>CM041642.1:5390229-5437514 GCA_023333625.1 Bothriochloa decipiens
TTTTTTTTCCTTCCTTTTGTTCAACTGGATTTTGCCGGTTCAGTACTCTATGCAACAGCATATTTTTCCCAGACCATGTTGAAAATGCGTGGATGGTGAACGAGAAAATCAGCTACAAAACTATAGGAACCACTCGGTCTCGAAGTGGGCCCCTGCCTAACTTGGCTCATGTAAACAGAGCTAATAAGTTTTGCCGTGTAGGTACTTGCTGTTTCTGTTTTTGACATTTCATTAATGGCCAGTTAAAGCAATGATTTTGGATACAAATGCTGAAGGATTCTTTGTAGGTACAGTCATCTTGCAGTCCTACAATTGGTCAGACTTCAGAGGACCCTGAACATAGTGGACGAAAGAACCATAGGAAACATCTTATGCATCTCAATTTCTCGACGTTACTTGATAAGAAATTTACAAACAGTCAAATAAAAGCTTGTGCTCCAGCAAAACAATCTGAAAAGGATGAATTAATGAGCTTTTGTACCTACGAGTAAAAATCATCATGAAACAGTACTGCTACATCTCAATAAACAAAATAAATACGCCTATAAACGGAAAGACTTGCGCCTCTTGTCGCTGGCGACCGGCGGCGGCTGCTGGAGCTGCGGCGACGGTGATGGCGACGATCTCCCGCAGAGCCCGAGCTTCCCTAACAGCCGGCTCAGGGCGCTCTTAGGCTTCCGCGGGCGGTGGATCTCCGGCACACTGATCGCAGGCGACGACGGCTCCTCGTCCCTGGCCGCCGCGAAGCCGTCCTCGTCCGTCGCGAAGCCGTCCTCGTTCGTCGTCACCTCGGACCTGGCCGCCAGGTCCAGGTCGTCGTTGGGCCTCCGCGGCAGCACGCAGTTGTCGGAGCTGGAGGTCCGGTCGGCGTTGTCGGACACGAAGAACCACCCGGCCATCGTGGTGCGCAGCCGCAGCTGCTCGAAGAAGAGCACCTGCACCACCACCCGCAGCGGCAGCCGCTCGTTCTGCGCCGCGTGCGTGCACGCCTCCAACGACAGCTTCTGGCAGTTCATCAGCCGGCACAGCTGCTCCCGCTCCGAGTCCGTCAGCCACGGGTGCGCCTGCGTCGTGTCATCGTTCACATATTCACATGCTCAGGTGCAGAAGGCAGATCGATCAAGAACAATGGTGAGCTGTTTGCTTTTACCTTGAGGTAGATATCAATGGCGCGGTAGAGGCCGTCGTCGATTGCCCGGGCGTAGTCCGGGACGACCGCGGCGATGGTCTGGAACTTGGAGGGCTTGAGGTCGGGGTCCGTGCCGACCTCCGCGAGGTACCCGTCGACTAGCTTGGCCACCGAGCTGACTGTCATGAGCTCGGACGCCGGGGCGTCGACCAGCTGTCCCTCGTCCGTGGTCTCCGGCGACGCGGCGAACGCAGGCGGGGTCGTCGCCATGAACTGCTCCAGCATCCGCTGGAAGCTGTCCACGTCGTAGAGCGTCACCGCGGAGTACCCGGTACTGGGTATCAGCAGGTCCTCCAGCGTAGCCTCCTCCAGCTGGCTGCCGGCCCTCCTCTCCAGCGCGTCCCGGCATGCCGCGGCGGCGTGCAGCACCGTCGCGACGCGGAGCAGACCGAGCAGGAACCGCGTCGGCGCGGCGCCCTTCTCGACAGGGAGCAGTGCGACAATCTCCTCCAGGAGGGTCCTCTGGTCGCCGGCCGCGGTCCCTGATGCTCTGGCCCCGCCGCGGCTGCTGCCGTCGCCGTCGCCTCCGAGCCGCCTGAGCCCGGAGAGGTGGCGCCTGGCGTAGTGCATCATCGAGCCGGCGACGTTCTCGGGGCTCATGCCCCTGGACCGCACCGCCGCGATGAGCCGCTTGTAGACGGGCAGCCCGAACGAGGACGCCTGCTCGTACCACCAGTCCGCCCCCGGCGACCGCGGCCTCCCGTCGCCGCCCGCGGCGCCGAAGCCGTTCCAGGTCGCCGTCTCCTCGAGGCTCTTCGCCGTGAAGTACTCCTGCATCGGCCACCCCGAGAGCGTCGGGTCGGCACAGGCCTTGTCTGCCAGCGATTCGATGCACCGCGGCACGATGAGCAGGTCCTCGGCTGCAGCGCGCACGGCGTCGTCTTCGTAGCACGCGTCCAGCGCGCGCACCGTGTCGTCCCAGCCTTCCAGCACCTCGGACAGGAACGACTCCGCCTGCTCCACCAGGTTCCCTTCGCCGGTCATGGCGAGGTGCTCCGCCGCGCACCGCAGCGGCACGACGTTCCCCGCGTTCAGCTCCGTCTGGACGTCGTAGCAGAACCTGGCCGCCAGCAGGAACGCCTCCGCACCGCCGGGGACGTCGTCCAGATGCACGGTGCATGGTTTGCTGCTGTCATCGCCGCCGCTGCCGCTGTCGTCGGCGGTGGACTCGTTCACAAGCTTCTTCAGCGTGCCGCTACGGCTGACCAACTGAGTCTGAACAAGAAGAAATGGTGCAGATGGCATTTAGTTGCACGTTATCAGCACAGGAAGAATTAACGTGCACATTCGAAATTATCTGACATGACAGTCTAAAAGCATCGCGTAGATTCATGTACTGGAACTGTAATTCATTCTGTGGGGGCAAATGTGTGGGCATTTCTAGCGTTGAGAAATGAGAATGTGATGAACACTGGCACTGGGATGGGAAAACAAATACCCTACCTTGTGTAGGTGGAAGGACGTCTCTCCTACTTCGACGACCACATCGCTTGGAAGCTCCGTTATGCAAGTCCTGCAAGATGTACAGGGAGATACCAAAGATCAGTGGTTAATTTTTGTTGTTGTTTGCAATAAGGTTTTCAGAAAACAAATACTGTGTTATTTGAAAATGAAACCCCCCAGGAAACACAGGGACAGACCAGGATCTATTTATCATCCTAATTGGTTATGGAATTAGGATCGATAATTAACTTCTACTACAAGATCATCGATCCTAGATGGCAACTTTGATCAGATTACATCTTGATCACTACGGATGCAATTAAGAAACTCCAACTATGCCGGCACTCCAACTAGAAACAAAACAAAAGTAAAAGAACAAATACGTCGCCGAACGATCTGCATGCAGCTGTCCACCTCAAACAAAAAGCACCAAAAAAACCATGGAAGAAGATCGACCGCGTCAAAGAATGAAGACAGTGGCCATGGCCGGGGATATGAAAGTGTAGGACGTCGTACCAGGTGTTAGGGTCTTGGAACTGGAAGCAGTCCGATGGCTTGGATCCGATCACCCTGGTCGCCGCCGCCGCCGCCGCCATGAACTCGGCGTTCGGTTCTTCACACGGAGACGGACTATGCGGGAAGCGCAACTGCATGCCCAAGGATCTCATAGTATCCATGGATCAAATCACGCGGCGCGCCCAATGTGAGCCCGGGCCGGGAACTGTAGGTGTACTACGACGACAAACCTATAGTGTGGTCTCGGTCGGTCGGTCGGCCGGCGACGGCGAGTATCGATCGCCTGCCGATCGGCGGCCGCGCTCGTCCGGCGCCACGTGACTCGTTCGGCGGGGGCTTGGAGACGGGCGAGCCGCGGTGGGAGCTGGGAGGACGTCGCGACTCGCAACGCACGCACGCACGCACGCACCGGATCACCTCACCTGGGGATCGAGTCAGGACGTGCGTGCGCGACGGGGGAGCGAGCCGCCGAGAGCAGAGGATCCCAATTTGACTAGTTGAGCCACACACACTACACTGTGTCTCTGGTTTAGGCGTCGACGCATGAGCTAGGAACAACGGGAAAGGGCCAGATAGACTCGTTTGATAGTTGTTAGTTCGATCCATAAAAGTAGGATCGATAGTTACATTACAAATTAACGTGGTCAGTCTTAAAGTCTAAAATTGGTCATTGAGCGGAAACCTATTGGCTAATTGGCCTGATGGGTTGGCAATGTGAACACTTATCATCTGGTGGGAAATCTATCCTTATAGATTCGTGCCTGTCCAGCATTCCTATGTACACCATGGGTGTATACCAACTTTATGAGGGCAATATTCAGAGGTTAGACTCAATCAGAGCTAGATTCTATTGGCAGGGCACTTCTAAGAGAAGGAAATATCACATGGTTAACTGGGACACACTAAGTAGACCTAAGATGTTTGGAGGTCTAGGATTTTCAACGTTGCTGTGATGAATGAATGCCTGCTAGTAAAATGGATTGACAAATTAGAGAGGTATGACAATAGCCTATGATGTACTATCTTGAGAAAGAAATACCTGGGAAATAGAAGCATTTTTCAGATTAGAAACAGGAATGATTCTCAGTTTTGGAAATCCCTCCTCAATCTAAGGGAGACATATCAGAAGGGAAGAGGAATGATTGTGCATTCGAGAATCCAAACTAGATTCTGGTTGGATTGCTGGTTGGACCAATGCCCATTAATAATTTCTTATCCAATCTGTTCAAAATAACACCTGACCCTAACATCTCGGTAGCAAGTGCAGTGGTAGAGGGGGAATGGAAGATAGAGTTCAGAAGACAGCTCAATGAAAGCCAGACACAAGAGTTGCTAGAGTTGAAGGGTAGATTGGAAGAATTTGAATGAGACTAGAAAATGATGAAGTAGTATGGCTTTTAGAGGGTTCTTCTAAATATTCAGTCAAATCTCTTTACAATCTTCTAACCTCTAGAGGAGCCATTGACAGACATATGCTGATGGTGTGGAAAAGCCCCATCCCACTGAAAGTGAAAAACTTCATATGGATGACGGCCCATACAACAACAACAACAACAACAACATAGCCTTTTGTCCCAAGCAAGTTGGGGTAGGCTAGAGATGAAACCCAAAAGAGGCATGGAAACAAAAAACATATAAAAGGTATAAGAAAAAAGATTACGGTTCAGGCACGTTAATTGCTAGTCTCCAAGCGCTCCTATCCATAGCTAAATCCTTAGGGATATTCCACTTCTTAAGGTCTCTTTTAACCGACTCATTACAAGTCAGTTTAGGTCGACCTCTACCTCTCTTTACATTATCGACCCGTTTTAGAACCCCACTACGTACCGGTGCCTCAGGAGGCCTCCGTTGGACATGGCCAAACCATCTCAACCGGTGTTGAATTAATTTTTTCTAAATTGGTGCCACCCCAACCCTATCCCGAATATCGTCGTTCCGGACTCTATCCCTCCTTGTGTGCCCGTAATACCATCGTAACATATGCATCTCTGCTACACTCAATTGCTGGATATGTCGCCTTTTTGTAGGCCAATATTCAGCACCGTATAACATCGCCGGACGAATCGCTGTCCTATAAAACTTACCTTTTAACTTCTGAGGAACCCTTCTGTCACAGAGGACGCCTGAAGCTTGACGCCATTTAAACCAACCGGCTGAAATTCTATGCCTAACATCTTCATCAATGTCGCCATCCTTTTGTAGCATCGATCCTAAATACCAAAAAGTATCCTTCTTGGCCATCACTTGCCCATCGAGGCTAACGTCTCCCTCCTCATTCCTAGTCGCGCTGAAATCGTACCTCATGTACTCAGTCTTGGTCCTACTAAGCCTAAACCCTTTCGAATCTAACGTGTGCCTCCATAGTTCTAACTTCCTATTAACCCTTGCCCTAGTCTCATCCACTAGCACCACATCATCAGCAAAGAGCATACACCAAGGGATATCACCTTGTATGTCCCTTGTGACCTCATCCATCACCAAAGCAAATAAATAAGGGCTCAATGCCGACCCTTGATGTAGTCCTATTTTAATTGAAAAGTCACTGGTATTGCCATCACATGTTCGGACACGTCACCACATCCCTGTACATATCCTTGATGAGGGTGATGTACTTAGTTGGGACTTTGTGCTTTTCCAAGGCCCAACACATGACATTTCTCGGTACTTTGTCATATGCCTTCTCGAGGTCAATAAAGACCATGTGCAAGTCCTTCTTCTGCTCCCTATACCTCTCCATCAGCTGTCGTAATAAGAAAATTGCCTCCATGGTCGACCTACCAGGCATAAACCCAAATTGGTTTTAGGTCACACTTGTCACTCTTCTTAGGCGATGCTCAATAACCCTCTCTCAGAGCTTCATCGTATGGCTCATCAACTTAATCCCACGATAATTAGTACAACTTTGAACATCTCCCTTGTTCTTGAAGATCGATACTAATATACTTCTCCATTCTTCAGGCATCTTGTTTGACCGGAAAATGAGGTTAAAAAGCTTAGTTAGCCATACTATTGCTCTGGCACCTAGGCATCTCCACACCTTAATGGGGATACCATCAGGGCCCATCGCTTTACCTCCCTTCATCCTCTTTAAAGCCTCCTCGATCTCTGCCTCCTAAAATCTCCTCACGAAACGTCTGTTGGTATCGTCAAATGAGTCATCCAATTCCAAGGGATGACGGCCCATGATAAAATAAAATGTGGTGTCCAACTGAAAAAGAAAAATTGGCCGGGATCAGAAAAATGCCTCCTATGTGATAATTATGGAACTTCTGATCATCTCATTTTCCAATGCCCGGTGGCAGTCTTTCTCTGGACATTTCTTAGAGATTGTCTGGGTTGGACTGCATCACCAACATCGTGTGAAGCATTTTTTGTAGAGATATTAGATAGATGCAGAGGTATTAAATAGATGGTGACTCTCTTTATATGTGTAGGAGCAATGTGGACCATTTGGAAGACAAGGAATGAGGTTGTGTTCAATGGGAAGTTACTGTCATCGCCATCAACACTTGTTCACAAGACCATCTCACTACTGAAGACCTGGAGCCCGCTGCTAAAGCCCAAGATGAAGCCAGTGGCCGAGGAGATGTTATACCTGCTATCAGCAAATGCTTCAGCGTAAGAGGAGAACAATGCAGAGCTGGGGTTACATTAGTTTTCACATGCATTCAATTCTGTTTGTACTCCAAACTCATTTTGATCCGGGGCCTAGTTCCCTGCTGAGTAGCGGTGGAGCTAAGGGCTACATCAAGTCATTATTGGTAGAGATAAGTAATCCGTTTGAAATGTGTGCTGCGATGTAACACTGGTGTCCCCAGCCGTAACTGCTACCTTGTTAAGCTTTCTATAAAGCAGGGCAATGCCTTTTATCTAAAAATTGGCCTGATGGGTAAATGTGAATTGTGATAATCTAAGATGAACTTAAGCAAGGCTAGAACAAATGGTGGAGATGATGATAAATATGCGCTCAACAGGGAGTCACAAGGATTTGGAAGGAGTTGGGTTGATGACAAAAATTCTCCATTTTTTATAGCAGGCCAGTAGGGGGTCTAAAACCCCTCTTGTTCGTCTAAAAAAATATTAATTTTATGAAGTTCTCAAAATGCTAAGTGGACTTCACCATTATGTTTTTCTATCTCAAAATGATAAAAAACACACAAATCTGATTAGAAAGAGTTAGGCCATCAGAAAGATTCCATCGTCTGGTGCCGGTGAAGGTGGTAGGCAGTGTTGGCCGGGCTTGGCTTCTCCGTTGCGACGTTGCTTCAGCGATGAGAAAAAAGTAACCTGAATCAATTTTGAGTTGACAGACTCCCCAACCCCCAACCCCCGACCACCCCCACGAAGGGTGACTCAGGGGACGACTCCGGGCCGCCACCTCCCCCACCCCCACGGTCTCTCTCCGGCCACCGTCGCCGCCCTAGCTCCCGGTGGCGGCGGCGGCCGGTGGCGGCGGCCCCTAAAAAGGGGTCCCATCAGCTCCTCCCCGCGTCCACCTCCCTGTTCCCCTTCCCCTCTTACCTTGCAACCTCCGACAACCTCGTTGGGCATGGCGGCGCTCCGCCTAGGTCCGAGCCCCTAGGGGCTCGATTTGGCGCCTGGGCACCTCGTCTTCCCCGGATCCGGCATGCACGGTGGCCCCCCTCACTTCGCAGCCTCCGGCGACCTCGCCGGCCATGGCGGCGCTCCGGGTGGATCCGGGCCTCTATGGGCTGGATCTAGCCCCTGGGCACCTCGTCCTCCCCGGATCCGGCGTCCACAGCGGCTGACCGACGTAACGCCGGGCGTGCGGGCGTAGGGCCCATGGCGACGGGATTCCTCCTGTCGGCGTTCTCCAGGCTGGCTCACCGGATCTGGACCCCCTGGCCCTGGTTATGGCCGGCCGGCCAGCCGCCCCCCCACCCAGCGCGGCGGACCCCCTCCTGGGCGGTCGCGGTCAGGGCGAGCGGTAGCACCGTGGGTGCTACGGCCAGATGGTGGGCCCTACTGGGTTGGTCCCATCGCGGGTGGGCCTCCATTCGCCGGGGCTGTTCGTCGGCGCTTGGCTACAGCGGCCTGTGGGGGCTGGCGTACGGAACGCGTAGCGGTACGGCCAGCGTCCGTCTCACGCCAAGGTGGTGTGGGCGGCTGCTACACCGGCACGTCATCGATGCCGTGGTGGCGTTGATGGCGTCTGTCTCACACCATGGTGGTGTGGGCGGCTGCTACGCCGACACGTCATCGACACCGTGGTGGCGTTGATGGCGTCATTTCGCGAGTCCCTTCGCGACTAGTGGATGCAGGAAACTAGGAGCGAAAGCTTAGCCCGACGTGGTAGGGCGGACGATGGTGACGCCTCCTTGCATCACACCCTTCTTGAAAGTGTCGTCTTTGAGTTCCCATGCTCCTATCACCAGCGCTGGATGGCTGTGCGGGGCTTCCTCTTCTGTTTGGTGCGGGTCGTCGTCTCGGTTTGGTCGTCGTGTTGCTCCTATTTGGGCTTCATGTTTCGCTTCACCCGCTTTGTCCAGTTAGTGTGTTGTAGCCGCAGTTGGGGTGTTTTCCGGTGGATGCTTTGCCACCGAGGTCGCGTTTCCGGCAGATGCTCTGCCGTCGAGGTCGCGGACGTTTCGTTTTCGGCGGATGCTTTGCCGCCGAGGGGCTTCTACAAGTAAGCTCTCCTCGCCTGTGGTCCTCAGGGTGTTGGCCTTAGTGACTCGGAGGAGTTGTTGGAGTTCGAGATCCTGAGAATGTTCCAGCGGATTACCGTCGAGGTGGTTCCGGTGGATGCTTTACCACCATGGTTTCTTGATGGCTCCGCTCGCTGCTGGCTATTAAGGTGTCGAGATCTTTATAATAGGTTCAGTTTACTGGGTTGTTAGGTGGAGGGTTCCCCCACCCTTATGTTTCTTGCTTTGTGTCTGTGTGGAGGTTTCTCTTGGTAATCCATGAATTAACTGAGAATCCTTTTGTATTACCTATGTATAGGTCTATTGACCACTTTCCACTTCTCTTAATGAGGTATGTGCAACGCACGTTTTAAAAAAAAACGTTGCTTCACCGATCACCTCGCCAAGCCAGGCTCCCGCGTGCACTAGTCAGCACTTGATACGCCTGAAATGGTGCTCTAGTCTAGTGCACCCACTGCAACAAACACCTTTTTTTTTTGCTAGGCACGGGAACAAAGCTGGGCCTTAAGCAACTCGCACTGTACTAGGCACGGTTGCTAAAGCAGGCCGGCCCGGAGTAACGTTGGGCCCATGCTGCTGCTCGGGCCATGCAAGTAGCATCTGGGCTCACTTTCCGTTTCCTTTTGTGTATGTACGGGGTGATTTGGGTATTTGGCGAACGAACAATTCCTGGGTACAAGTATTTTCCACTCCCAGCTCCTCTGCCGAGCCAGCGACTTGAGCTTTTTGCACATGGTCGTCATCGTGTAGGCGCACTACAGACTACGAGTATTCTGTTATATCCAAAACAGTCGACAAATAATTCTTTGGCAATACAAATATTAATCTAACAAGAAAAGGTATATTGTGCGGATGCTTTCTTGGTCCATTCACCACTTCATTTCAGGTAGATGTAACAAGGTAATCACTCTTTCACTAACACTACTACTCTTCAGGAGCTTCATAGTATCATCAAAGGGATGCGCAACAATGCTTCTCCCGGTCCCGATGGCCTGAATGCGGGATTATACAAGTCAGCTTGGCCATGGTTAGCCTAGGATATTCACAAACTGGTAACTGATTTCTACAAAACAACTTCTTTAGATCAACAGATTAATTAGACTTATATTACGTTAATTCCTAAAAATATGCAGCCGGTTACTTCTCAAGATTTCAGGCCCATCAGTTTGTATAATGTTATCTATAGGCTTATAGCTAAAAATCTAGCAGATAGGCTTAAACCTCATCTGCCTAATTTTATTGATCAGGCCCAGGCTGCTTTTATCAAAAATCGTCATATCTCTTCTAACGTCATTATTACGCAGGAAATCATTCATTCTTTTGGACTTAAGAATTGGAGTTACCAAGCTTTTCTTCTTAAAATAGATCTAGCTAAAACTTTTGACAGATTAAGGTGGGACTTCCTCACTCAAGCACTCCAGAGGCTTGGTCTAGGCCATCACTTCATACAACTGCTCAGAGAGTGCTTCACCACACCAGCCATGGCGGTTCTTATCAATGGAGATCCTACTGCCTACTTCTGTCCGCAGCAAGGTATTAGGCAAGGTTGTCCCTGTCTCCTTTCTTGTTTGCTGTGGCTATTAACGAGCTCTCTATTGCGTTACAGCAAGCCATGAATGATGCTAACCTATAGGGTGTTTCCTTAGGTCCCGGCCGTCCTCCTATCCATTCTCTTCTACTTGCTGATGACCTTATCCTCTGTGGTGCTGCAACGATTCAGGAAGCCACCGTAATCCAAAGCATCCTCAACAATTTTTGTAACCACTCTGGCTAGATCCCCAACCTCAACAAATCCTCTATTCACTTTAGCCGCAATGTTAACGGCGTCACCAAAAATAATATCAAGGCTATCTTTCTAGTGCCTGACCTCCTTCCCACTATGCACTTGGGTCATCTCCTCATTTTTAGCCACAAAGATAAGAATAGAGCCTATAACTTCATCTACAACAAATTCCTTGCCAAGCTAACCATAGTCAAAGCCAACAAAATCAATCATGCGGGACGTCTTACCTACATTCAGTCTGTTCTGTCCTCTATTCCTGTCTATTACATGTTTATATTCTTTTCTCCAATACTTTCATTAAAAAAATTAATTCTATTATGAGAAAATTTTGGTGGGCAGGAGTTCAAGAGGACGACCCGACTAATCCTACTGCCTACAGGTCCTGGGAAGACATTTGCCAATCCAAAGAGAATGGAGGGCTAGGAATCAGAGAAAAGTTATTTTAAAGGCTAAATATTTCCCTAGCTCCTCTATTTGGACGGCTACGTCCCCCAATGCAAAATCTGTTTTTTGGTCTTCTCTTCTGCAGGTTAAAGAAGATCTTGCTAAAAATGTAACTTACCAAATTCATGCAGGGAATTCGTCGATTTGGTCCACACCTTGGTTGTAACATCCTAGATGTTAATAAGCAATTAAAATATTAATCATGTGAATTATCAAGCATAATCATTGAGCATCATGGCATAAATGCATTCATATTTTTAATCATGTATTTTATGTGATGCTTTATTTTATACATGAAATGATGATGTTTAGGGTTTACTTAAGTTTCTTGTCATTCTATGTGTCTTCGCAAGTAATTAATATAATCTACTTAAAATAAATCTTATTTGAGTAAATATTAATTAATTTGATATTTGATTTCGGTGGAGTGATTTGTTTATGTTAACTTTAATTTAAATGCTTAATTGTTATGCGTGTGCCCTTGTTTAATTTTAAAATCCTTCAAATTCAAAATATCCCTTTTATCCCCCATTTGTATATTTCAAAATCTACAAATAATTTGGGGTTGGTTCAAAAATCACTTTTGTAGAGCTTGTTGAAACCTACAAAAGTGGTGTACAAAGTTTTTCAAGTTTCAATAAAGAATTTTAAATGAATTTGAAAATACAGATTTCTAGCACTTGTCCCCTTTTTATTTTAAATCCATATTTCAAACATTATGCATTATTTGGGAAAACTTTATATATGAAAAAATTTTGATTTGAAAAGTTAAGCATTTCATAGATTTGAATATTTTCAAGTTTTACTGAATAATCAAAAGTAATTGCAAATATTTGTTTCTAGGGTTTTGCTCCCCTTTTTAATTTGAAGTCATATTTCAAAAACTAAGCAAAATTTGAAAATGTTTGTTAAATAAAAAGTGTAGATCTTTAAAAGTTATGCAAACTTTATTTTTGGATATTTTCAAGTTGTTATGTAATTTTGAGAGTAATTTATAAAATTCCGAGTTACATCAGCTGCTACAGTACTCGATGACGTCATCATCATCCTCCTCCCTCACTGGTCACCGGCGTCCGCCGTGTCCCGGCCGCATTTTCTCACGCCCGCACACGATGCATCTGAGAAGTCACTTGTCACCTCATCGTTTCGTTTCCTGTCTCATTTAAGCCGCAGCCGGCCTTCTCCCTTTCTCTTTTCTCTCTACTGTCGCACCGTAGCCGTCGAGCTCTCTGTTCGCCGGCGAAAATCCGCCGTCCATGCACCACCTCTGCCCGTTTTTCCTCGCTCCTCAATTTTGCCAGATTGGCGCACCTCTGTTGAGCTGCTCTCCTCGGTTTATCACACTCAAATCGCCAGCGTCGCAGTCATTTTCTTCGTGTGCGGCCAGAGCGCCGCCATGGCCGCCATGGTCACCTCACCGTGGCTAGGCGCCGTTGGCCAGTATTTTCCGTCACCGTCTGCACCATAGGGCGCCACGTCTTCCTGCAGCTCGTGCGCTCGTCATATTCCACAGTCAAGGTCCGGACGCGCGGGAACGCCATTGCCACTGCCGGTTTGCGCCGTCCTCCTTGCCGTCGACGCGGACAACCGTCTCTGCTCCACCTCAGTCCCAACCGAGTGCGTCATCGTCTTCTCCAACTCGCGGTGCACCTCACACACTTCTTCCTCGGGCGCGGGTCGCGCCGAAGCGCTTTGCTATCATGCCGCCGTCGCCCCGATCTGCCTACGTGCGTGGCTAGGCCATGTCGGTCCGTCTCGGGCCAAGCCGAGGGCACCAGTGGGTGCGTCCGAGAATGGAGATACTCATATGCCTCTCCCTTGCCGCTGGTGAGCATCTTCCCCGCCGGAAACGGCCTTCCCGATCATCCTGTGTTCTTATTTCACGATCAGGGACCTCATGCAAGAATTTCAGAAAAGCAGGGGTCTAACTGCGAAGACGGTGACTCAGGTGAATAGTGCCCCGAGGACCTATTTGTAATATTTTTCTTAAACTTCAGAAATTCATATCTGGAGTTTGGTAACTCCGTTTTTGGTGAACCAAATTTTGTTGTTCTCCTTATGATTCCTAGTTTTTATTAAAAATATGAAACATACCATATTTTGTAGAAGAATAATTAGCTATGTTTTATGCCTTTATTTTATAATAGAAAAGAAGGAAATTCATATATCTTGCTGTGTAGCTTATTTTCTCTTGAAATTTTTATGACATATTTCTGATGCCATGTTTGTATTATGGTAAAAATATTGTGGTCATTGGATGCCGTATGCTGTATCTTTTAATTTATCTTGTTTGTTGCTAATTAAATAGTTTATAATGATAATAAAAATGTATAAATGGAAAATGTGTTTCCTTTACCTTCGTATGATGCTTATATGTCGTATTAACACCTAATATGGCCATGTAATTTTAGAATATATGGAGTTTTATATTTATCTTATGTAATGCTTTTAAAATAGTTTATAATTAGCTAGTTAATTAATCTTGTTATGTTTCACCGATGCATTGCCGTGCATTATGTCATGAGTTCATCATGCTAAAGCATGCATCATTCCATTACATGTAGTTTTCGAAAGTGAGTTAAATCATGGTGAACAAGTTTCGAAAAAATGTCATCCACCAATGGTGTTGAAGTCATCCATAATGGTGCCGGTATCGTCGATCCACGGAGTTGATGTCAAATCTGACATTTGGAATCTAACTTCTCTGCAACGAAGGCAAGCCCCGGATATATTTAAACCCTATCCTTGTTTTATAAAGTTTTATCACTTCAGCTATGAAATGTTGCATTAAGTAATAGGAGTTGAGTGATAACTCATCAATTGCATTACTTGTCTTACTTCCATATTCCTTGTTACCTGTTTATTCGAAAAATGTGCTGCTTAATTAGCTAGGTTTTAAAAAAATAAAAGAATGAAAAAGATGAGATTGGCTTTACCTGATGGAATCATGATGATAGTTAATAAATTGAGTCCGGACAGCTAACTTGCATTGAGAAAGGAGTCCCTCTGTAGTGTTTCTATCTGTTGATGACCTAGGCCCCGTCCTTTGTAGGCTTGCTAGATCAAGACTAGATAGCCACATGCATGATGTGGTATACTGTGGGTTTGAGTCCCACGTATATCAATACACTGTGGGTCAGAGGTCCTATGTGTATCATGTGGTTGATATATGGCTGCGGTTGTTATCCCGGTATATCGTGTGATCTGATATGCTTAGGAGTTAGAGTCTCCTGTATATTGATGATCTAGGTCCCAACTGGGTAAAATCGATTCGAATCGCCGTTGCTCCTCGGAGAAGGAGACTTGATCACTGCCCTGCATCGTAGTAATAAGTGAAATGATGATTAAGGAATAAGAATGAAGTTGGTTGGTAATTTTGAGCTAGAGCAAGATAACTTTTTTTTATAATCAATGATAAGTTAAAACTTGATCCACAAGAGCTTTTCTGCAAAAGTCTTTGCTTCTTGCGAGCCTTACCTTGTCCCTCTGGCCTGCATTCCTGAGTCTTCATCCCTTTTTTTTCGTCGGGTCAGTCTTGTTAAGTACTTTTGTACTCAGGGTTTGTTGAACCCCTATTGCAGGTTGTAACTGGTGTTCGAACCAAGGTTATGTCGGTGGGCTCGACGTGATCTGATTGTCCTCTCTCAGCTTAGGCGCTCTATCTAAGTTGTCTTCTATAGTTCTACTTTGCTTTCGTAATTGAAGATAAGTTTATAAAAGATAACTTATTTATAATTTATAAATTTACTTTTATCTTTTCTTTGCACTCTGATTCTTATTTTGTAATAAATGTTGTAATGTTGCAACTACTCTTTTGTTGATCCTGGTATGAGTTGTTAAATATGGTTTAATCAGGGTTCTTTGAGAATATCCGATAGGGCTTTCTAAGTTATCTGGAATACATGCATGGCTGTCAGAGGTCTTCGGGACAATGACAGGTGCGTGTGGGCTATATAATTTAGAAGGTTCTGCCACACTGGTGCCCTATTTGGAGAACCATATATGCTCACCTGGTAGATCCTATTGTCACTAACCCTCTCCCTGCTACTGTCTCTGACCTGTGGATTGATAATACTCAAAATTGGGATATACAGCTTTTAAATAATACTTTTCAGGATCAAGCGGTCCAGCAAATCACATTTACACCAATTGTTCCACAACAACAACCGGACATTCTCAGATGGCTGCCAGCCAAGAATGGGCTCTGCACCACGAAGAGCATCTGTAGACACTTGCAAGCTCAGAACCAGTTACACCTTCCAACCCAAGGCTCAAGAAGCATATTGCCACAACTTTAGCAAATCATGACTAAGGTATGAAAAACACGTAACCTACTTCCTATCATCAAAACCTTCACTTGGAGACATTAGGAGGGCCTTAGCAACAGCCCACACAGAACGTCTAGGTTTTCCACTAAAATTGGCCCTTACTGCTCTTATTGTGAAAATATTGAGAATGATGCCCACCTTTTCTTTCACTGCAATTTACCTAGGGCTGTTTGGTTCTACTTCAATCCTTCTTTAAGAACTGATACTTTACCACAGGAGAATGATGGCATCCAGTCTACCCTTCTTGCTATTATTACCAACAACATTCCTTTACATCTCTAACAAAATGCTAATCACTTTGTGGTTCATATGGAAAGCTAGAAATGATAATCATTTCCAAAGAAGATCCTGGACTCCGATGCAGATGCACAGTGCCACTGCAGCTATGATGCAATGGATAGATGCAAATGGCAATGACCAACCACACAGCAATACTCTTCCCCAAGCAACACTGATACAGGCCAACATCACACCGATGGCCCTCCAACAATGCTGATACACCATGGTTCAGATCGTTGGCCACCACCCATCGCCACACAAACAACAGATACACCTACCACCTCTCTCTCGGCAAGCCAAGGTATAATAACTACTACTGCAGGTATCACCCCGCTGACGGCTAATCTTCATATTAGCTTGCCGGCTCTCATCCCAGGGTACGATGCTACACCGACGGACGCCTCACTCATGCCGGGCCAACCAAACCAGGCACCAAGATCCGCTGGACTTGGAATTTTCTTTGTCAATACATAGGTCAACCCGGTGCAAACTATCTACCTCAAGGCACAGGTCCAAGGAATCCACTCGGTGTTCATGGCGGAGGCAGCAGCTTTGGCATTGGCTACTACAGTCAATGAACTGCTCCACTTCAACAACACTGTCTTCCTGTCCGATTGCCTTCAACTGGTGCAGTTTCTTAACAAAACGGATCAAACCAGTCCGCCAGACTGGAGAGTTAAGACCTTTACTCAAGTTTCCAAGAATGCCAATGACAGAACACGGGGGATCACTCGCTACATCGACAGGAACCAGAACTCCACGGCACATATCCTTGCTAGGCAAGCTTTCCAGGCAATGGGCCAGATGACTCCTTGTCAATTTGTGTGCACCTCTGTAACTCATCAACAGTGTCCAGTTTCCTTGGCACTGAACCGTGTAAACCTTCAGTCCTTGTGGCTGAATGCAGCATTTTGCTGCTAATCTATATATTTATGTTACTTGTCAAAAAAAAAATCAGAGGCACACATCCAGCTTGCTGGATGCCACTTGCCAGATAATAAACACTCCTATATAGTCCAGTACAAACAGATAAGAGATATACGACACACAGCTTCGGGATAATTACTGAGACGCCAGGAATCTGACGAAAAATAACTTGGACGGACAAAGTCCATTTCGAACCTCCCTGTGCCCAACAAGAAAAAAGACAAACAGCTTCGGGATTGTCTATGTTCAGTGACTGCTACAGCAGCTCTCCTGATAAAATTCAGGGAGAAGGGACCAACAAACGTTTGCTGACTAAACTTACCTCAAGCACAATGGAAATATCTTCCCATATGGGGATGAATTAAACGATTGATTGGAACCACCATCTGAAATTGCTACAACATAATCTCTCTGAGATCTCTTTATCGCTTTTTGCTTTCCCAAAGGTCTAACAATTGCTATGCAGATCCTTTTACATATATATCACTTTTTTCCGAATATGATATCAACTACAGTCACAATTCAACTCTAAAGAATTCTCAAGCAAAAAAAAAAGGACCAAAACAGGTGTCTCCAACATTACCATTTGTTGGGTTCCCATGAAATAGGCGATAAGATGCCACCCAGTGGGAATGACGACAGCTAAACTACCTACAACTAAGATGGGACGGGAACTTCTTCGGACTGTAGGCTTTTCTGGCTCCTGAGAGCGAGCTTGCTATAATCCTGAAAGCAGTCAATGTTAATTCATTAGATACAAAACATGTATCACACTGAAATGAATTCAACAACACAGCAATCTGATGCTTTTATCTACAACCAGGACCATGGTGAGTATTTACCTGCACTATAGACTGGGCACAAAGCTTCCCAGATAAAACTGCACCTTCCATGGAAGCCAGGTATTTCTGCTTTGTGTAATCACCAGCCAGATAGAAACCTTCGATCGGTGACCTTTGGAGAGGTCGGCAAGGTTCACAGTTTGGGACAGTTTTGTAAACTGATCTGTCAAACCAAGACAGAATACAAACATAAGGAAATAACACATAAAACTATCAGAGCTTGAGCTACTTATATTATTTATCAGGAAGGGTCTTTGGCAAATATCCTCACCTCGGTGTCTTCACAATATGATACTTAAGAATCTTTGCTTTACTCTGATCAGCAGCAATTTCATCAGGAAATAACTTGGCTAGCTCTTCCATAGTTGCATCGATGATTTCAGTGTCACTTCGACCAATCCATTCGTCTGCAGGAGCAAAGACCAACTCCAGCATTGAACGATTTGGATCATAGTATTCCTGTAAAGAATTAGAAAAACAGAAGGAAAGAAACATGTGAGCATGCATCCATGTCATTTGCAACCAAACATATCGTGATTGATACAGACATGTTCACCAATGATTAAAGTCCTACACTTTAATACATCTATGTGCGCACATGACTAAATTTCACAACGCGCAAGATATTTATATTTCCACTTAATAATGAATTCCTTCTAAGTCACAAAAGCCATAGGACCTTTCATTGTAGTTAATAAAGTAAAATTCAGGTGGATAATATTGTATGACACATGTGAAGATACCTGAGGCCCTAAAAACAATGAAGATATAGTATGCTAATGATTATAGAATGATGATAAGCTCCTCAAGTTAGTACCTTGCAGGTTACTGACATGTCTGCATAGACACTTAAAAGTGAACTCCTGAAAAGAAAACAAAAAAAGCATACAGTATTTAATCATAATCAACAACAAGAGCAAACAGAATAGCACATAAAATATCTTGATAAATAATCATAATCAAGATTTACTGCACAAAAAATGCATGAACTACAGCTAGGAGAGATACCTGCTGAAAAGAAGATGGTCATATGTGTTTTTCAGTTTTCTGTCAAACCTGAGGTATTCAAAACAACAGAAATTCTCAGCAAAGCTTCAGGAATGTCTTGAGGAATGTTAGAACTTGTGATTCTCATTACTTGGGCTAACCCTAGAAGGGTAGCAATATAGTGTCATACATGGGCCTCATGGGCCTAGCCTCATAGGCCTACTACACTCATACTCCAACACCCCCCCCCCGCAGTCTAAACTACCGTCGCAGCGGAGTTACAGATTGGACATGAAAAGAAGCACACGCATAGCCCCCCCATAGACTCAACTAGCCACTGGTGATGTTGAGGCTGGAGCGAAACTCGGTGAAGGTGGAGGACGGGAGGCCCTTGGTGAAGATGTCGGCAAACTGGGAGGTGGTCGGGACGTGGAGGACCTGAACATCGCTGATGGCGACTCGATCACGGACGAAGTGTAGGTCGATCTCCACATGCTTGGTCCGCTGATGCTGAACAGGGTTGGTGGAGAGGTAGACCGCACTGACGTTGTCGCAGTAGACCAGTGTGCTCCGGGAGAGAGGGCTATGGAGCTCGGCGAGGAGCTGCCGGAGCCAGGAAGCCTCCGCCACGCCGTTAGCAACAGCGCGGTACTCCGCCTCGGCACTGGAGCGGGAGACCAGCGGCTGGCGCTTGGACGACCAGGACACCAGGTACCCGGAGGTGGAGCGCCGAGTGTCCGGACACCCGGCCCAGTCGGCGTCAGTGTAGACGACAAGCTCGGTGGAGGAAGACCGGTGAAGGAGCAAGCCGTAGTCGACGGTGCCATGAAGGTAGCGGAGCAGGCGCTTGAGAGCGGCGAGGTGGGGCTCCCGAGGATCATGCATGTGAAGGCAGATCTGCTGCACTGCATAGGTGATATCCGGCCTGGTGAAAGTAAGGTACTGAAGTGCACCTGCAAGACTCCGGTATGCCGTGGGGTCGGCCGCTGGGTTGCCCTCGGCCTCTGACAGCTTGCCCTGTGTGTCAACTGGGGTGGAGCGGGGCTTGCAGTTAGTCATCCCAGCTCGCTCCAGGAAATCAAGAGTGTATTGCCGCTGGTGAAGAAGAAGGCCGATGGGTCGAGGCTCAACAGTGACCCCGAGGAAGTGGTGGAGTGCCCCGAGATCCTTCACAGGAAACTCCTGCTAGAGAGAGCTGATGATCCGGCGGAGGAGTGACGGGCTAGAGGCTATGAGGACAATGTCATCAACATAGAGCAGTAGGTAGACAGTCTCAGCTCCATGGTGATAGCTAAACAGTGACGTATCTGACTTGGCCTCCACAAACCCCAGTGTTAACAGGAAAGTACGCCCGAGGGGCCTGCTTGAGGCCGTAGAGAGACTTGTTGAGCCGGCAGACCATGTCAGGACGAGAAGAGTCAACAAACCCCGCCGACTGGCTGCAGTAGTCTGTCTCAGTAAGAGTCCCGTGCAGAAAAGTATTCTTGACGTCCAGCTGATGCACGGGCCAGGAGCGAGCGAGAGCCAGTGAGAGCACCGTGCGGACGGTGGCCGGCTTGACGACTGGGCTGAACGTCTCATCGTAGTCAACTCCAGGGCGCTGAGTGAACCCCCGAAGCACCCAGCGATCCTTGTACCGCTCAAGGGTACCATCAGCCCACCGCTTGTGTGTCCAGATCCACTTGCCGGTGACGACATTAGAGCAGTGCGGACGGGGCACCAGATCCCATGTCTGGTTGGCGAGGAGAGCCGCGTACTCCTCTTCCATCGCGCGGCGCCAGTGAGGGTCCGACAAGGCGTCGCGAACGGAAGAGGGTACAAGAGAGACCTGCGTGTCGCCGGGCGTCGCCGCAAGAGCCCGGAACCGCAGGGTACCAGCCGCGTGTCGCGTCACCATAGGGTGAACATGCCGCGGGTGTCGGTGAAGGAACGGAGGGTGGTATACCGGCGGCACGACACGGCCGACCGGTGGGCGTGGCGGTGGTGTAGGCGTCCCCGGCAGAGAAGAGGCCACAGGTGGCGTCGGTAAAGAAGAGGCCGCCGGTGGAGAAGAGGCCACCGGCGGTGACTGAGGCGGCGGAGCCGTTCGCGCACGCCGCTGGTAGACGTGCACCGGCTGAGCGAAACGCGCAGGAGGTCCGGAGGCCGGGGCCTCCGGCGTCACCAGACCCGCGTCGGGCGGGGGTGGGGGGACAGGAGCAGCATCGGAGGAGGACACCCCCGGACCCGGGCAGGGTGCAGGGCCAGGGGCGTCACTGGCGGGCGGCGAGCCGGGGCACGGGCCCGGCGCCGGGCACGGAGTGGCAGTACCTGCAGGAGACAGTGGAAAGGTGGCTGCACCACCATGTCAGTGGGAAATAGAGAGAAGGGGTCAGGGTCAGGGGTGGAGGTGGTGGTGGTGGTGGTGGTGGAGAAGGGAAAGACAGACTCATCGAACACCACATGGCGAGAGATGAGGACCCGACGACACGTGAGATTATAGCATCGGTAACCCTTATGATCAGGGGAATAGCCGAGGAAGACACACAGAGTCGAACGGGGAGCCAGCTTGTGGGGAGCGGTGGCAGCGGTGTTAGGGTAACACGCACACTCGAAGACCCGAAGGTGGTCCTACTGAGGAGGGGTACCGAAGAGAGCATGATATGGCGTAGGAGCTGGGCAGGCAACGGAAGGAAGGCGGTTAAGGAGATAGGTGGAGGTGTGCAGGCTCTCAGCCCAGAAGCGAGCAGGGAGGGACGCCTGGAGCAGAAGGGTACGCATGATGTCGTTGGTGGTGCAAATCAAGCGCTCAGCCTTGCCGTTCTGGGAGGAGGTGTACGGGCAAGACATGCGCAACTGGACACCGTGAGAGAGGAAGAAGGCGCGCGAGGTGGCGTTATCGAACTCGCGGCCATTGTCACACTGGACGGCCTTGATGGTGTGGCCGAACTGAGTGGACACCCAGCGAAGAAGTAGAGAAGTGCGGGAAACGCATCAGACTTCGCACGCAAGGGAAACGTCCACGAATAGTGAGAGAAATCATCAACCATCACAAGATAATATTTATAGCCAGAAATGCTGATGACAGGGGATGTCCATAGGTCGCAGTGTACAAGATCAAACACATGAGTAGCATGTGAAGAAGAAGAAAAAGGAAGACGAACATGGTGGCCCAGCTGGCACGCATGACACAAATGCTCAGCATGAGCCCGAGTACAGCGAATGTCGGAACTATGACTAAGCTGCATCAAAACATCACATCCAGGATGGCTGAGGCGGCGGTGCCAAGTGGTGGAGGAAGTAGTGGCGGCAAGTGCGGCTGACAAAATGGACGGTGAAGAAGGCGAGGCAGACGCCGGAAATCGAAGGGTGTAAAGGGGTCCCGTGCTGGCACATCGGAGAAGAGGACGCCGAGAGGCCAAATCCTTCACGGTAAGACCAGAAGAGTCAAATTCAACAGAACAGGAATTGTCAGCCGTAAAACGACGAATAGAAAGAAGATTGTGAATATAGAGGGTGCAACAAGAACATCGGGAAGGCGAAAAGAGCCCGGAGCGCCAGCGGCACCCATGGACGTGACAGGAAGACATGAACCATTTGCGACCATAATGGACGAAGGATGGGAGGAAGGAGGGTGAACAGAGGGTAGTATACCAGGGTGGGGAGTGGTGTGGTAGGTGGCACCCGAGTCGGCCACCCACTCTGGACCGACAGGAGGTGTCAAGGCCATGGTGTTGAAGGTGGAGGCCAAGGCCGTCGGGTCCCAACCGACAGGCCCGGGCGAGGCGCCGGGAGGTGTCACCCACGGTCCGGGCGAGGTGCCGGGAGGTGGAGCCCATGGAGCAATGGAGTGAAACCCCGGAGGAGCAGCAGCGAGCATGGCCGCCGGCGGGCGAGTCTCGCCGCCGGGAGCCTGGAAGGGCCACATGGAGATGCGCCCCGCCCACGGGTTGTCGAAGGAGGGCCAGGGTGTACCCCGTGGAGGCGCGGGCGCCGGGTTGCTCCCACGGCCAGCACCCCGCACCACGCCCCCCTCTGCGGCGACGACGACCACCACGGCCCCCCAACCCCTCTCGGCCAAGGGGGAGGAGGACCAAGAAGAGACGACGGCGGCGGAGCAGACGGACGCGGCGGACAACAGCAAGGGCAGTCGAGGAAGAGGAGGACCCCGGTGCAGAGGTGGACCCGAGCTGGATGCCCTGAGTGAGCTCCTCCACGACAAGGTCGTCACAGACCTGCAGGAAGGTGGGGAAGGGCCGCTGACGGGTGATCCACGTCCAGAGATAGGCGTAGCGGTCACTGAGCCCGCGGAGGACGTTGAGGACCAGGATGCGGTCCTCCACGGGGCCAGCCAAGGTCGCCGACGGAGTCCGCGATGCCCTTCATCCGGCGGCAGAACTCGCCGACAGAGAGGTCACCCTGGACGAAGGTGCGGAAACTCGCATCGAGACGCAGAGCCCGGGCTTCGGCATTGCCCAGAAACTGGCCCTCGAGTGCGAGCCAGGCCCGGCGAGCGTCGACGGAGTTGCGGACGAGGTCGTGGAGGTCGAGGGAGATCGTCCCAAGGATTCAGGAGAGGATGATGCTATCGAGGCGCAGCCACGAGGGGGTCTGGACCGTGACCGAGGCGTCGACGAGGACGTGGTCGTCGAGGGCGTAGCGGCGGAGGGTGAGGAGGACGAGGTCCCACCAACGGGTGTAGGAGGGCGACTTAGGCTAGAGAACGACCGGGATGAGGCGAATGTTCTAGACACTCCCAGCCTGGTAGTGGAGTTGCGCCACGAGCGGATCGGCCGGGTCGTGCCAGAGGACCGCGGTGTGAGACATGCGGTGGCCCGTCGAGCCGGAGGAGGTGGCCCCGCCGTCGGAGGAGGCAGGAGGGACGAGGAGCTGCTCCGCCTCGGCGATCTGGCGAGCCAGCGCATCGGCCGCATCGCGCTCGCGTTCCCAAGCGAGGGCGGCCTCCCGCAGACGAGCCTGCCCTGCCGCGGCAGCAGCCCGGGTAGCGACGAGGGCGGCAGCGGGGGCGGAGTCGGGGCGCTCGCGTGCTGCGGCAATGGAGGTGGGGCGGGGAAAATGTGAGTGCCCAAGCCCTCGACCCCGGCGCCCGCCGCGAAGGTGAGAGAGGAACCGGTCCCTGCACCCGCCGGTAGGGTGTGAGGGGCAGTAGTCCACGGCAGCATGCCCAGGGGAGGGGCAGTGGCGAGTGCAGCGGCGGCGGCCAGGGCATCCACAGCTAGGGGAGGGCCGCCTGCGCCCGCACCCGCGCCGGAGCCGGCCTGGTCACCCGCGCCCGTCGGGGGCTGGCCGCTCGCGCCGGCGTCCGCGCTTGGGCCGGCCTGGCCGCCGCCGCCAACGCACGTCGCCAGGAGAAGAGCGGCGGTGGCGGCGCGGGTCGGCTAGCCGGCGGCGCGCTGGGCCCAGGTAGGGTGGGGGAGGGGAGGGAAGGAGGTGAAGTAGGTGGGAGGAGGGGGGAGGCCGGCCGTCGTCCATGGTGGCCTAGGGAGGCGGCGGCTGGGCAGGGGAGGGAGGGGAGGAGAGAAACCCTAACTTGATACCATGTTAGAACTTGTGATTCTCATTACTTAGGCTAACCCTAGAAGGGTAGCAATATAGTGTCATACATGGGCCTCATGGGCCTAGCCTCATAGGCCTACTACACTCATATTCCAACAAGGAACAAGCACAACTAGACAAGGGAATCAAGTTATTTCCAATTCAGAACCAAATATTTCAACGAACTAACCATATATGAACATTGATAACAGGAACTCCCACCAACTTCTCCAGCTTCTTGAAGTAAGTAATTTCACTCCACTCTTGAGGTACAAGAAGCTTGAAGATATCAACTAAATACAAAGACAAGTCAGTTAAATTGAATAGCTGCACAGGAAACAAGGTTTATTATTTATTGGAAACAAATCACACCTGGTGTCGCACAAACATAAGCATCTCCAGTTATTTGAGTTCCATCGCTAAGTGCGAAGTGTTTTACAGTTCCATCAGGATTTAGCTCTATCTTCTTAATACGAGAATTCAAGCGAACCTCTCCACCCCTAGACTGAATGTGATCAACAATAGGCATGCATAGCCTTTCAGGTGGATTACCATCCAAGAATGCCATTTTGGAACCATGCTTCTCCTGCCCATTTACACATGGTAATTTTTTTCAAAGACTCATAAGGTATCTTAACGTTGCAAGTACATATTAGCATTTTCTCAAGTAAAAACAAGAATATAAACAAGAAAATAAGAATCAAGATATGTAGGCTATTTCTCCAAACAGAACAGGCAATAATATATTACACAATTAAATAAAGCAGCTATACCTGAAGAAATCTGTTCAAAGCAATCAAAATGCACTGCATGGATAGCTCATCAGGATTTATGAAATTGAGTGCCTTGGACATTGCAATAAAAACCTCATCGTTCACCCGATCAGGAACACCCTGTGCTGATCAAATAATTGTATCATGCACCACACGAGACCATAAACAATAGAAGGATATACTACCATCTGTATTCCAAATGGCAAAAGTACCAAATCTGAAGAACACGGTATGTGTATATCAGTTAGCACCCAAAAAAAAAAACTTTGCATTTTTTTTTCATTTCGGCTACAATCCTGGACCTAAAGGGATGAAAATTGCTGGACTTTACTGGAACAGTTAATGCAACTATAAGCATTGCATTGCTCAGCCTAACTTTGCACAGAAAGGGGTTTACAACAAAATATAAGATAAGAACTTGAGCGTATGAAGCCCTTCTGTTTATGGATCTAACTAAGCTCCTTCCAGAAGATATGCCAAGAAAGGAAAATTACTGGCAAACTACAAGCTCTCTAATATTGATGAGATGGCAAAATGTTTTCTACACAGAGACTAGTCTAATCACATCCAAGTCGTACCTGCTTTTTCATCCATTCTGAAACGGTTAAGCCATCTTGAGCTTCAACATAAGGTTGACCACCCACCATTGCTGGCAGAAGTCCAATTGCAAACTTCACCTTCTCCGGCCAGGTAAGCATTTCATTGTTTCTCAGTATAGCCCATATCCCTGTTAAAAGCACAATAGTGAATCATAGTATGGCATCAATTAGCAGAGTTAAGCTCAACGGTAATGATTTAGTGTTATTATTGCCACTAATAAACCCCCCTAACAATGTCCACATATTAGCAAAATGAGAGACCTGTTGCGCTAACTCCAAATTGTTTCTAATCTTACCGTTTACAGGTGCTGGCAAAGTTTCTGGGAAATCAAACCGGCTGAATTCTCCTGGCTTGTTTGGCATGGCAAATATCATGGAGTGTTCTTTCCACTGCAAACGATCCTCAATTCCAAGCTCACCAAACAGATTCTGTATGTTGGGATAAGCTCCAACTTAAACCAAAAATCCAAAATACAAGGTTACATACGCCTACCCAATAAGTGTCATATATGCTACGAAGGGAATAGTAGCAATCCAGTGCTCAACTGCTCATGTGAACAGAAGAACATAAATTTGACTATGGCATTATGGATACGATGGCCCATGGGTAAAACATGGTTTATGTGACATTGAAACATGTGCTGTTGTATGTTTTAGTAGTCTGCAAACTTTTCAGGCTATTTTGTCACTACTAGTAACTTAACAAAGAACCTTTCTCAATAATGATTTTGCACAGATATTTACAAATTGTCCTTGAAAGGAACTCCTGTGACATTAGGAAAACTAAAAGGCATAATGCAAGAAAAGAGTGCTTTAGAAGTTTGTGTTATGCTGTGCCTCAGCAGTTTGTTTTTTTTTTTTTTGAACAAGTAGCAGTTACCACATTAACTGTATTTTTTCTAATAGAAATAATCAAGAACACCGAATATCATGAAGAGAACCTTGAGGACCAGAACTGTAACTTACAAAAGATATGAAGCCCAGTCTCGTACCAATCCCCATCTTCATCCTTCCAAGCAGCTACCTATCAATGCATACAAAAAGAATCATAAAGGGACAAATTATGAAAACAGTGAATGAGAGCAATTCAGAGTATGGCAAACAGTCATGCAAGTATCTATCAGACCTTTCCGCCCAAAACATCTCTTGCCTCAAGCAATATGGGTTTATGGCCAGCATCTGCCAGATACTTCGCCGTTGATAGACCAGCCAATCCTGCAAAAGTAGCATAACAAATTAATAAAGCTAACAGCCAATTAGAGTTTCCCTCGAAATTCCCCAACTTACAAAGGAAAATAACATCTGCGAAAACCCAAACATTAATCATGAATTCCGTCAGACCTGCACCAGCAATCACGACCTGCAACGGTATACTGGGGCGTTCACTGTTTCTAAAAAACGTAGAGAGCTTCCCAGCTTCCAAATAGTTTATTGTGCTTTCCAGTGGCGGTCTTGGAAAATCCTTGCAGACAACCTGCAGAAAAGGCAATCAATCATGATTTCACAAGAAACACAGTGAAAGCATGGAAGAAGTGGAAACCAAAAAGATGAACCTACCTGCAAGGCAGCATGTCTACGGTGTGATTTCCTTCCTTTATTCCTTGAGACAAGATTTTTCGCCACGGAACAGCTCGAATGGTGAGTACTAGCAGAACATCTCTGAGGAAGTCGTCCCGCAAAAGGTCTCGCTTGGTGGCTAGCTCCAGTAACGTTCATAGATGACAGGCAGCCGGTGTCCATGTTGAAGCAACTCTTTGATGAAGTGTGGTCAGCTCCGCTTTAACTAATAGGCACAGGCAGACCACTGCAAATTCAAGAGGAGCCATTAGACCCACAGTTCATGAAGTCCTTCAGAGTAGTTGCTAAATACTAATCAAGTCACTCTATGCTGAGAACAATTGATGGATTAATTACCAAGGCAGAAAAAAAAATAGCATGATCGATCCGGACCCCGAAGTTCTAGATAACTTTGTAGCACCACCACCTCAGATTAAACAAGCAGCATCGCCCCTCTAGGTTCTACACTGTACACTCCACACTATCTCGTCCAGTCCCGACGCCACAGTTTCTATCACGCCCAACAATCGCAGGCTGCTCCATACCAGTCCCAGACCAATAACAAATTCCCGATGCCTTCGAAGCCTAAGAGCCCTAAGAAATCCCCCATTTCCACGGCCTGATACTAAATGAGAAGTGTCAGTGGGTCACCTTGACGCCCCATCCACATACGGAACCGGATCGCGCGCTGGCCGCGTGATTAAACAGAGAAGCAGTGTGAACCAGCAAGGCCTGACTCCGGTTGAAGAGAGAGTGGGAGATGCGGAAGGGGGCTACTCACCGGAAGAGAGGAGAGCCGGAGACGAGGAAGGGGAGGCGGGCAGGCGGCGGACTTGGCGAAGCGGAGGCAGTGTCGTGGATGCGGGGGAGCCCAGTTGCGAGGAACTGGGCGTGTACGTGGGCGATGATAAGGGGGCGACCTCCGCATTTAGGTTGCGGGGCGGTGGAAAGGGACAAGCGCACGACGAGAGCGGGGTGAGGAGGATGTGGTGGTGGAGGATGCCGCCCTTTTGGCGGCTGGTGCGCTCTACGTTTCCGTGGTATATACCGTTACGGCTCTGCCCCACGATAATATAAAAAAAAGGAAGCCTAGTGGGCCTATAACATCACACCGACTTGATGGGCCTGGACAGCACCCCCAAAAGTGGACTCGGTAAAGAAGCCCACTCCCACACGACAATCGGACTGGACGGCCCGAGGAAACACTGAAAATGATTCTCTTGATTGTGCACCAACGATGATCATCCCTCAAAGAGAGCAGATTAGTACTAAGGGAGACTTTACGAATCCTTTTTGGGCTTACTCTCTAGCCTTGATTAGTGTAAGCTGATCGGATTGACTTCGGGTTGGCCAGGGCTTTGCTTAGGTTAACCAGCTCGCTTTTATAGAGCATGGGTTAGCTGGCTTATGTTGTTTTGTGTGAGACGTTAAATCAGCTGATAAGTTTTAAGAGAACGTGGAGAATCTCCTCGATTGAGCTTTGCTCAACACAATACACAAGAAGAGAGATTAACAATGCATTGACATGTCTTACTGTTGCAGGTAAAACACAGAGGGGTACCCAGCTTCTGGGTATAACTTGTAAAACTTGATAGAAGGGAGATGCTATAATTAAATCCTGTACATCATACGATACCATCGTCCAAAAATTCAGGGCTGCTCGTCCGATCGTCTATACGGCTGATAAGCCGCCGTTTGTTGTAAAAGATCGAAAAACATATACCATGGCCGGATACATTCAAGCATACATGGCATAATCTTTTACTGCCTGCGAACCAGATCGTAACGACTTGCTGTCAGCGAAACTGAACCCGAGATCAGTCGGTGTCCGGACAGCCGTCGTCGTCCTCGTCCAGTGGGCACAGGTTGAGGTCGAACGGGCGTGGCGCGCCCTTGCCGCTGGACGACGCACGCGTTTCGCTCTGCACGCTTGGTTCCACCGAGATCGGTATCGGCTTCTCCTCCTCTTGAGCCACCGGCCCACGCTTAGCCGGCGAGCTGCACCCCTCGTCGTCGCCGTCGCCGGTGCCCTTCCGCTTCGCTTGCGGCCGCGCCGTCGCCGGCGCCGCGTCGTCCGCGCTCGACGGCGCGCCGGACCCGTAGTGCAGCGGGGAATTTGGGCTCGGCGTCTTCATGGGCTCCTTGTTCGCAGGCGCGGGAGCGCTGGTCGTCGATGGGCCGGGCCCGGCCACGGCCACCGCGGCGTAGTAGAGCGCCGCCACCACCGGCTGCCGCGCCTGCTCCGACGCCGCTGGCATCTCGGCGCACCTTTCCTGCTCGCTGGACCGCGCCGCGCCGGATACCTTGGCAGCGGCGGCGGCGGCATGGCCCTGCTCCGGCTCCCGCGATGTCTCGCCACGCAACCCCGATCTCTTGTTCTTTGGCCACCACGCCGGCAGCCCCGCCGCCACAGCCCCGGCCAAAGAGAAAGAGGCCTCACCCGACTGCATCGAAACCACCCGCTCCGGCGGCCTCCGGGCCGGTACTACCCGCGCCGCCACGGTCCCGGCCGAAGAGGAGGCCTCACCCGACGCCGGCATCACCTTCGCCGCCGCCGCCACAGTCGTCACGGGCGGCGAAGAGGAGGTCTCACCCGGCTGCTGCATCGGGACCCACTCCGGCCACCTCCGGAGCGGCCTGAGCCGGAGGCTGACGAGAATCTGCGCAGCGCGAACCTGCGCCGGATCCTCTTTCTCCACCGCCGCCATCGCCATGCAGAAACGACACCAGCAACAACAAGCGCACGCCGGCCTCCCCTACCCTACGCTACGCCGCCGGCGGCTCGGTACTCTCTCGTCTTCTCTCGAGATGGAGATGCGTCTCGAGATGTGAGGCTCTTTTTTCTTGGAGAAAAGGAGGAAATATGGAATCGGAGATCTCCATGGCGTTCCTCCTCGTTTCTTATAATAATCCCTTCCCACGTGCAACCGAATCCAACTTCGGTTCGTTTCCGATTCCGATCAGTTCTCCCTCGCGCCCCCGCCTCCGCCCCACCGCCCGCGTCGTCAGTGTCTCGGTGAACACAAATCCCAGCCGACAGCGATGCGAACGAGAGTAGCAGAGGGCTGCCCGGACGCGCTGGAGGCAGAGACGCCGCCGGGCCGGGACTCTGTGCCGCTCATACGATTCACTTCTTAGTAAAAAAAAAAAAAACCTGTCTTTTTGTTTTTATTCCCCTATATAATAAAAAATTCTAGTATTTATTATTTATTATTACTATTATATTTTTGTTATCATATAGTTGTGTATATAGGTTTATTTATATAGACAGATAGAGGTTAGACGCACCATGAGTCAGGTTACAGGGCCATCTATATCTGCACTGCACAAGTTGTTATTTTCTTCAGACCAGACTTCAATCAATCAATCATCATATGACAGCAGCTAGGTAATTGGCACTTTGTTAAACATGGATTAGACTGACGCAGCAGCAGCAGGAGTCGATCATGTTACGGTTACAAAGTAGCCGCGTCGCGAGCGATCAGGTCCGGGTCCATCAAATCAAGGACGGCGGCGGCACGTCGCGGTTGTGCTTGCCGAAGATCCTGTTGAGGAACATGGCGAGCCGCACCCCGCCCTGCGCGATCCGCCGCGACATGATCGGCAGCCTCGAGTTGAAGTAGTCGTCTGCAGGCGATCAAAATGGACGATCCGTCACCAGCTCTGCTGTTTGATTGAGTTCAGATGTACTATACTCCAATCCAAGCTTGGACGTACCTGACAGTGTCTCCCCTTCATGGACACCGCTGTACGCCCACTTGCACGCCAGGCCTATGCTCTCGGTCGCGTACCTGTCGCATTGCATTGCATTACATCACATCAGAATGAAAGTTGTTGATGGCTGTTTATTAGCCACAATCCAAAAACGTTAAGTAATTCATTCATAATTTCAGAGTGGATTGTTACTAACTTGGTTGGGCAAGACGAGAGGTCTTGGCAGTCTGTCCAAGCCGACACATCGTCAGACCAGGTGCCCTGCAATGCGAACAGCACGTTGTCGAGAATTTAGAGTAATGGCAATGGCATGTGTTCTTTGCTTGGACGAACCAAGGATTAGATAGATGGGTAGTCCTGGCCGGACTTCCACAGTTGGCTTTTCACTTGCCTTGGTGATGTTGTGCTCGAGTTGCTTGCGGAAGGCGTTCATGTCCTTGCCGTAAAAATCGGCGAGAGCTGTCTGTATGATCTCCCTGTCCCACACCTGAAAACGACTCATCAGATCAGACATTCAGCATTAATCCAACTAATCACACTGATGGCATCGTGTGCAATGCAAGCAAAGATCGTAGGGGGAGAGCCGGAGAGCTCGTTAATTACGTACGTGATGGAGGTTGGATTTGTGCCGGAACCAACGCAGCTCTATGGAATTGCCGCCTTGGTCGCTGGTGAATCCAACGTGCATTGGCTGCAATGCAAAGGGCACACAGGAAATCAGCCATGGCATTCACTTATATTATGAAGTAAGCATGACACGGTTTGTTCATGGTAACCGGCAACGTAAGAGATCGACTGACAATCACGTGAAAGGGATAAATAACAAGAAGAAAACAAGTAATTAAGCAGGTTAGATTACCTGATGAACATCTCCCATGAAGTGTGACAGGAACAGAAGGGCTTCAGTCAGGTTGTCTGCATTGCGTTGCAACAAGGCAGACAGTGATTGGTTAGAAAACACGTTACAGAGGCACAGAACATTTGGTCAGGTTGACACCACCAGCACCATTTCTAAGATTACATACATCTCCGGTCGGCGCTACCATGCTTGTAGTGCAGCAGCTGGGACGTGAAGTTGGCAATGGCGCCGGCGACGCACATGTTCTTGGCGCCGTCGGGGCCGTGGCAATCCCCTGCTCACCAACACCATTGCATTGCATTTCACATAACAACAGAGAGATACGGACATTGAACTGCACGGACGGCTTGGGATTGAAGAGCTTACTCGAGTAGTCGAAGCTGCAGGCCTTGTCAGGGGTGTCGATGAAGTGGAGCGGGCCTGTCCAGCTGTACTTGTACCAGTGCCTGACCTGGTCCGGCCACACGCACAGCGCCGACAGGTCGCCGCCCACGTCGTCCGGGAGCAGATTCCGCATAGCGTGCGCGGCGGCAGGCTCCAGCAGATCCTGCATCCAAATTAAAAGGCGCGCAACATCCTCTGTTCATCAGCCAAGCCATCCTCTGAATCCGATCATCTCTACGAACATAATTGGGATGAGAAATGGGCGTCAAATGATCCGATTCTTACCTGTGCGATTTGGCATGTGAGCATGTGACCCTCTTTGCTCCACGACCGTGCATGCCACCGGCCGCCGCGGCCGGCCTGGGCGGCGCGGGCGGCCTGGCTCCTGGCGCGGGAGCGGCCCCCTGCGGCCCTGGCGGCACGGGCGGCCTGGCTACGGCCGGCGCGGACGCGGCAGAAGAGGGCGCCGGCGGCCTGGACCCCCTGGCAGGCGCCATCGTTGGCTCACCGGCTCTTTTCCCCGCCCCACCCTACGCGGCGCGCCCGGACTCCGCCCTCGCCGCTGCCCTCGTCGCGGCTCGGGCGGCTGCTGCAGAGGGCCAAGCCCGTGTTCGTGCCGCAGCCCTCGCTTGGGAGCGCGAGCGCGAGGCGGCCGACGCCCTGGCCCGCCAGAAAGCCGAGGCAGAGCAGCTCCTCTCCCCTCCTGCCTCGTACGATGCTGGGGCCCCCTTCTCCGGCACACCCTGCCACCGCGTGTCCCACACCGCGGTGCTCTGGCACGACCCGTCCGACCCACTCGTGGCGCAGCTACACTACCAGGCCGGGGGTGTCCAGAACATCCGCCTCCTTGTCCCGGTCATCCTCGAGCCGGAGTCGCCCGCCTACGCCCGTTGGCGGGACCTTGTCCTCCTCACCCTCTGCCGCTACGCCCTCGACATCCACGTCCTCAACGACGCCTCGGTCGCGGTCCAGACCCCAGCGTGGTACCGTCTCGACAGTATCGTGCTCTCCTGGATCATCGGGACAATCTCCCTCGACCTACACGACCTCGTCCGCAACTCCGTCGACGCTCGCCGGGCCTGGCTCGCCCTCGAGGGCCAGTTTCTAGGCAATGCCGTGGCACGAGCTCTGCGTCTCAATGCGAGCTTCCATACCTTCGTCCAGGGTGACCTCTCCGTCAGCGAGTTCTGCCGCCGGATGAAGAGGATGACCGACTCCCTCGGGGACCTTGGCTAGCCCGTGGAGGACCGCATCTTGGTCCTCAACGTCCTCCGCGGGCTCAGCGACCGCTACGCCCACCTCCGCACGTGGATCACCCAGCAGCGGCCCTTCCCCACCTTCCTGCAGGTCCGTGACGACCTTGTCATGGAGGAGCTCACTCAGGGCATCCAGCCCGGGTCCGCCTCTGCGCCGGGGTCCTCGGCTGCCTTTGCGGCCACTCCTCCGCCGCGCCCGTCTACTCCGCTGCAGTCGTCTCGTCTTGGTCCTCCTCCCCCCGGGCCGAGCGGGGGTGGGGGGGCCGTGGTGGCCGCCGTCGTTGCACGGGGGGGCGTGGTGCGGGTGCCGGCCGTGGGAGCAACCCGGCGCCCCCGCCTACACGAGGTACACCCTGGCCCTCCTTCAACAACCCGTGGGCAGGGCGCATCTCCATGTGGCCCTTCCAGGTTCCCGGCGGTGAGTCTCGCCCACCGGCGGCCATGCTCGCTGGTGCTCCTCCGGGGTTTCACTCAGCAGCTCCGTGGGCCTCACTTCTCGGCACTTCACCCGGACCGTCGCTGACACCTCCCGGTGCCTCGCCTGGGGCCATCGGTTGGGACCCGGCGGCCTTGGCGTCCACGTTCAGCACCATGGCCCTGACTCCTCCTGCTGGCCCAACTTGGGTTGCTGACTCGGGTGCTACCTACCACACTACTTCCGACTTGGGTATACTCTCCTCGGTGCACCCTCCTTCTTCTCATCCTTCGTCCATCATGGTCGCAAATGGGTCGTGTCTTCCTGTCACATCCGTGGGTGCCGCCGGCGCTCCTGGCTCTTTTCGTCTTCCTGATGTTCTTGTTGCACCTTCTATGGTTCACAACCTTCTTTCTATTCATCGTTTTACAGCTGACAATTCTTGTTCTGTTGAATTTGACTCTTCTGGTCTTACTATGAAGGATTTGGCTTCCCGGCGTCTGCTCCTCCGATGTGACAGCTCGGGGCCCCTTTACACCCTTCGGTTTCCGGCGTCTTCTTCCTCTTCTTCGCCGGCTCCTTTGTCAGCTGCTTTCGCCACCACGCCTTCCTCCACTACTTGGCACCGCCGTCTCAGACATCCTGGACGTGATGCTTTGATGCAGCTTAGTCGTAGCTCTGACATTTGTTGTACTCGAGCTCACGATGATCACTTGTGTCATGCATGCCAGCTGGGCCGCCATGTTCGCCTTCCTTTTTACACTTCTTCTTCACATGCGGCTCATATTTTTGACCTTGTACATTGCGACCTATGGACATCTCCTGTCATGAGTATTTCTGGGTATAAATACTATTTGGTGGTGGTTGATGATTTCTCTCATTATTCGTGGACTTTTCCCTTGCGTGCAAAATCCGAGGCATTCCCCACTATTCTTTACTTTTTCGCTTGGGTGTCCACTCAGTTCGGCCTTACCATCAAGTCCATACAGTGTGATAATGGCCGCGAGTTTGATAACTCCACCTCCCGCGCCTTCTTCCTCTCTCACGGTGTCCAGTTGCGCATGTCTTGTCCATATACCTCCTCCCAAAACGGCAAGGCGGAGCGCATGATTCGGACCACGAATGACACCATGCGCACCCTTCTACTCCAGGCGTCGCTTCCTGCTCGTTTCTGGGCAGAGAGTCTGCACACCTCCACCTATCTCCTTAACCGTCTTCCTTCCGCTGCCTGCCCATCTCCTACACCGCACCATGCTCTCTTCGGTACCCCTCCTCGGTATGAACACCCTAACACCACTGCCACCACTCCCCATAAGCTGGCCCCCTGTTCGACTCTGTGTGTGTTCCTTGTGTATTTCCTAGATCACAAGGGTTACCGGTGTTTTGACCTCACTTCTCGTCGGGTCCTCATCTCTCGCCATGTGGTGTTTGATGAGTCTGTCTTCCCTTACTCCACCACCACCACACCACCCTCCACCCCTGACCCTGACCTCGCCTCTCTATTTCCCACTGACACGGTAGTCCAGCCACTTTTGCCATTTTCTCCTGCAGGTACTGCTCCTCTGTCGCACACCAGTGCTGCTCCTGACCCTGTGCCCTGCACGGGTCCGGTAGCATCACCCTTCAGTGCGGCCCCGGCTCCTCTGCCTGACACGGGGCCGGGGACGCAGGTTCCTGCGCCCCCGGCGCGATTTGCCCAGCCGGCGCTTGTCTACCAGCGCCGTGTGCGGGCAGACCCGGCGCCTGCTGCTCCTGGCCCTGTGCCCTGCACGGGTCCGGTAGCGTCGCCCTCCGGTGCGGCCCCGGCTCCTCCACCTGACACAGGGCCGGGGACGCCGGTTCCTGCACCCCCGGTGCGGTTCGCTCAGCCGGTGCTTGTCTACCAGCGCCGTGCGCGGGCGGACCCGATGCCTCCGTTGCCACCGGGGGCATCTTCTCCGCTGACCTCTTCACTGCCGATGACGCCTACACCACTGTTGCCGCCTCCGGCAACCCGTGTCCTGCCGCCGGTGTACCACCCACCGCTACTTCACCGCCACCCACAGCATGTTCACCCTATGGTGACGCGGCACGCGGCGGGTACCCTACGGTCCCGGGCTCTTGCGGCGATGCCCAGTGACACGCAGGTCTCTCCTGTACCCTCTTCCGTTCGCGACGCCTTGTCGGACCCTCACTGGCGCCGCGCGATGGAAGAGGAGTACGCGGCTCTCCTCGCCAACCAGACATGGGATCTGGTGCCCCGTCCGCTCGGCTCTAATGTTGTCACCGGCAAGTGGATCTGGACGCACAAGCGGCGGGCCGATGGTACCCTGGAGCGGTACAAGGCTCGCTGGGTTCTTCGGGGCTTCACTCAGCGCCCTGGAGTCGACTACGTGAGACTTTCAGCCCGGTGGTGAAGCCGGCCACCATCCGCACGGTACTCTCACTGGCCCTTTCTCGCTCCTGGCCAGTGCATCAGCTGGATGTCAAGAATACGTTTCTGCATGGGACTCTCACTAAGACAGTTTACTGCAGCCAGCCAGCGGGGTTTGTTGACTCTTCACGTACAGATATGGTCTGTCGGCTCAACAGGTCTCTCTACGGCCTCAAGCAGGCCCCTCGGGCGTGGCACTCCCGGTTTGCTGCCTTCCTGGTGACAATGGGTTTTGTGGAGGCCAAGTCAAATACGTCTTTGTTTATATATCACCGTGGAGCTGAGACTGCCTACTTGCTGATCTACGTTGATGACATTGTCCTCACAGCCTCCAGTTCGTCACTACTCAGCCGTATCATCGGCTCTCTTCAGCAAGAGTTTCCTGTGAAGGATCTTGGTGTGCTCCACCATTTCCTCGGGGTGACTGTTGAGCCTCGTCCTAAAGGCCTTCTTCTTCACCAGCGACAGTACACTCTTGATATCCTGGAGCGAGCTAGGATGACTAACTGCAAGCCCTGCTCCACTCCAGTTGACACCCAGGGCAAGCTGTCAGAAGCCGAGGGCCACTCAATGGCCGACCCCACGGCATACCAGAGTCTCGCAGGTGCACTTCAGTACCTTACCTTCACCAGGCCAGACATCACATATGCAGTACAGCAGATTTTCCTTCACATGCATGATCCTTGAGAGCCCCACCTCACTGCTCTCAAGCGCCTCCTCCGCTACCTCCGCGGCACTGTCGACTACGGCTTGCTCCTTCACCGATCTTCCTCTTCCGAGCTCGACGCTGACTGGGCCGGGTGTCCGGACACTCGGCGCTCCACCTCCGGCTACGCTGTCTTCCTGGGCGGCAACCTGGTGTCCTGGTCGTCCAAGCGCCAGCCGGTCGTCTCCCGCTCCAGTGCCAAGGCGGAGTACCGCGCTGTCGCTAACGGCGTGGCTGAGGCTTCCTGGCTCCGGCAGCTTCTCGTCGAGCTTCACAGCCCTCTCTCCCGGAGCACGCTGGTCTACTGCGACAACGTCAGTGCGGTGTACCTCTCCACCAACCCTGTGCAGCACCAGAGGACCAAGCATGTGGAGATCGATCTCCACTTCGTCCGGGATCGGGTCGCCATCGGCGATGTTCGGGTTCTCCACGTCCCGACCACCTCCCAGTTCGCCGACATCTTCACCAAAGGTCTCCCGTCCTCAACCTTCGCCGAGTTTCGCTCCAGCCTCAACATCACCGGTGGCTAGTTGCGACTGTGGGGGGGCTCGTGTGTTGTACTTGCTTCTCGTCGTGTCCAGTCTGTAAACTCCGCTGCGCCGGTAGTTCAGACTGCGGGGGGTGTTGGAGTATATGAGGTTTAGGCCCATGAGGCCCATGTATGTCTTCTATATAGCTACCCTCCCTAGGGTTAGCCCTATAATGAAAATTATTCACTGTAACACCAACTGCTGGGGAAACCCCTGGCTATGCTTCAGAGGTGTGTTTGTACTTCCCATCATGGCATCACTTTTTAACTCCATGCTTTGTTACAATGTATAAATAGTTTATTTCATGAACTTATTTTTCTGATGAAATATACACATAATCTAAATATTACATGCTCCACTGTTAAACTGCATACTTTGTTTGTTTTTCTATCAAACTAAACTACTAAAGTGACTAACCCACTTAAATCAGGTTATTTTCGCTGACGGGACATTCATAGACGGAAGCACAAGTGAACTATCATGTGATGGGCCCTTGAGAGATCCATATGCCGTCTTCTGCCAGGTGAGCTGAGAGCCTGAGATCCTCATGTAATTTTCACTCATGGCCATTTGTGTCGATTTTAACCTCTTATTTGCACTGTTGCATGCAAATGGTTCCAATACTTATTCTGGTTATGAAAATCTTAGCCCTGACCCCTGAGACAGCAAATAAAATCTTTCCTCATACTTGCACTGCTCATCACCATTAAAACGTACTGGTGCAGGGAGGAACACATTGGACACAGTGGGCGCTTGTCCTCAGTGATGTTCTGAAGGTCATATAACATTGTGGCGTAAAAATAGTCACATTTCTGGTATGGACGTATTGTTTTCACTATCCTTTCCTAGCTATACTTGTTTACCGGGAATGATTGATATTGTGCAACAGTTGAGTGGCAAATTTGCAATTTTCCCTTTTCATAGCATTGGCCATGAATTGCTTTAACATTTCCTTGCAAAATTTCATAACTTTGCAGGTCTACGATTGGATCCCTTGTCGCTCTTGAATCCCACATGCCACATGCATCAGCTGAAAGGACATAGGAATTAGCCTAGTTGTGGGTTACAGTTACATGACAAAATCTAAATGAAAATGGTTTGAGTTGGACCATGGCATAAGTAGGGGAATGAATCGCCAAAGCGAAAAGTTCAGCAAGATTGCCTGATGAACATCTCCCATGAAGCGTGACAAGAACAGAAGGACTTCAGTCAAGCTGTTGCGTTGTAACCATACAGTGGTTAGAATGGGTTTCAGTCAAGTTGTCGCGTTGTAACCATACAGTGGTTAGAATGCGCAGGGACACAGGACCTTTTGCATTTCCTATTGGTGATGCGTACTTGTAGTTGTAGTGGACAAGCTGGTAGGCGATAACGCCGGACAATGTACTTTTGTTCTACTGGAAGTTTGCACACTGCTAATTGGTTGCAGCCTTGCAGGCATGAACAACAAAGCCAAAAAAAAGAGAGCTCCCATTATACATGACCGAATATGATAATCAAGCAATGGTTGAGATTCCACCTAGCACGAGGAACCAAGCCTAGCTAAAGCACGAACAACCCCATCATAGCATCTGTCTCAGTCGTGCACACATGCTGTTCAGTCTAAACTCTAAACCATGACCTCCGACTTCCGAAGACTCTTCCGTTGTCAGACAGGCATCACTAATTTGCGAGCGCTTGCACAGTTGTACTTCAGTGAATACGGACAATAGCAACAAGCTGTTGTTAGCAATTTTTTTAGAGGGCTGCTGCCCATGTTTCCCACTCACCAGCGACCCCACCACCTGACCCCACTTTTAACCACCCTACTCACCAGAATTTTTTTAGAGGCTGTTTCCAAAAAAAAAAAAGAGAGGCTAAAGCATGAAGTATGATGTTTCTTTTTTTCTGATCCAAATAAAATATTAGTACATATCTATCGAGTAGAAGAATGTGCATTGTAAACAATAGAAAATATGACTTTAGAGTTATATAGCACATGTATTAGTGTAATACAATTTTTTGGATTTTTATTTCAACCACCTCCAAAATTTACTGAAATTTGTAAAATTTTGGTGAAATTCTAAATCCTGTCAGGTATTCAACATTTACAATTTCACAATTGCAACGGGCAACCACCGGCCTCTTGATGAATGAACATACAAGTGCATATATAATTCAATTACAACTTAAAATCATTTAAGGCTTCATGTCATTTTTATACATTTAAGGCTTCATGTCATTTTTATAACCTCCAGCAAATTGCTATATTGTATATATAGATTATGGAGCAAAACAATACGACATTTTATTATTCAACACTAGTTTGATCCAAGAAAAAGAGAGAGAAAAGTACCAAGCCATGAAATTCTCAACGGTCATATCAAAATCAGAATCGAGTTATATAAGTGCTATCCATGGAAAGCTCAAATTTTACAAACAAGAATCTGAGCGCCGTATTGTACCTGGAGGTTGATCATGAGTATTGGTGCATGAACATCAGAACATAGGATGGTGAGACAACAAATGTGAAGCGCTGAAGGATCATTGCCAGTGCCACTTTCGCCTCGACCATGGAAAGATTTACCAACACAAACTGAAAGACCCATGCCAAAGGCCAAGTGAATACATAAGGATGCATCTGCGCTCCAAAACAGCAGTGAGTCACCAAAGCGCCCCCAACCCGGATGAGTACTAGTCCTGCAACTGAATAGATGCAGTTAGAACTGATAGATAATAGAAACCACCATTGCAGAAAGCATATGCTTCCAAAACATCTACTTGAAGTGTTTGCCACAGTTACAGCCAAGGCATAATATGAAGGGTGGACAGTCCACAGTCCAGTTCAGCACAATGTCAATGGCTCAGTAATAGTTTTGACTCAGACGGGAAAAAGTGGAAAGAACATTTTTTGTAAAAAAAAAAAAAATCTGAGAGGTGACAAGCTTATTGCAGTAAGCACTAATGTAGAAAAACATGAATACACATCATCAATTTCAGTTTGCTTTTACAAAAAGCTAAGAAAGTTGAAATGGTGTAGCTCCCAAACAAATTAACTTGTGTGACCAACCCTAGCTTAGGTTGAACATGGAACAATATCTGAGATTACAATCCCAATAGAAGAATAGGCAGAAACCGGATATAACCAAAACTCCAAAAGGTTTGTGCATCTGAGCTTAGGCTGATAAACCAGTATTTTACAGTAAATGTACTCAGAGACCATCTTCTTGTACACTGACAATGTTGTTTGCGAAAAACTACTATAGTACAACCACTCAGCTCAGTTGCTCTAAGGAATCATAATATAATTAGTGACTTCAAGCTGCAACCAAGAGAGCCCGTCACAATCACATGTACAAACACTAGAAACCACAAAGTTCCGTAAAGCTATGCCAAGTGAACAGATAAAAGCATTAGTTGATGTTTAGAATATTTTCTTAAGCACTGGAGATAGGGAGTGAACAGATATAAGGTCCACTCCCACTATATCGAAACTGAAATCAATAAACAATACACAGAATGAACACATGTCAACAATGTCACAGCCTCACTTGCATACAAACCTTTCTAAATTCGAAACAATCGTCCAAAAGTTTGTTAATAAATTAGTGCGCGTCTTTTCTATTTCATTCATAATTTGTTGAATACAGTGGGATGCTGCATGAAAAATGGTTTTCAAAGTACAAGGCTCCTACATGGCAACGACTTTACAAAACAGCAAGCAGATCATGAGTGGTTTCCTGAATGCGTTATGAACAGACTGCAAGTCTTGGATCTAAGCAAATTGTCTAATAGCAAGAAAAATCATGCTACTATGAACAGACTGCAAGTCTCTAACCAAAGGAAATTGTCTAATAGAAAGTGCACTATGTGGAGACCATAAAGATCTAAGACTTGGATGAACCAACAATCATTGTTGTAAGCTATTCCAGAATCACAGTCTCATGACAGTAATTTAAAGGTATATGAACCACAAAAGTCAAGACTTAAGGGGGGGAAAAGGAATACCTCTCTATATTCTTGGATCCTCCTTGGTGACATAGATGGTAGGAAACCAAAATATGGATAGGCTAGGCCATTATGACTTGTCCCATGGACCCTCTCAATATGTAAAGATTTAAACTCAAGTGAGAAAACTGTTGAACAATTGGGCCCCTCTCCATCTTGAACGCATCTTATAAAAACGCATCCTTCAGCTGGAGAGTACTTAATGTAGTACATAATAGTATAATGGGCAGGCAAGGGGATGGTACTCATCATATGCCACTCATGGGACTTCTCACTGTCATTTTGCGAAAAGATGTAATAATCGACAGATGTGCCTTTATAAGTCAGACTAAACATCGCAACCTTGCTTTCCCCTGACTCCACAATGACAATTTCGATGTGCCTTTATAAGTCAGACTAAACATCGCAACCTTGCTTTCCCCTAACTCCACAATGACAATTTCCCGCTCATCGTGGTCAGGCGGGAGGTCAACAGTGCAAAACTGCATAGTATTCATGTCGAGCTTGATCAGCATGCTCATGTGGTCTAATTTCCAATAGAAGCAGCCATTCACACATTGGCCTGAAACCTGCCCAAGCTCAAGTTCATTCAAGCCCAGATCATTGCAATTGGTAGACATACCAACACTCCAGCAGCTAGAGACTGAAGAGAAGACAAATACCCCCAACATTGTTCTGGATCGCATCCAGTGGATCACACTGAATGATGTATCCTCCCCTATGCCTCCTAAAGGGATAAAAGAGGCACCCTTATTGAAATAGTTTGGCGTTTGAGGTGGTGATGCGGACATCCCAACCATGCACGCTAGCTCAAGTCCAAAGGATACAAATCAAGGACCAATTACACGTAGCCGTGCAAAACTACTCCAAAAAGAGGTGAACTCACTCCTAGCTGAAATTAACTTTGATATACATAAGAATGTTATACTACCTAAGTGTTCTACCTTGATTATGCTTAGGTTTAAGGAGGAGGAAGAATCGGACCAGTGCAGCCCAAAACGGACCAGTGGAAGAAATATTCATATCTCTCCACCCCGAGAAGCTTTTGAGGCCCATGAAGATATTTTGGAAAGCTCATCAAGTCTACTTTCCAATGCAACAAACCTCACCATTTTTGGACGTGCCAATAAGGAGATATACGCAACTTAGTCCAGACTGCTCAGAAGATCAACAGTCTGTCATGACAGAATGTTGGTTCAACTAGACGTGCAAAACTGCACCGATATACAATGTTTCATGGTGCATGGCATACATTGCTGGAAAGCACTTGGAGTCTAGTTTCACACCCAAGAATCGGTTCGTCATTTGGACTTCTCGATAAGGAGTTATGGTCAGTTTAGTGAAAACTGCTCTGGAGACAAACAGTCACGCGAAGCCACTTCTGAAAGTCATCTCGTGGTGACCTTTCACATAACCTATCTTTAAAAACTCCATTTTTGTTTTCATACCTATCTAGGAGGGTTGTTCCTAGTATAAATATTTACTACCTCTAAGTCATTAGGACCTTTTCAGATCATTTGATAAACTACATCATATTGCAGCCGAGACTGCTGAGTGCCTTACTCAAACCATTGTTCTTCCTTGTTCTTCTTGGACTTGTGAAGTGATTCCTCTGGAATCCCTTACTTCGTGCTCTAGGCTTCCGTTCGACTGCGCCATATTGTGTGGATTAGTTCTGGATTATGGTTCTGCGGTCGTTCGAAGATCGAGTCGAAGTATTCGCGGTTTCGGTGCCTCTCTCCCTGTCGCTTGGTCACATCCAACCTTAGACAGGTATAAAACCAGTTATCTAGTACTGTTCACAGCAAGTTACCTTGGATTCGTGGCGTACTATCGTGAAGATCGGCTCCTTTTCTTGCCGGTTTAGACCGGTACTTATCAGGTGGACGGAGGCGAGTAGGTCGTCGGTTATTGGAGGCAGCATCGTGTATCGCTGGGACAACGGGTCGCACACCACAAAGTTCCCGTCCCAGAATTTCAGGCCAATCTCCACTCTAAGGAACTCGATGAGGACGCGGCCGTTGTGGATATCGTACAGATTCATGCGGCGCCGTGTGGTGGTGGGTAAAGGGAGGTAGTCGAAGGAAAAATCGGCAGTCAGGGCGACAGCAGCGGAGAGAATGGGCGCCTCGACAGGGTGGAAGCCAAGGAAGCTGACGAAGCCAAGGAGTAGGGGCGGGTGAATGGAGCGGTACCGGCGGAGGAAGTTGTGGTCAGCCATGAGGCGGCGGAAGGAGACGCACGCGGCGGAGGCGCGGGCGAGGTCCGCAGGGGAGGCGACGCGGAGGAAGATCTCCTCGAGTAGCTCGCTGGCGAGTGCCAGCAGCGGAGGCCGATCCGGCTCCATGACATCGAGGCAGGGGAGGACCGGGTGAGCACGCGAGGCCGTGGCCGACGTGCCTCCCGCCGCCGGCGAAGCGAGGATCGATCGACTATTGAGGGCTTCGGGCGGATTTGGGTACGGGCCGCGACGCAGTGTACTGAAGTGCAGACCATGTCAACGAGATGATTGGTGCTGCAGAGGCGATGAATGGCTCAGATAGCCCGTGCGGTGCGGCCACATGGATGCGGGCGTGCCTTTCCCGGTTCGCCACACGCCACCCACTCCGCTCCCCGCGTCCTCCAGACATCACCGGGCCTCCGCCGCCCTCCTTCCTCCGCCTACCGGCGGCTCCTCTCCCTCCCTCCGCCTCCCCGGAGCTCCCTCACCGGGCCCCTCCCTCGCCGGCACCGGACTACCGTAGCCTCCTGCGAGGCCGCCACCCGCCCACCACCATCCTAGAGTCGTCCAAGCTACGTGGTGGGCTCCGCCGTTCCCCTTACCCGCGTCAGGTACCTGCCCCCACGGCAACGGCGTCCCAGTATTTTTTTTATATATATTTCTTATCAAATCAAACAAATTAAAAGAAAAAAAAAAGAGGGTCCAACTATTGCATGCTCACCACAGCTTCGTCAAAGACACTCGGAAAGGGAGAAGAGAAAGGGGGAGGCGAATCGACCGAGGTCTACCCGGTTCCGATCCCCGGTCCTCCGATTTGCGCGTCCGGATCTACCAGGTTCGCCGATTCGTGCCCTGATCTTTCCTCTCTGTCCTGTTTCGTCCCCATCGGTGCCCGCTGGGTGAGGTTACGTGTCTATTAGGATGTCTCGGTAGGGCCTTTCTAGGGGAACGGCGGCTGGGGATTTTGGTGATTTTGTAGATTGGTACGCGTGATTCAACAGTGGGGAGAAGAGATGTCATGGGGGAATTTTGGATTCATGGCGAATTCTAGCATTTTGAGTTGGTCTTTCTGCGTTCAGCACGAGGCTTCTACCAATTTAATTTAGTGCTCTAGTCAAACAAAATTCGTCTACATGTGCAAATCCTTTTCCATGAAGCTTGTTGCACTCAATAATGACATTGGTAGACAGAAATGCCTAGGAACTGTCTGTTGATAGCTTGCTCGCAAGAGCTCCCTGCTTTTCAATTACAGTTCCGGTGGTGCTTTACGTGGATATGAAAGGGCTCCGCATGATACTAGTTTATTACAATGAAATTGTATGATAATGGGTTACAACGTTGCTGTGCTATTATGCCTATCCAAATTCTGCTCACATGACGTGTTCTGTCATTTTGAATTAACCAGCAATGGCATCATCTTCGGACCCATGGATGAAGGAGTACAATGAAGCATCCAGACTTGCTGATGACATCAGTTCCATGATTGCCGATAGAGGGTCTCTTCCACAATCAGGCCCAGAGATTATGCGGCATACTTCAGCTATCCGGAGAAAAATAACTATTCTTGGGACTAGACTGGATAGCTTGGAGTCATTGCTTGGCAGAATTCCTCCAAAGTCAATGTATTCCTGTTGCAACTACTTTTGTAATTAATTCTATGTCACTGATGATTGGTAGAGTGCTTGCAATGATGCCATGTTTGTTTTTCTCAAGTCTGATACTTATAGCAATGAAACATAGCTATTGAATGTTGTAAAACTTGTTTAAACTGATGACCTGTTCTGTCAATTCCATATTTGATGTGTCCTTATAATCAAAATTGAACAATATTGCATGCGGCAGTAAATCAAGGATTATGGTGTTACCAATGGCTGATACTATAGATCTAGGGATGCAAAGTGGTGTTTGAATGATTGAGCACTAAACTATGGCATGAATAAGTGAATCAATAAAAATAAACACCTCAGGTGATGAAATGAAATGTTATGAAGCTGGCTATGTCAGGCACTGTACTGAAATTAAGTTATTTGGCTTATGTGCTGTGCACAATTTTACATTGTTCCAGAATATATCGTCCAATGGTTTGTTTTCTTGTAGACTCTAGACTCCCAGGATGCCTAACCCAAATATTGGTCATGGCCAAAGTTAGGATTTTGTGTTATAAATACAGCTTTCGGTTTGTAACCAAGCCAAAATTGGACTTGTTTGCAACCATGGCAACTAAAACAGTGATTGTTGTGTGGGGCCCACATGTCAGTGCCTTTCAAATTTTCTAAATGTATCCATCATGGGTCTTTGTGTAGATTAAATCGCAAGTACATTAATGGTATAAATGGATCACATACTGGGCACATAGATTAGAAAATAGAAGTCCAAAGATTGTTACAAAATGTGCGGCACTTCTTGGACCACTCCCCAGCTGATGCATCAACATTTGCAGCCCAGCCAAATTGCATGGGCGGGGCTGGATGCCTGCTGGGGCACTTGATCCAAACAGCCCATAAGTTATTACATGAAAAGAGTGTAACTTATTAGTTATACTAGTAAATGATTTCCTGCTTACAAATGGAAGCAACAGCATTGCAGCGCAGCCAAATTGCATGGGCAGGGCTGGATGCCTGCTGGGGCACTGATCCAAACAGCCCATAAGTTATTACATGAAAAGAGTGTAACTTATTGGTTATAATAGTAAATGGTTTCCTGCTTACAAATGAAAACATGATTCCTTTGTTCTGCTGATTACTAGGATGGTGTGGATAGCATTTCATTAGATACATGTTTTGTATGTATAAGTTGAAAGAAAATTCATTAGAAGGATTTGCGTGTCAATGAAAGATATTATTCCTTGAAAAAGAACTTCATAGTTTGATCTCCAGACATTTACTCTGATCTTTTTTTTTTTTGCATACTATCAAACATTTTTGCTTGAAATTGACATCTTTAGGCTTGTGCAGCACTGATAAAGAGATGCATAAGCGCCAAGACATGCTTTCCTGTTTGAAGTCTAAAGCAAAGCAGATGGCGACCAGTTTCAACATGTCAAACTTTGCTAACAGGTCTGTCGGTGTTAGCAATGATCTCTATAGGAACTCATTTTTCCTAAATTTTAATCTATTTTTTAAAAAAAATAAATTTACTGTATTCAAGTTTTCAGGCAAGTATTATTATGATTTTTTGTTAGAACTAATATGTGAATACGTACCCTTTTTTTCTTTTCCAATTTAGGGAGGATCTGCTTGGTCAGAGTAAAAAGGCAGATGACATGAGCAGAGTTGCTGGGTTAGATAACCAAGGAATTGTTGGCCTTCAGAGGCAAATTATGAAAGGTATTGGTTATTGTGGTTTGTTCAGTAGTGTTTGCTCAATGGACCTTACTAAAAGGGTGCAATCAACTGTTTTCATGGGATCATGTAGCGCTATTTCTTCACGCCATTTGCATTTCATATTTGGTTGTTTCAGATCTAGGTTTCTTGGAAATGACAGTTGTGGGAGCAAGGACCATTTCATGGTGCTTTATTTATTTGAGTTGTGTATCTACATTTTGCAGAGCAAGATGAGGGTCTTGAGAAGCTGGAAGAGACAGTGCTGAGCACAAAGCATATTGCATTAGCAGTCAATGAAGAACTTACCCTGCACACAAGATTGATAGTTAGTGCCCCCTAACAAAAACCAGTAGTATTTGTGTCTTTTGCACAAGATGGTAACTTCTTTATCTTTGTTTGCAGGATGACCTTGAAGATCATGTTGATGTTACAAATTCACGTCTTCAGGTTAGCAATTAGCATCAGTATTTAAAACGCTGCTATTGTTTACTACGTAGAATTGCTTAACTGCTACTCCCATTTGAAATTGTAAGTTCTGGATACACTTATGTGACTATGTCTAGATACATAGCGGAAGCTATGTGCTTAGAAAACCCAGAACGACTT
>CM041642.1:5446847-5457282 GCA_023333625.1 Bothriochloa decipiens
ATCATGTTGATGTTACAAATTCACGTCTTCAGGTTAGCAATTAGCATTAGTATTTAAAACGCTGCTATTGTTTACTACGTAGAATTGCTTAACTGCTACTCCCATTTGAAATTGTAAGTTCTGGATACACTTATGTGACTATTTCTAGATACATAGCGAAAGCTATGTGCTTAGAAAACCCAGAACGACTTGCAATTTTTACTGCCACATGCTATTCAAATTTCTATGTAGAAATTTTTACTTCCACATGCTATTCAAATTTCTCAAGTTTGCAATGGAACACTGATAGTAAATTCTCTTTTGTTCAGCGTGTGCAAAAGAGGCTTGCAATTCTGAACAAGCGCACCAAAGGTGGCTGCTCATGCATGTGCCTGCTTCTAACTGTCGTTGCCATCGTGATTCTTGCGGTCATTGTTTGGCTTCTCGTCAAGTATCTGTAAAGAAAAGAAAGAAGCAGCTGGCTACCCTGCAGACCGCTCTCTTGAAATGCCGCTTATGTGTTACCTGCAGCCTTCGCTTGAAAAGTCCCGTCTGTGTTACTCCATTGAAATGTGCAGCCCTTCAAAATTAATATATATATATATATACGGTGGTTTCATCTTCCTTTCATGAGTGAAATGTGTGCAGCCCTTTAAAAGTAATATATATACGGTGTTTTAATTTTCCCTTTCGTGAGTGGAATGGTTATGCAGTGTGTACACTACATCAAATTTGGCACAGACATGATCATCATCTGCATGGTGTCTATGGTGTTTCTCAGTTTGCAGTGACTAGTGTGGATTTATTCTGTGCCATAAGCACTCTCTCTCAACAACAGTTCTTGTTCGTCGAGTAAATTCAGCTAAAAGTTATATTTTCTATGTGTTCCCATGGAACTTAATCAAAACAAAACATTCGATTTCAGATAAACGGTGCAACTGCCATTTCCAGGACATGTTATAGGGTAACTTGATTAAAGACATGGTACTGGCTTTAGGAATAGTCACCATTTGCGTCCCGTGTATTACATTGTTTACTTTCTTTTGTTTGCGACTGCATCTTTCATTCTATTTCCATGAGTATTTTGTAGGTTTGTTCGAAGTTATTTCCATGAGTATTTTGTAGGTTTGTTCGAAGTTATTGGTTGAAGCAAGGTAAAAGTGTTGAATCTGTGGATCAGGTTGCAGCATACAAGGATGATTGCATCATGGATAATCTGCTGTATTTTCTGATTCATATATTCACTAAAAAAACTGGAAATCCGAAATCCCTTTGCGGCTAGTGCAGTTACATTGGCAGAGCTCAAGTGCTTCAGATTTACCAAAATTAGCTCCAGATCTTATTTATTTATTCAAATCCCTCCTCCTGTGCCAACGAATGATAAGAATCATACTCCCCTACACATTGCACAAAAACAGTGCTCTTGTTATTATGGGAATTTCTTTGAAGATGGTGGACCTAAGTTGTGTACTTCATGTGGACATGATCTTCAATATAATCCATTTTTCTCAACATCATTCATGAACAATCACTTGAAATTTCGTTGGAGAACTTCATGAGCTCATTATTTCCTGTTGACAGAACATTTTGTGGTTCTAGAAGATGGTGATATCCTTTTTTTGTTATTATGGACACTTAGTTGGGAATCTCATGATCCGGTGGCTCATATGGTGCTGAGTTTGATGAGCAAACGAACATGAACAATGATACTTTACTGTGAGATCAGATGCAAATACAAGCATCATATTGCCTAAATCTGACGATAACCATCAAAAGTCAAAGTTAGCCAGGCGTTATACGGCTCGAACAAATCAGCTACTGCTAGACTGAGATGAGCATGTGCATCACCACCTTGAAGCAAGTGAGGTATACAAAATTTACAGTAGCCCTGAGACTGAGCGCCACCTAGTGCCTCCTTACACCATTCCTAAGCAAGCTTACTTCTCTTTCCAGAACCGAAGCAACCGAAAAGGAAACCTCAGTTTCTTCAAGCTGCTGCCACAGCATTTGCCCCATTCTGCAGTAAACAGCGTCACAAGATCCTGCAAAGGGTGCTCATAAGACGGTGCATGCACAGAGGAGATGGAAGCAAGCAAGCATAGATCAAGAAACCACACAATGGGCAGCAGCAAGAGAGTGCCCCCGTACCTTCTGCTGGTGCTGCTGGCCATCGGGGCAGCCGCGGTGAGCGTCGGCATCCTGCACAAGATGAGGGAGCGCCGTGTCCTTGCCGTCCTCCTCCAGGAACGCGACCAGCAGCTCCTCTCCTTCCAAGTCCTCCTCGAGGTATTGGATATGCATGATTAGTTTGCATCCATCCGTGTTCGAGAAAAAAAGTTTGCATGCATCACCAGTTGTGCTTCTAATAGATAAGTTGTAGCTTGCCTGAATGCCTGTTTCTTTGTGCCTGCACTTTTTGATACTGTATACCCTGCTTTTGTCACCTGGAGTCCTGGACTATCAACTAATTAAGTACTCTTAAGCAACAGGCTATCAGTTGAATTTATTCAACGATTTACAAGCTGTAACAGGAAATTGATGCTCATAGTATCCATCTGAAGTTCTGAAGAACATAGTTCCACCTGTACTGAAGACGTGCAGGACACTAATAAACCACTCTGTTTGTACAACACTACCAAAAAAAAAGAACTTCATGTCCTCCGAATGCATGACAGAATATAGTGCCCTCAAAAGTAACAATTCAGCACATTGTAGATAAATTTTGGCCCTTCCTTAATCGAAACAAGGGTCTCAGACTGCAAGTATTCAATTAACTTCAAACACCTTCACGTCTCTGGATTACATAGGGCTGTTAAATTAAGCATGGTGCACTAAACTGAGCGCAAAAATATGAGTTAATGGAATACCACAACATCAGTTCTCTTTGAAACATTTCATCATCAAATAGATTAAAATTGGTACATAATACTTCAAAAGTCAAGATCTATCACTTAAATATACAGAATTGCCTGTATAATGCTTAAATTAGGGAATTCTTATAAGTGTAAAATATAAGAAACAGTACAATATCATGCAAAGTATGATTCTATTTACATCCGGTATTGTCATGACAAAACCATCATATTGCCAATTTAGGGTGTATGTAAGCATGCCTTCATAAGTTAGTCCACATAAATCACCCCTGATAAATACTGAGAATATTCTGCTAGTAAGTACGGTCCAGTTGTTGATGTAAACTGCAATAGCTGTAGCATTTTAGAGCATTCTATCTGCCTTTTCTGTTAGTGTGTTCTATGGAGTATGGATTATCTATCCAACATGTTATTCAAGAACATCTCATCAACCAAATATTACTGTCTTGTTTTTGGCAGAAAGAAAAAGAAATTAATAAAGAGATGAGGAGGAAAGTTGACGAACTGGAAGCCAAAACATCTGTCCTGAGTATTGAGAGGGCAGAATTGAAAAACAAGCTCATGGATTCAGAAACTACCACCACATATCTTACCAACACCCAGAAAGAACTGGAAGCAGCTCTTGTGGAGAAAGAGAGTCATATCAACCAAATGAAAGAGAATGCAGCTGTTTCAAACCCAGATCAGACAACAACTATAAAGGAACTCCTGCAGCAGAAAGAAGCTGAGCCTGAGCTTGACAAATCAGAAAATTCCAGTGATTCCATTCCTGCTACAGCAGAAGATAATTCCAACAATACTACTATATCAGAGAGCAGCCACAATGATGAGAGCATTGTAGGAGCAAACACAGAAAATGCAACTTCTGAAACCGTGGTACTTGACAAATCTGAAAACTCCAGTGATCCCATGTCTGCTCCAGTAGAAGAAAATTCAAGCAACACTAATCCATCAGATAGCAGCCACCAAGATGAGGGCATTGCAGTGGAAGCAAAAAATGTTAATGCAACTTCTGACCTTGTGGTACTTGACAAATCTGAAAACACCAATGGTTCTGTACCTGTTACAGAAGAACAAAATTCCTACAACACCACTACATGGGAGAGCAATCAACAAGATAACAGTTCCTCACAAGAACAGTTCTTAAAGTTAACAACCAACATAGAAGATGGTCAGCTTCAAGAGAACAAAGGTGATGCCAATGAGCAATCAGATGATGCTCCAGAGGGGAGCCATTCAGATAAATCTGAGCTTCAGCAGGGGGACCAAAAACTGATAAACAACCAGGAAGCCAGCAAAGAAGAATCGGATGGCACAAGACAGGTGGAGGGCCCTCAAGGTGAGGCCAGCAACGACAGCAGAGAAAATAAAGTGCTGGAGAAGGAAAATGAGAAAGAAATAAATCCTGAGGGCACGAGCTCGGAAGACAACTTGAGTGAAGCCAACCAAAACAAAACGCAAGCAGTGGAACCTGTTGTAGACCCCACAGATGTAAACCCCAGAACATCCACAATTAATGAGGAGAGAAGAGAAACAAACAAGAGACATAGAAAGAGAAGGTCCAGATCAAGAAGGAACAGGAAGGCCACTGTTGAGGTGGATGCTGCAGCAAACCCATGAACTTTGGATTGGAAACGGCATACTGAAAAGTAGAGAAGAAAGAGAATAACATATACATATGCAACTACATTTTTCATTTTGTAGCTGACGGCAGCATAAGTAACAGTGATTTTCATATTATAAATGGATTCCTTCTGTGGACTTGATTATGTAATGTATTTACACTTTATTTCCTGTAAACACTTGCCTGCATTGTAGCTCATCTAAAGTTCAACCACATGTGATGAAGCCATGCATAGTCTCTCCCCATAAATGGATGCGACAGACTACCCTCATATTAAATGTAGTATTGATGAACTTTTTCCACAAGATATGTATTTGCAAATAAGTTTTACGTCCGCACACATGTGAAAACACTGAACAGCAGGAAAGACAAAACAAAATTCAGGTAGAGCTGCAAATGAGATATATGACTTTACTTCTCAACATATATAAATAAATAACAGAAAAGGCTTAGCTCTTGTAAGTCTAACATCCAATGAATATGGATATACATAACTCAAAATTTGTTGTAACACCACAATAATTTATAATCAATTCTACATCATCTCCATTCTATGGTTCTGTTTCACCCAAAAAATAAAAAAATGGAAAAATTACATCAATGGTCGTAAGTAGCAGCCTACTGCATCACAGTCTTAGCTCATGTGCTGTTTACCTGTGGCTAGAGATATGTGATTGCTGTTGCTTCATCAATTACAGGTGCTACAGACAGCCACTGCTGTTTTGTCAGAGATTGTAACTTGAGAGTGAAACCAGTTGATTTAACTACAATGTTTCTGTGTAGCAGTCGGAGCATGCACTCGGAACATATCTACCATGGAACTTACAAAAAATTCTAATGTGATACACAGCAATCAACGCATGAAGCACTGCTGAACCAAAGGATGTGAATAGTCCACATAGTTATCCCAAAAGCTCTTGTACTTCTCCATTCCAATTTTGAGCCATGGCTTCATATTTCCATTGTAGTGCAGTACTGCCCCTTCCTTGATAGTAGCAGGATCCACAGTTGTGTAGCCAAGTCCCAAGACATGCCATTTGGGATCCAGTGCTTCAACCAAGCCATAGAAAGCAAGAAGCCCAGGTGGCAAAGACCCAAGCTTCCATAGGGTATGATCAGCATTGCGCTCCTGCCAATAATGATATATGCCTGTCACATTCTTGTTCCTCCATTCGACCAGATCAAGCACGTTCATACCAAATGCCCAGCCACAAGCATCAGGGTCGAAATGAGCACGGATTAGAGGATGGGAATGGTTAAGATACTTATGAAATCTGTGGAATGTCTCCATGCAAGTCTCTACAGCACCCATCACATTACCATTGAGGTTGATAGTAAACAATTCTGACAAGTCCTTCTGAACAACGATATCATCATCAAGAAATACCACCTTCTGCAATTCAGGATATATTTCCGGAATGTAGAACCTCAGATGGTTAAGCATTGATAAGTACTTTGGGTTCCTGAATTTAATTGGCGTTCCACGACTAACGCTGCCAGAGAAGTAGAACTTCTGGGTAGCAGCATTCTGTAGCTGTTTAAGAACAGGAACATACGATGCATTGAGCCAAGTAAAGTCCTCCACCTTTTGTATCTCCACAGTGACCCCTCTGTAGTCATTCATGGCAAACCACGCCTTCATCGGAGCATAGTTCAAGTCATCAGTCACTAGGTGAAAAACAACCTTGTCAGGGTGCCTCGAGTTTATAGCCGTAGAATTGACAACAACTGAAACAGCAAGGATGTTGTCTGAGAAGACACAGAAATGATAGAGGCTGTTATCCCTCAGATTGCTCTGCACTGCTGGGCTCCTATCAGAAAACTTCCTCTGAAGCTCAGTACTCTTGAACCATTCCATGGTTAACCGGACGCCAAGGCAGTAAAGTCCCTTTGGGAGCTCCTCAGCAGCAATCTGGCCGTACTTTGTGCTCTTCTCCGCCTCAGCTTTTGACTTCTCCTCTAGGGACTGAATCTGGCCTTTCAACTTCATGATGGTGATGCCGCTGTCATACCGAAGCTGCTGCGCCTGGAAGAGCAGCACCGACATATCCCTGATCGCCTTCTCTGCCTCCTGCTCCATCACCGTGCCCCCATGGGCTGCAGCGTGTGCAAGGATGCTCTGCGCCCGCCGCACCTGGGCACCAAGCTCTGCCACAAACTGCAGGTTGTTGGCCTCTTTGGCGACGACGACATATGTCTTGGCTAGATAAATCTGGTCCATGAGCTGCCTTGAGAACGAGCGGGAGCTCAGCATTTCGTCAGTCATGTTGAGCGCATCCGTGATGCCCTCCGGGTAAGATCTCTGCAAGCAAGAGGAGGAGAGGTTCGAAGAAACTTTCAGATACTTACTCGCTAGCACTCAGTATCATCTTCCCACAAAAGCTAGCACTAGACAGCAGCTTAAGCAGATTCAGCAGGTGGTCTAATGGCTACTGACTAAAATTGGAATGCTGGAAGTCAAACGGTGTGATGACGAAATGGTCCTCGGAGTGCGAGAAATGCGACGTGGTTACCTGACGGAGGAGAGGGGAGGAGGTGGTCTCGGATCCGGAGGACGCGGCGGGGGTGGACGGCGACGCACCGGGGTCGGGGGAGCCGAGGAGGACGGCGAGGAGGAGGACGCACGCGAGGGCGAGGAGGAGGGAGAGCGCGAGGCGCACCCACCACGGCCGCTGCTGCCACCGGCGCTTGAACGACGGCCGCCGCTGGTCCAGGAACGGCCGCCGCCTCATCGGGCCGCCCGCCCGCACGCCCCCGCTGCTGCTCTCGCCGGCAGGGCGGGAGACGCCGCGCCGCGCCGGGATCTGGGACGCGTTAACCGCCGCGCGCGCGCGCTCGCGGGCTGCTGGATCCTCTCGCCCGTTTCCTTCCTCCCAGGCCGCGCCTTCAGATCTCGGGCTCCCGCGCCGGCAGCGCCGTGTGCTCCCTCGTGCTCTTGGACCGACGTGCCTTGCTTGACTGCGCTGCGACTTGTTGATCTATCTGCCAGCCTCAGACACCGTTTTCAGATCCAAATGGACAAAGTTACCGCTTCGTCGATGCTTTCTCACTTTCTCTTCACCGCGCGAAGGAAGCAAACGGAGTTGTTTAAAAAAAGAACTCTTTTATAGGGGAAAAAACGGTGTAGTGCTACTGTGTTAGGCAGATCGAAATTTGTACTTAAGAATGACCACATTGAAAATGTCTTCTCCTAGTTACCGCTAGGTTTTAAACCATGTCAGTGCGAAATGTTACTCCTTTCATTATAAATTATAAGACGTTTTGATTTTTCTAAGTACATGATGTTCCTATGCATAAAACAATGTATTTACAAAAAGCCAAAACATCTTATAATTTAGAAAGGTTTTAACATTCACGGTAATTTTATCATCTTATCATGCTTCTTATATACACCTTTATTTTTTTACAATGGTTTAATAGACTAACACTATGAGTAGGAGCTGCATAGAATTCCAAGAAAAAACACTACGAGTAGGAGCTTTCTAACACTATCTAGCATGTGATGTTTCTTCAACCTTCCTCTTTCATATTTATTTTTTATGATTCGACGAGGATATCACCTAAACTACATAATTAGCCCCACATATTCTTATTTCAACCGAACAAACTCATGAAATAAGCCTAAATTGAAATACATGTGCATGCCATATACAAGCGTTTCTTATCCGAACCCCTCGAACGATTCTCTTAATCTAATAACTACAAAGCTATAGAAAGCCATGTGATTTAGATCTAAAGACGAACTTGCATCATGAGAACTTAGCATGGCTGTGGCACCTTGAACGGTTGGTGATCCAGCCTTGGTGTTACATCTAAATGATGTTAGTATGTCTCAGGCTAGTTTCAATGGGATTTTACTTTGGTTTTATTTGTATTTACTACCGTGACATATATTGATAGTTTTAATGACCTGTCAAGTTAATTGTAAAAAAGAGAGGAGAGGAGATAGAGAGAGAGAGAGAGAGTTTTTTCATATAATTTTATCTAGATGAAACCTGTTGTCATGATTGCTAAATAAAAAATTTACATGACAGCCTTGATAACAACATCATGAAACACTGGCCTCGCAAAAACTACAACGCCACAATGAATTATTTTATGTTAGTGGCACTAACAACAACCAACCGTATCAATCAATATAACACGAATGTAGATTGAGTTAGTGCGGTGCTATTTGCTGTAATCAGTGACTAAAGTCAAAGTGGTTATTAGATTGTTAAAAATGTATGACCTGTTGATCCCAACGACCTTGATTTTCTCTTTCATCTAGGTTGGTTTTTTGGAAATAGTGAAATACAGACTACTTTCTCATAAATCTAATTCCATCTACCAAGCAAAATCATCATAAAATATATATGAACTTGGATTTCGCATGATTTATATATGTCACAATCTACATGCCCATATCATGTGAATTGTGAAGTCGCCAAATAAAACCAGCTCGGTAAGGAAAATTCCCATATCAGGACGCACCGACTTAAGGACACAAGGCCGGGCCAAATAAAAGGCTAATTCTACACGCGGGCCCGTTTCGCGGCCCAACGCCTCGCCCTCGTTCCCCTCCGTGCCGACGAGTCGACGAGGTAAAGCAGGAGACGAACCAACCGTCCAGCGATTCTTCCGTCTGTCCCCTCGCAAACCCAATGGCGTCGCGGTCGCCCGCCGACGAGTCCGCGCAGCCACTGTCGAAGCGGACCCGGCGCGATGCCGAAGCGGAGGCGGGGGCGGAAGCCGCGGAGCCATCGCCGCGCGTGGTGCTCAACCCTGCAGATTGCGATCTCGGTACGCACTCGACAACCTCCCACGTCTTCTCTGTACGCTTCTGTTTCCGTTACGCGCGCCTCTAATCGTGTTTCCCGCTGCCGCGGCGGCGTCCGTCCAGACTTCGATGTCGGCGGGGGCGGTCTCCGGGGGAGCGCGCTGCACGAGGGCGCGTTCGCCTACTGCTGGTCCGGCGCGCGCGCGACGGTGGGCGCCAGGGGCGGCGGGCGGTACTGTTTCGGGTGCAAAATCGTCGCCGAGCAACCCGTGGAGACGGACCTCACGGCACCCGAGGAGCACCACCTCTGCCGCATTGGGGTCTCGAGAGGGGATGATCCCGTAGGGGCGCTCGGGGAGTCCCAGCACAGCTTCGGGTTCGGGGGCACGGGGAAGTTCTCCCACCAGCGCAGGTTCGTCAACTACGGCGTCAAGTTCGGGGTCGGGAACACGGTCGTCTGCGCCGTGGACCTCGATTCCAAGACCATGGCGTCGATCGGGTTCGCTTGGAACGGCAAATGGCTTGGTATCGCGAGGCATTTTGATGCGGGTCAGAAAGGGCTTGGTCTGGTTGACGCTCCTCTGAGCCCGATGCAGTGGGGATCCGCACTCTTTCCCCATGTCCTGCTGAAGAATGTTGTCGTGGAGATGCAGTTCAGCAGGGAGGATGGGCTGCTGCCTGTTGATGGTTATGAACCCTGGGCCTCGGCTGTTACTCATGGGAATTCAGTATTTGGCCCTTCGTTTGAACAAAACGGATGTGAGGTGATGATGATGGTTGGTCTTCCGGCCTCAGGCAAGTCAACATGGGCAGAGAAGTGGGTCAAGGAGCATCAGGAGAAACGCTTTATCCTTCTCGGAACTAACCTTGTACTGGAGCAAATGAAGGTTGGTTTTCCTTCTGGTGGCAATAGTATGGTGTTCTTTTAATCGTGCTGCCTTTTTTCAATATATGACGTCCTTGATCATTGCAGGTGCCAGGATTGTTGCGTAAGAATAACTATGGCGAGCGCTTTGATCGACTGATGGATTGTGCTACATGGATTTTCAACAAATTGCTGGCTAGGGCTGCAAACACCCCTCGCAACTTCATTATCGATCAAACAAATGTTTACAAGAATGCTCGTATCCGCAAGCTGAGGCCATTTGCTAATTACCACAAGGTAAGCTGCAAAAGAGAAAAACAGATGTTAGGTTTTCT
>CM041642.1:5462508-5492107 GCA_023333625.1 Bothriochloa decipiens
AAAAAAAAGTTGGCGATGCTCTCGGTTCAGTGTAGGGTCTGGCTGGCGTTTGGCTGGTGACAGAGTTAAGGTGTGCCGCAACAACAACAATCCCACCCTGCCAAATGCGTGGTGAGTTTTTTGAGTGCTGCGCTGGAGATCAGCCCTAGGCACCGCCCCTGAATGTGTTATGCACAAACTTGTAATCGTGTCACATGCTGCACGGGAACGTGTCAATCGCGGCAGATAACACCTTTCTCATGTCTGTTTTCTGCACTGAAATTCGAATGTGTAGTGCACTAGTGTTTGCATACGATCAATTTTCAGGCTTTCAGCAATCGCTACAAATCGATATATCAACCGCAGAAATCATCATAGACAAAACAGTGAAAGGAAATCCATGGAAACCACGCCGCCGCCGCTGCGCTTCACAGCATTTGTTTGGGCCGGACAGCAAGCCGTGCAGTCCGCTGGGCCAGTGGGAGTGCAGTCTGGCCATTGATTTGCAGTTCGACCATTGGCCCGTTAGTGTAGACAGCGCGCCGCGGACGCGCAGTGCTCACGGCGGTACGCCGCACGGCTGGCGCCTGCCTTTTTATTAGTCCCAAACTGCTTCCTGATGCCATGGGACTCGAGAGCGCTGCTATTTAGGATGGCCAGCAGCGTCGTCAAAGAAGCACCCATCTGTGCAGTCACATTGTTGGATGAGAGGGATGAGCCTGGATTTCAATTGGGAAATAGGGCTGTTTGTACTGATTTTTTTCCCAGAAAATACTTTCCCAGTTGAATTTTTGGTTCATCTCTCTCATGTAACATTAAATTTGATTAGGTAGGTTTTCCACTAGCATGAAAGAATTTATTTTGGGCCCCTCTACTATTAGAGGAATCCAACAAAAATCTTGAATTTAATATATTTTAAGATCTGTTGTCTATTGTTTTTTTAGAATATTAAATAAAAAATATACATGAAGAGCGTATAACATACTAGTGTTGGTCTTTGAAATACATTTACAGCTTGCACTGAGAAGGCAATATTTGTTAAGGCAATATTTGTTAATGGATTGTAAGTTGTAAGTACAACTTACAGTCTATTAAGATAATTATTTTCGAAAGGGTTCTTTTCTCCTAGTTTGAGCCGAGCAATAAGTTCTGTCAGCCCATCCTAATGTTGTGCCCCCGCTGTAAGCAGCAGCATACTGTTATTTTGGAGGCTTCTTTCTCCAAGTGAGGAGAAGCCCAACAATCCAATTGAAATCTACTAATAAATTACACTAGAATAATTTCCCCTTTGATCAATGCTTATAGCTGGAATATCAAAGAGTGAATGCACAGTGGGTAATTAAACTTTTCTCACTTCCTACTTGAATCCATAGACTTTTTTCTAATCTAGGTCCATAAACTTTCAAGACCGGCCCAATTGGGTAGTTGACCCGACCCAAAAATATAAGACCAATGGGTCAATAGGACCGGCCTCAAAGTCTAAATTAGGTTGATAGGGTCAAAACCTGTTGACCCAATGGGTAACATGGGTCGACCCCCCGGGTCACATAATATCTTTTTTCCTTGGTTTTTTCCTTCATTATTTTATAGTACATGCAATGCAGTGCAGTCAACCAACCATGCATCGTTCTACAACTTTCCGTTGGATCGTGCGGTCGTCGAACCATCAAAACTGAGTTTCTCTCTCTAAAACATAATGCAAACACCAAACTGGCCACATTCTCTCAGTCAGCTAGAGGCTCGTTTTTCATGCACGTTACACATGCAAGTGCTCGCTAATTAATGACTCATTTTATATCTTACAATGTGTTAACAATATTTGAGATTTATAATAGTAGTATAAATATTTGGGTCGACCCACAGTACCCATTGGGTCAATGAGGCCGTAGCACTTAAGTAAAATGGATCGACCCATGGCCCCTAAAGTTTGGCCTTGGGGCCACAGGGCTGGGTCCAAGGCTAGGGTCGGGTCGACCCATTCCCATTTTGAATTAAACTTTATTTAAGTCACAACAGCCGTTCAAAGTGATCACAGGATTTTGCCGCCTACGTGGCATCTAACGTGGCACCAAGGTGCGCTATCCACAAATCCAAAATTAAAATATGCAATTTTCACTTCCAAGCACACGTCGTTGCATTATTTCAAAAGCCACCTGTCGTGGTTGTCGCGTCGACGCCGCTCAAGGAAGTTATCCGAAGTCACCTCCAGCTGCGTGGCTAAATAGGCAACTGAGCTCATGGACTGCCACATCACTACGTCACAAGGACAAACATAAACTGTAAGTAGGGGTGCAAAGGAGTGACCTTTAGATGCACCTCTAAACCTCTTTAGTTCAAGTATTTATACTACTTCTCTAAAATTTTTAAAAATTAATACAAATATTTAAACTGAAGAGATTTAAAGGTGCATCGTTATCGTTTGCACCCCTAGTTGCAAGTTCTCGCGGACTTCGTCACCGAATTGACTGCCACCTATCTTGGGGAGGCAATTCTAACCTACTTGAGGTGGTTGAAGGCCGCAATCACCTTCGACATGACTGACCACCCCGCATTCCTCAACCGGGATGCTTCCCTCTCGTCGGCATCTTGGCCACTGAGTTCAAGATTGGAGATAGCTTCCATGAAGGGTGTTTTTTTTTGAGGGGAGCTTCCATGAGAACTTTTTTTATTTTTAATTTTTTTTTAAAAAAATTTACAAAAATAATCGGCCGTTTCAAAAATTGACAGAACTAGTCGCCTAGAGTGGGCGTTTTTTAAAAAACACCCACTGTCTGGGCGTTTTTTGTGACGTGGCAAACGGTCGGCTGGCCACCTGGCGGCCAAAAAACGCCCACTGTGTGGGCGTTTTTTGGCGGCCAGGGGGCCGCCTGCAAAAGGGCCGGCCTGTTTTGCGGGCGGGCCCCGAGCAGTAAAAAACGCCCACACGGTGGGCGTTTTTTCCTCTCCAGGGGGCCGCCTGCAAAATAGGCCAGCCCGGCCGCGCTCTTTTGTAGGCCCAAAAAACGCCCACCTGGGGGCCGCCTGCAAAACAGGCGAGGCCGGCCGTGCACTTTTGCAGGCGGCCCCCTGGCCGCCAAAAAACGCCCACACAGTGGGCGTTTTTTGGCCGCCAGCTATATATACCCAGCCCCCCTTCAGATTTTCATTATATTCACTAAAATTTTCAGAAAAAAAGGGAGAAGAGAGGAGGGAGGAGAAGGAAGTAACGGCGAAGCCCTGCCAGTTTGAGACCTCGGCTTTTAGATAAGTTTCTCATACATTACAGGTCTGTTGCTATGCATTAGTAAAATATAATATGCACTAGAGTTGTTTAGTTTTTAGTTGACTCTGGGTAGATCTGTGAGTAGTATGTATATTAGATCTATAAATAATGATGTTAGAGCATTGCAGTTCGTGTTAGAAATAATGATGTTTCTTTTATGATTTAAACAATGAATTGCATGATTTGAAATGTGACGAATATCGTATTTTCTCTGAATAGATATGTCAACCAAAGTGATGTTTCGGTTGTTCCATGGTAGTGGCACTGTTAGATATGGGCCGTATGGTATAGATCTGTCTGAATTTGGGTCAACACTAAAGGGGATAGATAGGCCAGCGGAAAGAAATTTTTGGTCAGTGTGTAACTGGTTAATGAGGGTATTTCATATCAACCCAGAGGTGAACACAATAAAAGTAAATGTAGTAGTCAACCGTGGCAACGAAGAATGCTTCTGGGAATTGATGTCGGTAGATTGCACCGAAACATGGAAATAGTACGTAGAAAATGCATTGCAGCGGGGCTGGGAACCCAGCATTTTCATGGAGATGCACGATAAAAACAATGCAACCCTGCAAGATGTGGAGGGTACAAGCATGGTTAGGACTGATGCTGAAATAGAAGAGGGAAATGACCGTGCTGAACAAGGAGAAGAACAGGGACATGATGTGCAGCAACCAGAAAGAGAAGAAGAAACCAGTGAGCCGAGAGGCTTGGCAGATGAGGGCGAGAGGATCAACTCCATTGTTCAGAAAATGGAAAACGAAGACGCGGCGAATGAGAAAGTGGAGGGTTATGAATCTTCTGATGAGGAAGGATGCAATGTGAATCCGTGATAGTGGTCTAATGAAGACTTCTCTGGACTTGCTATTTCAGAGGGATACCATGTTCCATGGGAGTATAAGGAGAATGAGGTAATCGAGGGAGCGATGTACGCAGAGAAGGAAGAATTGATGGAGGCAGTCAAGCTTTGGGCTGTATCACTGTAGAGGGAGTTCTGGGTAGCAAAGTCCACAAAGTGTGTATACGAAGTTAAGTGCATGAGATCCAGCGATGGTTGTCCGTGGAGGGTGCATGCATTCAAGGGAAAGTGGAAGGATTATTGGAAAGTGTCAATAGTCACCCAGCACAACTGTCACTTGGAAGGTGTACAGAAGTACCACAGAAACATGACATCTGCATTTATTGCTGCAGAGATGTATTCAGATGTTGTGCATAATCTGAGATACGAGCCAAGGTCAATAATAAGGCATATCGAAGATAAATTCAAATACACCATTTCATATGCTAAGGCGTGGAGGGCAAAACAGAAGATTATCGAGATGAGATTTGGCACATTCAAAGCCTCATATGATAATTTACCATCTCTTCTTCAATGCATAGCCGCCAGAAATCCAGGGACATGTACAGATCTTATAACATACCCAACCATGGAGAATGACCGTGCAGTATTGGTCTTGCAACGAGCTTTCTTTGCACTAGGTGCTTGCATCAGGGCTTTTGTGCATTGTCGTCCAGTACTCTGTATTGACGGGACATTTCTGACAGGTAAATACAGAGGTCAGATACTAACAGCAATTGCCGTTGATGGGAACAATCAAGTTCTACCACTGGCATTCGCTTTTGTGGAGAGCGAGAATACCAATAGTTGGTACTGGTTTCTCAAGCAGGTGAAGGTTAGCATTGTTGGTATGAGGCCTGGTGTATGCCTAATTCATGACCGTCACGCTGGCCTTCTTCGGGCAATTGAATATCTGAAGCACGGTGATGCAGAGATGGGATATGGTAAAGATTGGCCAGATGTTCAAAGTCGGTGGTGTATGCGTCACATGGGTGCTAATTTTTACAAGCAGTTTAAGCGCAAGAGCTTGATGGATCTATTCAAGAGGCTGTGCGGACAGAATCAACAGAAAAAATTCAACGAGCTTTGGAGGAGGTTGGACGAGCTCACAACGAAGCATATGGAAGAACACTCAAGCCGATCAGCACCTGTTGGTGAGGATGGTCCAGAGTCCTTAGGACTGCTGCCCACAGATGGTCCAAACATCAGAAGGAGATTGGCATCTGCTGTGAGAAATTTTTCGCATTGGATAGAGAATGAGGCTAAGGAGAAGTGGTCTTTGCTGCATGATGTCGGCGGAGCCCGGTTTGGTATTATGACAACTAATTTGGCTGAAGTTTACAACTGGGTGATGCGTGGTGTTAGAGACCTTCCCTTGGTTGCCATTGTTGAGTTCATCCTGCATGGAACATGCAGATATTTCAGAGACCGGTACCAAGTCGCTGCCCTATCAATGCAAGTGCGAGGTGTTTTCTTCGGACAAATGCTGACAAATTATCTGGAGGAAAAACGTAAGAAGGCAAAGGAGCATAGAGTTATAACTCAAGGTACTAGAGAGCACCGATTTAAAATCTTGTGTGCTGATAAGGCCAAGCGTGGAATATATAGAAGAAGAGTTGTGCAAGAATGCATACTTAGAGAGGATGGGTATTGCGCATGCACGTGCCACAAGCCAAGACTCTACCACAAACCATGTTCCCATGTTATTGCAGCGAGCTCGGAGTGTGGAATACTTGATCGTACTTTTGTATCTGCCTATTTCACCAAGGAAGCCATATTGCATACATGGTCACATGAAATTTATGGTTTTGGCATAGCGGGGAATTTTACAGGTACAGTACCGCAACCTACCTATATTCCAGACCCAAGTAAGATCAGAGATAAGGCTGGGCGTCGAAAGACAAGACGTATTCGAAACGCCATGGATGAGTTCGAAGCAGGTGGAAGGTACACACGTTGCAGCAAATGCGACAAGGAAGGACATACTTACAAGAGGTGCCCCAAGGACTCAGACATGGCCACAACAGCAGAAGCCCCGCCATCCGGATCCGGATTGGATGGTACCCCGCCAACAGGAGAAGGGACAACTTCTAGGCCCACCAGGCCAAGGCGTGCACGCGTGCCTCGTGGTTCGGTCGTGTTGTGATGTGTAGAGAGCTTGGTTAAGATTATGTAATGTACGGTTTTTGCTTTGTTGTAACTGGAGTGAACAAACTTATTGTTTCAACCTATATTCCGGATGTAATGTTCATAATCTCAGTCTTGTATCTGAATATATTTCTGTTACATGTTGTATGTGCAGTCTTTATGTTTTAAATTCGATCATTTGATGTTGTACCTTAAATTTATTGTTGTATACTTTTTCACTTTCTATTTGCATGTGTCATATGTGTTAACTGTGATATTGTCATGCAGGGATGGCGGACGACACACCGGAGCTGCTAGATCGAGGGATCGATCTACAGCACCGCTCGTACCGTATTGCGGTGCAGAACGCCAATCTGCCCGTACTTCGACCGCGACCGTCCAGACGTCTACTTCCAGTGGACCCTCGGTTCTGTTCCAGGTATCCGTTGACTCTTTCAATTCTCCCAATTAAGTATACATGGCTTCTTAATAACATAAAATTTTTATGTGCAGGTTACGTGAGGCAGGCCTCCTCCTGTTGTGTCGTCTTATTGAGGCTGGAGCTAGTGAGGCCGATGAGACGAGGAGGTGGAGTTTTGATAGGTCTCTTCTAGCAGCCCTGGTCGACCGATGGAGGCCGGAGACACACACGTTCCACCTGCCGTGCGGGGAGGTCGCACCGACGCTTCAGGACGTTGCGTTCTTGCTTGGCCTTCCCCTCGCTGGCGATGCCGTTGGGCCAGTCGACGGACTTCATGATTGGCGAGACGACATGATGGCCCGCTTCGGCCACGTACAGCGTCACCCTGCACTTCCAGCTTTGAGCAGCTTCCCTCCGTACACGACCATGGGCCCGTCGCAGCAGTGGCTCATGCAGTTTACCATAAGGCCTAATTTAAAAGAATTTTATCAATTTACAGTTCTACTCAACTTTATTAACTATATCTTTTTCAGTCCGATCAGCTACACCCAGAGGCTGACGTGTACTCTGTGCAACGGAGCTTGGAGGCCTACTTGTTGTGGCTTTTTGGCTGGGTCATGTTCACCAGCAGCGCGGGACATGCCGTCGACAAGGTCATGATCCCCTACACGCGCGCGATCGCTGATGCTGACGAGGGAGCAGTGCCACAGTGGAGCTGGGGATCTGCCGTACTGGCGGCGACGTACAGGGGGCTTTGCGAAGCGTGTACCAAGATAGAAGCAGGTTCTGTGCTCACTGGTTGCCCCCTCCTTCTACAGCTATGGGCAGCTGAACGGTTCGCGATTGGTCGACCTGTGGTGGATCACACCGCCTACGAGGAGGACCTGTACTTGCAGCTTCCGCCCGAGGACTTTCCAACCATGGGTACAGTCTGGTGTCGTCGTTAGGTTCGTGTTCCTAGCTGACGTATATAGTTAATTCGTATCGTACCTTCTAACCTATTTATTGTTATATTTCAGCGACGATGGGCACATATGCAGGTCACGCGGTCGTACAACGAGTTTATGCTGGAGTTCGACAGGATACAGCCGACCGACGTGATCTGGGAGCCTTACAGCCAGGAGGCTATCCACGCACGAGCTCCCCTTGGGCTGTCCACGTTGTGCACACGTGACCAGGCCTTCTGGCTGACGCTCCGACCGATGGTGTTCGACATCTTCGTCGAACCGCACTGCCCAGGGCGTGTTTTGCGCCAGTTCGGTCTCATGCAGCCGTCCCCCGTCCCTATCATCCGTACCGTCCCTGCAGATGCACATAGGTAAGTACTACTAACAGCTGACTTTGAAAAATTAATCGCAGTAGACATGTCTTACTCAAATTTGTGTTCAGGCTGACGAGGAGGGGACAGGTCGGCGGCAACTTATGGGTTCCACGTCTGCAGCCATACGTGGACGATTAGTTGCTTGCCACAGAGGACGTTGTTGATGAGTACCGTCCCCACATCGAGGACTCGTACATGATGTACCTCCGGTGGTACTAGCCTCGTACCCGCACACGTGTCACCTTCGTTCCTCCAGAGCAGCAGCCACACGTCGCCGCCGTGCGTGACACTTACCCTGTGCACCGTGATCAGGATTACTTCCGTGCGGTGAGTACTTGAATCTCTCATATATATCAGTACTTCATTACGTATATCTTTCATGTAACTTAAAACTGAAATTAGGTCGATGGTACGCAACTACTTTACACGAAGATGGACTCCGTGTGTCGCCGCTTGGAGGGTGGCTTGGCGTTGACAGTCGACGAGCAGCGCACCTCGTACACGCGGATGCGTACGACGCTTAGATCCGTGATGAGGGCTCTCACTTGTTGGACCAACGACGCAGCGCCTCAAATTCCTGCACCGGCACCCGCAACACGTCCTCCTGCACCCCAGAACAGAGGTAACTCCGTGTACCCCACCTCGTCTACCTATATTTTTCTAATATGGATGACTGTGTGACTTACGACGACACCTTTCACAGCGTTCACTACGCCGTACCTTTGTTCCTCCGGAGGGGGGGTCCTCGGTGCACGGAGCAGAGGCATCCAGGCACTTCACTCATGCTCCACCCAGCTCGTCGGCCCATGGTGAGGGTTCCTCCGCTCAGGGAGCAGGCTGGGGAGCCTGGCCTTCGCCCCATGGAGTGGGTACCTCCGCTCAGGGAGCAGCCTGGGGAGTCCTGGGTTCCTCCGCGCAGGGAGCAGCTTCGACGTCGGGCCAGGGAGCCGGCACCTCGTCGCGGACCTACCGACTACCTAATGACCCCCCCACTGACGCATCGATCAGCGACGAGGAGGTCGAGATCGGCCCCTCACAGCTTGCAGGAGCACCTCCGCCCTACACGCAGGAGTTATCACAGATGACTCCAATGCAGGACGTCCGCGTGACTCGAGGTGTTCCACCGGATCGCTACACCTACTCGTCGGGGCACGTGCGACCGAGGAGGCCGAAGAGGGGTAGGGGGCAGGGGCAGGGACAGGCTCCGGGACAGTAGTACCCTGTACGATGTAATTACTGTCTTTATGTATGATACGCACTATTCTTTTATCAAAATTTACCCTAAACCGTAAACCCTAAACCCTAAAAACCCTAAACCCAAAAAACCTTAAACCCTAAACCCTAAAAACCCTAAACCCTAAAAAATTTACCCTAAACCCTAAACCCTTACATGCTTGCATTACATCCGTTATAATAGTCCATTACAGCACAGTTAAAAGTCACGAAAATAGTTTATTACAATAAAATTATAGGTCCGCTAGGGCGATGAGCTACTAATCCGAATTCATCTAACAAAACGACCCTAATAATCCGAAACATAACCGGGAAGCAAGTCTTCATCTTCAGAACCACTATCCTCTCCCACAAACTCATTGGTACGGCTACGCTCAGCTGCGTTGGCCTCTTCTTCCTTTTTTTTGTAGTAAGCGGCCTCCAAGTCATCAACGGCTTGGGTGAACGCTTCATCATACTCCTCTTCTTCCTTTTTTTATAGTAAGCGGCCTCCAAGTCATCGAGGGCTTGGGTGAACGCTTCATCATACTCCTCGTCCTCGTCGTTCATCGGCATCTCCGCCTCGCCATCTTCTGCTTCATCTTCGCATCAGCACTCCTCTTTTCGGCCTCCTTCATCTTCTCCCTCGCATGCAAGGATGCTTCCTCTTCTCTCTTCTTTTTCCATGCGTCACAGTCTTTCTTCCACCGAGCAGCACTTGGGGTTTGGATACGCAATCGTCGGGCATAGTCAACCTGCGCTCGCTTCCGCATCTTAATGTAGTTGTCCACAAGCTGAGTACCAGACCTGAACTTCAGGTCCATTACTTGCTTTTGCTTCAGTGTATCCATGTATTCCCTGCGGTCTTCAACATGGGCAAAAACCTCCCACTTGCATTTCCTAAGCCTCTGTGATCAAACGGAACAATTTAAAGTCAGCAAATACAAAAAGCTTGGATATCAAGTGAGCAACAAGTGCAACAAAAGGACCTCATCATAATCAACCATATGGCCGCACCAATAGCCTATTCCAAGCTCCGATGGTAGTAGGCCATACTGCGCTTCGACACCACATTTGCACAACACAGGAGGCTTAGGGGTAACCACTTTTCTCTTCTTGTCCACCTTCGGATCCGGCCATTTGTTCTTTGGACCCCACAACCACTCCCTGAAGTTACACTTCCGCAACAAGGTATACCCACCCTACAATGTAAAATGTTAGTACATGCACAAATACTAAGAAAGCCATGACCGCATACAATTTGCACTTACTCCGGCGGGGTTAGGACATTCGAACTCGTTAGGCCTATCTGAACTTATTACAGAATAATCTCCGCATTTGCAACGAGGCGGAGATTCAAGCCGTCTCAATTGGGCTATTTTCTTCTCCTCGTCTGTCATTGGGGGGGGTCAGGGGGAGGTGCCACCCACCGCTCGAATTGATCGGGTGGATTATGCTTCCCTTTCCACCATTCGTCAAACTGGAGATACCTTGGGTCGAATTTGTCTGGACCGTCAATCCACTGAAAGAAAAAGCACCGCTCATGGGCCTACAAAACATGATTGCTAACGACATTGTTAGAGATGCAAGAGCCGCAATTACTAGCAATGAATAAAGGCGCAATGACAGAGGTGCAATTACTTACATTGAATCCACCGCATGTGTAGTAGCAACGGGCAGCTGTGTCCTCATGGCGAGATTGGCCAATATCAGCCGGTTCTCCACAGTCACAATTTGGGACAGGGACTGTAGGAGGAACAAGAGCATCCTTGCTAGACACGTCGGGATACAATTCTCTAGGGCGACCTCGTTTTTTCCAAAACTCCGTCCGCCACAAGTTTTGCATATCTATTCAGAGAAAATACGATATTCGTCACATTTCAAATCATGCAATCCATTATTTAAATCATAAAAGAAACATCATTATTTATAGATCTAATATACATACTACTCACAGATCTACCCAGAGTCAACTAAAAACTAAACAACTCTAGTGCACATTATATTTTACTAATGCATAGCAACAGACCTGTAATGTATAAGAAACTTACCTAAAAGCCGAGATCTCAAACTGGCAGGGCTTCGCCGTTACTTCCTTCTCCTCCCTCCTCTCTTCTCCCTTTTTTTCTGAAAATTTTAGTGAATATAATGAAAATCTGAAGGGGGGCTGGGTATATATAGCTGGCGGCCAAAAAACGCCCACTGTAGTGGCCAAAAAACGCCCACACAGTGGGCGTTTTTTGGCCGCCAGGGGCCGCCCGCAAACGCCGGCACCGGCGCCGGCCGGACGTTTGCCACGTCACAAAAAACGCCCACTGTAGACGACTAATTCTGTCAATTTTTGAAACGGCCGATTATTTTTGTAAATTTTTTTTTAAAAAAATTAAAAATAAAAAAAGTTAGCTTGCATGAAGTTGTTGCTGGCCCAACACGGCTAAAGTTCGTAAAGCAACAAATCACTCGGCCCACAGTCCAGTTTCGGCCCGTTTCCCCTCTAGGGTTAGGTCAAGACCTCCCTATATTAATTGAGGCCAGGCGGCCGCCGCCGTCCGCATCACCATCGCGACTCCCATCGCCGGAGAACCACCGAATCCACCGCATCAGAGAGAGTAGAGATTAGAATTAGGCGGAGGTGAAGATGGTGTGCATCCGGCAGGCGACCATCGACGACCTGCTGGCGATGCAGGCGTGCAACCTGATGTGCCTGCCGGAGAACTACCAGATGAAGTACTACCTGTACCACATGCTGTCGTGGCCGCAGCTCCTCTTCGTCGCCGAGGACTACGGCGGCCGCATCGTCGGCTACGTGCTCGCCAAGATGGAGGAGGACCCCTCCGAGCCCTGCCACGGCCACATCACCTCCCTCGCGGTCCTCCGCTCCCACCGCAAGCTCGGGCTCGCCACCAAGCTCATGTCCGCCGCGCAGGCCGCCATGGACCAGGTCTTCGGCGCCGAGTACGTCTCCCTCCACGTCCGCCGGTCCAACCGCGCCGCCTTCAACCTCTACAAAACCACCCTCGGGTACCAGATCCACGACATCGAGGCCAAGTACTACGCCGACGGGGAGGACGCGTTCGACATGCGCAAGCCTCTCCGGCAGCCGCAGCCGAAGAAGCATCATCACCACCACCACCATCACGGCCCCGGTGGGTGCTGCTCCCACGATGCACCTGCAGCGGCGACTGGTTCTTCTCCTCAGTCTTCTAGTTCGCCGGATAAAAAGGCCAACACTTAGAAGGAGGGTAAGCTGTTTAAGCTCTTGATGCTACGTTCACTACTAATATATTGCTTGCCACCATCTAGTTTGCTGTGATTAGGCTGTGATTTTGGTTTCGCTGTGATTAGGCTGTGGGTGTCGTTGTGACATCAAATTTGTAGCTTAATGCATGTCGATGTGCCTCTCCTCACCTTTGGTTTCTTGAGAATGTTCACTCTCAAGGCAGCCCAGTCATGGAGGCACATAGCAATTATTGGTGAGTTTAACGTGGAAGCGTACCGTTTATTCTCGTGGTATTGCTTTTAAAATCTCTCACTAAATCAACCAACTGTAGTTGCTTGTCCTCAGCTTGTGTAATATTCGATTTGTTTAATATTTGATGGTGGTTGTTATGATAAGTGGATTAGCATCAGCTTCCAATTTCCTTTGTGTATTTGCATGTCTATTATATTGATATGAAAGTCTTTTACTAGGCAATGATGAATCGCCCATTGAATTAGATGTAGATCACTCCAAGTCCCTGATTTTCAGGGAGAACCTACTTGGGGTCCTACATTGGAATGAGATATACGGGCTTTACTGAGCTTTATTTACAAAGGATTTAACAACATTTTGAACAATGTTTGTCCGCCGCGCAGGCCATATATTTGAACAACATTTTGAACAACATTTACAAAGGTTTACTGAGCTTTTTTGTTTCCTGGTTGGTATTTTTCTTGAATGAAATTGTCCATGTTTAGATTCTTCAAAAATTGTCCATGTTTATTTTATTTGGCTGAACATAGATGGAGAAATGTGCATAAAATATTCTTGCTTATGATGATTTGCCTAATATGTGAGTTGTAGACAGCTCCAAGTCCCTGCTTGCCAGGGAGAACCTACTTGGAGTCCTACATTCAAATGGCATTTATGGGCATTTTCTGAGGTATTTTTTTGTGCACTTGGTTTTGGTTTAAATATTCACCTATGTCATGTTCATCTCGTTTTTATCTTTCACTGTTATATTGGAAAGCTTATGAACCAAATGCCTCCAATTTTTACCTTCACAGTAACCTATGATGAGCTGCCTGACATGTGAGGTGTAGGTAACTCCGAGCCCTGTTTCTGGGAGAACCTACTTGGGGTCCTACTTTCAAATGAGATACATGGGCATTTACTAAGGTTTATAAACAAGGCCTAATGTCTTTCCTTGGTTTGCTCCATGCAGTGTCTACATGAGAATTGTTCTTTGATGACTGATTGGTACACTTATTGTTCTTAGTTGTACGTTATTGCTCATGTAATGCTTACTTGGTGAGATGTTTATTCTTTTTCTTTGCTAGTGTTTTATCAGCAAGAAGATAAGTTACTTTGTGAGACTGCCAGTGATGATTAGTCTGCAAAATGGATGTCCTGTGGACTCAAGTCCCTGTTTCAGGGAGAACCTACTTGAGGAAACATGGTACATAATATGACATCATTTGATAAAACTGAGGCATTACAGAAGAACCTTATTTCCTTCTCAGTTTTTGTTTCGTGCTTGTCCCTTCTATTCTGGAAGTTGAGTTAATTATAAAGCTTGGTTGAGGTCATGTCAGTATTCCAGCAATCATCTTTCAGTGATGTTTCTGTCTGCAAAATGGATGTGTATGTATCCAAGTCCCTGCTTCAGGGCACTTACTTGGAGAAATAGCATCTAATATGACATGAATTCAGAGACTGAGATAATATTGCTGCATTGTTTTATGTTTTATTTTTCTTTTAGTTACATTTTTTGAGTTTCATGGAAGCATAGTGATTGTGTCTTGACATTCTTTGATCTGCATTGCTTCAATTTAAAAATTGAAGCTGAAACTCAATTTTGTTGGTACTTAGCTAGCTCTGAATATTGCAGACTCATATCTACAGAGAGGAGTCACCAAGCCCACTGGACTTTCTATACGCATCGTCCCTCTCTTCAGAAGATAAAAGATTGTAGCATTCTCTTCCTAATAGAATGGAAAAGACATGTACTGTGATTATTTGTGTACTTTCTTGTTGAATGGTTTGATGGCAGTGGCAGAGCCATTGTATGACCGAATCTTTGTAATGAGTGAGAACGGCAAGCAAATATACTTGACGTTGGTATTGTGTTTGTAAAAACATGTGCTGGGACTTCATTCACACTGTTCATTTGATTAATCATGGCTGAAATTTGGTCAAATTTTATGCAGCAGATATAGTAATACAAGTTTGATTAATCACTTACAGATGGTCAATGAGAATGACAACTTGAGAACGACAATTTGATTAATCACTTACAGAGTTCTGTTTTCAGATAATCTAAAATTATTATTCAATAACTCCAGTGTTGTGATTTTTGTGTCATCAATGCAATTGTTTAGGAAATTAATGGTTTTCCCTAAGCTGGAGGGAATAAACTGAAATAAGCTGGAAATAAGCTGATTGAAATATGTTTTGACTTTTCTAGATACACAGTGCTGATTGTTTTAAAAATTAAACGTTTTTCCCTCAATAGTAATTTACTTATTTTGAAATGCTTGTTGTTTTGGGAAAAAAACGCTTTTCCATGAATAGTAATTTATATGTTTTGACTTATGAAACGGACTAACGGAGGGAATATACAGTATATAAGATAGATAGCCATTCTCAAAATAGAACGAAGATAGTTAGGCCATTCTCCAAAAACAAGTCTATGACCATCCTCCAAGGCTTATCCGTCCAACATTTCGCGATCCGTCCAACGAAGACAGGAGTTTGTTTTTATTAAACTGAACACCCCATCGAGTGATAGTCTGAATCGATATTGTCCTGTCCTGTGTGAATCGTGCGTTGGTGCTACCGGGTTAAAATCTTAAAAGCAGTGCCCTGCGGACGGCTATAGCTCTTCATCGCCTTCACATGCTGCTTCAGTAGTCCACCTTTTGCCCTGCAAAAAATGTTTCAGATTTATCAACTAATGATAATGAACTGCTTCATCAACCTGATAATAAACTGCTCCAAGAAGAATCTGGTGCTAAAATTTGCCACTAGTGTACAAGTGTGTTGTTATCCATAAATCTTGTCTTTGATCAGTCCTTCCAGAATTCAGAGATTAAGAGACGTAAATTGTGACAGCAGCTTTCTTAACTACTCAAAGCTACCACATGGTGCAACACAAACTGAGTGGGAAAAGTTTTTCTTCATAGCGACAGCCTGGGCTAAAAATGATCCATGATTCAGGGCTGAGCAATCGGTTTTTTCGGTGTAGAAAACCTTCGGTGCTAGAAAACTCAGAGCCCATCGATGCTGGCAAATACCAAAAACCTACATGTTCCATTCCATGTTCGGTGTTGTGCTTCGGTTCAGTGTTTGGTGTGCACCAAGCCACCAACACAACCGAATGAGTATTGCAGCACAATGACAGGAACACAGAGACAGGTGATTGGCACAGTAAATAATACTACGGTGACCAAGGCAACAATACATGAAGTCCAAACTCCAAAGGCAGACTAGCAGTGGTTCAAACTTCAATTATTACAATCAAACATTTTCACAGTGACCACTGACCACAAATTGATTAAACCAAAGACGAGTGCACCAACACTCCTTCCAGACAGCAGCAAAATCAAACTTTTGGCTTGTTCAAGACTCTGTTGATGTTGTCTCCTTAGGAATAGTGAGGGCACCCAGTTCTACAATAAGTAAAATATGAAATGCAACATTAGCCATGAGTACATAGAAATGAATCATGAAGAACATAAGAGAACTAAATAGCATTAAAATCAACAAGTACCTTCCTCAAGCTTGTACAATTCTTCTTCATTCTCTTCAACACTAACAACACTGGGTCCACGAATCCAATCCCTTACACAAATCAGACGCTCAATCATTGTTGGTGTGAGTGAGCTCCTGAAATCGAGAACACGTCCACCTGTGTTGAAGGCTGATTCAGAAGGGACAGTTGAGATAGGAATTGCTAAGAGATCACGGGCCATGCGAGACAGTATTGGAAACCTTTTAGCATTGCCCTTCCAATACTTAAGAATGTCAAACCCTTCATAATCCTCTTCATTATATTCTGAAAAGTACTTGTCAAGTTCAGATTTGGTAGTGGCATTTGCACCCGCCCATTTCCTCAGTCTCTCAGCAATTCTAGCCTTGAACGACCTTATGATCTCTGACTCTGGAGGTGGTTCTTGAGTCTCAGTGGACTGTTGTGGTGCATTATCATGTGGAGAATACATATTTCTATACTCCACAAACAAAGCACGAAAAGAAGTGTTCACTGTTTCCCACAATTTCTCTCCTATCTCATCACCAAACAAGAACATCATAGCCATCTTTGTGTGAGTTGAAAGCTTGTACCTTGGATCAATTGCAACACAGAAATAAACAACTAAGTTCAGGTTGAGCAATTGACCACCCTTATCTTTCTCTCCTCGCTTCTCTCTGTCTCCCAGCCTCTCTCCATATTTCTCCCCAAAGTACTCATAGTACTTTACTAGCATTCTCTTACCCATTTCACTACATAACCTCTCCTCATTGTCACGCCACTCTCGCAGCAAAAGCAACATTTCAGCAATCTCAAGAAAGTAAGTGTTTGATGTTGGGCAACTTGTCACTGAAACACGGAGAGTAAGTTCATAAAAATGTTCAAGAAATTCAACCATCTTCCTAGCATTATCCCAATCTGACTTTTCAGGAACTCCTGGACCATCTTTCTCGTCATTTAATTCTAATTTATAGCATGGGTCTTCATCACTAAAACTTTCAAAAGCCTTTTCATACTGCTGTGCAGTCTTTAGCATCAGGTAAGTAGAGTTCCACCTAGTGCGAACATCCAGGGTCAGAAATGCTTTGGTCTGTACCTTTGCTAATTTAGCGCATTTCTTAAACCTTGCCCACCTAGATGTTTCATCCTTGACAAACTTAACAGCAGCACGAACACGAACCACTGACTTATCAATTTCCTTTAGGCCTTCACTAACTATCAAGTTGACTATTTGTGCAACACATCTCATGTGTAAATACTCTCCTTTAGCAATGCTACCATTTGATTCATTCAAGGCCCTCCGCATGTACTTTATTACATCGTCGTTTGCACTAGCATCGTCCACTGTTATTGTAAAAACCTTATCAAGTCCCCACGCTGCCAAGCAAGTCTCTAGAGATTTTCCAATATCTTCCCCTCTATGACCCTCTACCAAGAAAAAACCAATGATCTTTTTGTGGAGCTTCCAGTCATTGTCAATAAAATGTGCTGTCACACACATGTAGTTTTGGTCCTTATTATCTGTCCATGTGTCAGTTGAGAGGCTAACCCTTCCACAGTGTTCTTTTAAAAATTTCTTCAGCTTTTCCTTCTGGACTTCATACACTTCGAAACAGGCTCTAATGACTTCTCTTCGAGAGGGTAAAGTAAATTGTGGGCATGCTATGGCAAAAATTTTTCTAACGCCAGGGTATTCAACAAAGGCAAATGGTTGCTCATCTTCAATTATCATTTCAACAAAACTGTTTCTAAGGTCATCAAGATCAATATCCAAAGTAGAACCAACACTAGTATTTCCTTCACTAGGTTGCAGTGGGCTATTTCCATCTGTCTCTGTATCACATTCACAGTGACAAAAGTTCCCACAGTACTTGCACTCGGCTCTTTCCTCCCCATTTACAATTTTTACCTTGGTGAAGTGATCCCAAAAATCAAAACTCGGAGACATTGCTTTCCTTTTCCTGTTTCCCCCTTTGTCTTGCTGCTCACCTTCATCCTCCTCGCTGTGCTGCTCGTCCTCCTCGTCATCCTCCATCATTTCATTCACCTGATTCGCAACGGATTCATCAGTGTCCCCCATCTATAAACAAAAACATGAAACACGCCACTCAAAATCAAGCATAGCTTAGGTTGGTCTATTTGTGCAAGATCGAAAGGACAACACTGAAGTCTGAACTTAAGAGTAGAAGGCATACGCTGATGGAGTCCTCCGCCATTGTACTGGAAGGAGATCTTCACGTGGGTGGTGCTAAGCCTGCGCGGCCGCGCACCGTCGCCGTCGTTTCAGCCGCCGCCGCCGCTGCGACCGATGTGGTGGCTAGGGTTAGGGTGCTGTGCGGCGCTGGTGCTGGATAGGCGTTGTGCCGTGCGGGAGTCGGGGGAGTGACGGCCTGACGGGGAGTACGGCGCTTGTGGGCTGGGCAAGTGGCCCTCTGCGATGTGTCTCACTGCCTCTCTCTTGCATAGTTCTTTGAAACAAAGAAATAATTTTTTTTTTTGAAACAAATCTCTCTTGCATAGTTCGGTTCTTCGGGTACTTCTTCGGGTAGTATGGCATATCGGTTCTCTTCGGGGTGCTACGAGAACCGACGCCGAAGCCGAGAACCGAAGTTATTAAGATCACCGGAGGCGGGGAAGAAGACACCCGCCTTGCCACAGCTCCTGGTGCCCACACTCGCGCCGTTCGGAGGAGCGGGATGGGAAGAGGATCGGCGGAGGAGTGCTCGCGAAGGCGAGCGGGGCAGATGCAGAGGAGTCACGGCGGCTGAGTGCGTCGCTGGGAGCGGGGAGAGAAAGAGAAAGAAACGGGTGCAGAGCAGATGCCTTCGGCTGGCCGCGCTGCTGGCGCTGTTCATTCAAACTTCAAAGAAACCAGCTGTTACGGCTCACTCGTTGGCCGGCCAAGCTTTCAGGCATGCGGAGGATAGACCAGGAAATTTAACCGCATCCTGTACCAATGCGAATCATTCGAGCAGTTGTACATTGTCAGTGGCTCTGCACTCTGTAGTGATAAACTTTTGTACCCTATTGCAGCAATTTGCTGCTAATAATATATCTTGTTCAGTTGTCAAAAAGAAAATAAAGAAAAACAACTGCAGCCTGCTGTGGCTTAAAGCCAGCCAGCTGCATGTTACAAGAGATATTGTGAGTGAGATTTACTCATTCCATTGGAGATGAGGCCTTTTGACACTTCAAAAAAAGGTTTGTAGCCCCTCCAATAACTACTTTTGGGTTGAGATTTCTCCTAATGCAGAAATCCAAACCCACGTCGAACTGAAAAACCGAAGAACTGATACTCTTGTTCCTTTCAGTTTTGGTTCGGTGTTCGGATCGAATGTGCCCAGCCCATGAGTGAAACTGGACACATGCCTTCACCTTTCAGTAAGAATATCGGCAACTCATTCAACTAGTACAGTGTTTCAAATATCACTCTTCTTTCGATGCTGCCACATCTTTCATACCCAAAGCCAGTCTCTACGCACCAGTTTAAATGCTAGTAGACCAGTATTTCCTGCTTTCCTCCTTAGTGCATCGACCATCATTCAAACAGTGTTTGAAATTTCACTCGTCTTTTGATGCTGCCAGATCTTTCATACCCAATGCCTATCTTACTATGCACCAGTTTAAATGCTAGGTCGGTATTTCCTGCTTTCCTCAGCGCATTGATCATCATGGTTCGAACCCTCCCAGGTATCTCACGGCCCTTCTGCACAATGCCATCTGCCAATTTGCATGCCTGCTTGAATCTACCGGTCTTACACAACACGTTGATCATATCCTCATGAGCCGTCTCAGGAATCACCCCCATTGGAGCCAGTTCATCCAATATCCTACATGCACGACTGAATTTACCAGAAAGGCAGAGTCCACTGGCGAGGACCCTGAAAGCTGCAGCTGTTGGGGTGATTCCCTTGTCAATCATGCTGTCCCAGAACTTCAGTGCCTCCTCATTCTTGTGTTCCTTGAACAAACCATCAATGAGAATGGTGTATGTGTAGACTGTTTGATCACAACCATCATCTTCCATTCTCTTGTACAAAGCACACGCATCGCCTGTTCGTCCTGCTTTGACTAATGCGTCGATCAGAACATTGTAGCAGTATGAGTCAGGCACAAATCCTTTAGCAATCATCTCCTCGAAGAGCTCCTTTGCTTGGTCAACCATCCCAGCTTTTCCGAAGCCATCGATTAGGCTTGTATAGAAGATAGCATTCACTGCAACACCCTTCTCTACGCAACTCCTGAAACACGCAAGTGCCTCATCCATATTGCCAAATCGGCACAAGCAATTGACAACCACACCATATGTGATTGCACCAAGCTCAACTCCACTGGCCTTCATCCTCTCAAAGAGTTCCATTGCCTCTTTCTCCCTCCCAAATTTACCCATCGAGTCAATGAGTGCAGCGTACATGGCTGCATTGGCTGGGCTACCTCGCTTCAACATCCTCTCAAACACAGCCAGCGCCTCAAATGGTGTCCCGTCCTTGCTGAGCGCGCCGATCACTAGCACATAGGCATGTTGAGGTATTTCCTTCCCCATTCCTCTCTCTTCCATCTCTTGGAACAGTGCTATGCATTGTGGAAACGTGCCCTCGCTGTAATGGCGCTGCATGAGAGTGAGGTACGTCACCTTGTCCGGCGCGAGCTCTGCCTGTTCCCTCATATCCTCAAGCTGTGACATCGCATCCTGCGTCCTCCCCGCACGGCAGTACCCCTTGATGAGAATGTTGTAAGAAACCACGTCGGGACGCACTCGATCTTCAGTGGACATTGCGTCGAACACGTTGATGGCAGTGTCAAGAAGGCCGGCATTGACAAGGCCATCCAGCAGGCAGTTGTAGGTGAGCCTGGACGGCTCAACACCGGCGAGGCGCATGGCCTGCCACGCCCACAGCAGCTCCTCGGAGAGCCCGAACGCCGCGAGGCTGCGGATCAGCGAGGCCGACGACGCCGGCGCGAGGTGCCTCAGGACGGCGTCCCCGTGCGCGCGCAGCTCCGCGACGAGCTGCCGCGCCTGGCCGGCGGCGTCGGGTCCAGCGGCATCCCTGGAGCGCGCGAAGGAGTGGAGAAGGGAGACGTAGCAGCTGAGGAGGTGCTGCGGGTGGGCGCGGAGGTCGGCGGCGTTGGGCAGGGAGCGGAAGAAGCGGAGAGACGGGAGCGGGTGCGGGGTGAGCTGTGGGGAGCGCAGCGCGGCGGCGACGAAAGCCGGGGAGAAGCGGAGGAGGAAGGTCCTGCAGAAGGCGCGGAGGTCGGCGGCGAGCGTGGCGGGCGGGGAGCGGAGGACGAGGGAGATCACGCGGGGCAGCCACGGCGACGGCGTGGGCGGGGCCGCCGATCCGGAGGCGTACGGGCTCGGGTCCGCGAGGTCCGGGTACGGCTCGATCCACTCCGGCGGCGGGAGCGGATGGTGGTCGTGCGGAGCGGCGGACGGCCGCCGGCCGCGAGGGACGTGGCAGAAGCGGCGCATCGGACGAAGCCGGCCGGCGGCGCAAGGAGAGAGGTGTTCGACGAAATGAGCGGGCAGGCGTGTTTGAGGTTTGGGCGTTTGGCTTCGGCCAATGACCGAGTGTCAGTTTGCCTCTACTCTTGTTTTAGCTTTGGGTTGCTCGACCAAAAGGGGCCTGAAGCCCTAAACCAGAACCATGGACGTATCGTATCACAAATTTAATGCCCCTTCAGACATGGTGATGAACTGAAACCGAAACTCAAAATATGGCCAAGAAGGGCCTGAATATGGCCAAAAATATACTGAACTTTGTAGCTTGGTTGCTAACCCCAGAAGGGCCTGAATATGGCCAAAAATGGGGAAGTTTATCCTCAACAGTCAACACAAGTGGAATGCTGCCTTCAGAGCTAGGAAGTGATGCAATACAGCTACAGAGTACAGGTATGATCAAGACTGAACAAGCAAACATGGCATCAAACTCTGTCAACCATGAGCATGCTGCAATGGCATTGACAGTCACATTAAACTCTGTTGCACTATAGTCTTCCACGTTGTGCTTGCTCCTCTAGTATTTGTTCAGAATCTGAACAAGAACAAGATTTGCTTAGGTTGGAAGTGGAGCTAGAATCCAGGGTCATCCCACTGCAGGACGGCGGTGCCGATGTTCTGCTCCCTCTTAAGCTTGTCTTTGAGAAACCAGTCGCAGACGCGGCCGGCGTTGAGCTCCTCGATCGGGACGCCCTCCTGCTCCGATATCACCCTCAGCAGGTTCAGTGACGATATCTGAAAACAAACACAGCAGCAGCAAACACACAGCCCCTGTAAATGATCCTTTTCTCGTCCAATCGTTGCTGCAACTCTGTAAATATTGCGCACTTACGGTGAGGCGGCAGAGGAAGCGCTCGTGCGTGCTGAGGCCGGACATCTCCACCAGCCCGGCCTCCTCCAGGCTCAGGAACGTCCTCTGTTTCTGCTGCTCGTCGGCACCGCTTCCCTCCGCCGCTGGTTGTTCTTCTTGCTGCTGCTGGTTGTCATCCTCCTGGCACCTCCGCCGGACCGCCAGTCTCGAGGCCACAGCATCTCTTGCTGCAATAATAATGCATCGGCCTGCAACAGGGGAACGGCAGGGGACGGCTGCCGCTGCTCGTCTGAGCAATGGCCTGGTGGGCGGCAGGGGCGCGGCTGCTGCTGCCGCGCACGAGGCGTGACTCGGCTTGCACGCGCTGCTTATGTGCTGCATAGCTCGGGGGCCTGCCGGGACCTGCAGGGTCGTTCTCACGTGCGCAGAGGCAGAGCACCTCCGTTCGTCGTGTGCTCTGGACTCTGGCGCTTGGATGGAAGAGGGTGAGGAAGAGAAGGACACTGGACGTGGCCACGGGGTCGGGAGCGGATAACGCTGTGCGAGACACTGGCACGTACTCCCTTTCGACGGCAACAGATTTGTCACTTGTGGGCTCTGGCTTAGAAGGCCCAGCATCAGACTAGAGGGCCTCCAAGAAGATTATGAGCCAGCCACAGCAGCAAGGATGCCCGCTGAGCTTCTACTGGTCTGCACTCGTGGGTTCTCACGACACAGGCCCATCAGCACCAGTGAGACTCCACTCAAAAAAGAAAAAAAATCAGCATCGGTGAGACAGCGTAAAGCAGCAGAAAGCAACAGCGCGGCCTCTATTTCCGTTTGGCACTATCTACTTTGGAGTAAATCAACGGTTGTTAAATGAGACACGAGTCGATAACAGGGGACGGATGATGTCATCCCTGTCACGGTAAGAGGACATGGGAGTAGTAGGTAATTGACAGAAAACGCAGGAAGCAGCAGGGATCCAGTTGTGTGTTGCGGACGTGTTTGATTGGTGGTCTGGTAGGTCCGCAATCAACTATGTCCGAGTTGCATCAGCAAATAGCCCATGGTATCCTGGAAACCATATCCCATGGCGACATGGCGTCCAGCAATCCTTCAACGTCGCTCTCACCGTCACTGCTCGTCCATGAGCATGTGGTAAAAAAAAAGATCTGCAGCTAACCCACGTGCTTCATTGCATTAGAAACGGGTTAGTTTAATCAGCTAACCCATGTGGTAAAACCGAAAGGACAATTACAACCACAAGCAGTCTAGATACAGTGACCCAGAGATGCGTTATCCCATTACGGAACCAGACAAGATAGCCAAGCGACCCACTGTCCGGTGCGGCGGAGAAAGCGAAACAAGCCGTGAGAGTGAAATCGGCGCCCCCGGTACCCAGGAAAACCGGCGTCCGCGGCCACCTGTTTCCGCCGGCCGCTCCCCGTCGTCGGCCTCCCACCGCTATATAACTCGCCCGCCAGCCGGCCTCCCAGCTCACCACATCACACAACCTCACAGCACTACTACTGCGAATCATCAGCGACCACCGATCAGCACACCAACCGAACTCTCTAGCTGAGAGCCCAAGGTTCGATCGAGGAGTAGCAGAAGAAGATGGCGGCCGCAGCGAAGGCGTCGTGGATGGTGGCGATGAGCGTGGGCGCGGTGGAGGCGCTCAAGGACCAGGCGGGCCTCTGCCGCTGGAACTACGCGTTGCGGTCCATCCACCAGGCCGCCAAGGCCAACGCTCCCAGCTTCGCGCAGGCCAAGAAGCTGGCGCTGGCGCCGGCGCCGGTGGAGAAGAGGCGGGCGGACAAGGCCGCGGAGGAGGGGATGAGGACCGTCATGTACCTCAGCTGCTGGGGGCCTAATTAGTTAGGCATAGTTTTCAGCTTTCAGCAACAGAGATCAGTCCGCTGGTTGTAAATATGTGACCACGATGATGATGAAAAGTTCCGTTACTTCATTCGAGTATATGATGATATGAATGCTTCTGCCTTCTGTTATTGGAGCACCGTGCTCTTCTCGATCTCTTTGCGCTGACAACAAGAGTTTCGTGTGCTTCCTTGCTTCGATGTGCTACGACCGAACAATCAAGTCAAATTTGAGATGGCAATTCCATGTTCTGAACCCTGCTCCTTGATGACCCCTTGCGGCAAAATGATAGCAACGAATCTTCTACAGCCTAACTCATTCTGATCAGAGGTGAACTATGAAACATAGTTCTGAGCTTAATTTGAGGTTTGCCTGTGTTAACCGTGCTGTCCACAGTAATCATTCTTGATCTCCCCACCAAATAATGAAGCCAGACAATGAGCTCCAAGTCTCGAATGGTTACTATAAAGTTGTCCATAGTAACCATTCCTATGAGCTCCAAGTCTCGAATGGTTACTATGGACAAAATTCATGATCTTGTGACAAAAAAAAAAAAAAAAAAAAGTAACAGCACAGTCTCTGTTTTCAGTTTGACAGACTACTGAACATAACAACCTGCTGAAGTACAGAGACACCTTACGGGTTGCTGGAAATGCAGGGTTCTTTTCGTCGGAATAACAATTGGTTCTCGAAGAGGGTTCATAGAAGACAAATTAACTAGATGGATGAAGAAGAGCCAATACCCAATACTGTCACTAGTAGCCAAAAGACACGAGTTGTAATGTACTATATGTTCATTAGTCCCGTAAACGTAAGGTTGACGTAGCTGCAGAGAACTTATCAACAAAAAAAATGTAGCTGCAGAGAAGCTAGAGTCAGAGTGACAGAGTCGCACAGACGATCACAGCACAGCATATGTTCAAATACCGTTTCCACCAAACTGTTAGTCTGCGGTCTGGTTAGGTCGTTCTCAGATCCAGGCTCTTCTCACTGCTGTTCCAAGACCACGCGGTTACCACTGCAGTTAACCCATGCGACTCAGTGCGTAGAAAAGGGATTAGCTTAATGCCGCTCATCGCTCAAACTCATCAAGAAAGCGAGAAGATTCCTGGACGGCTGGACGCCTCGAGTGAGTCCATTCTACCAAGTGGTGGCCGCCCGTGCGCTGTCAGCGAACATGAGGAGGGAGGGAGCTGTCAGATTAAAATAAAACACAAATAGACTTTATCTACTTCGCTCGATTCCTTCCTAGAGTAATCGGTACTAGACCAAACTGTACTCCTTATCCACATCAATCTCTAAGCCCAAATAGTCCGGATACAGAGAAGATGCATCGTGCTCGTGTGCTTGTGGAGCAGAAACGGTTGCGCGGCACGCTCTTCGTCGTTTCTGCCCGCGACGCGGAAGACCGGCCGTTTCTGCCGCGAATAACAAGACGAGATAGGTGAGCTGAGCACCTGGTCCGGTGCGGGGAAAGCGACCTGCGGCGGCGTAAACAAGGCAGGCATGGAGAGCGGAGAGCCCCCGGTATCCAGGAAAACCAACGCCTGCCGCCGCTTGTTTGCAGTCCTCCCTCCGGTATATATCCACCCGCCCGCCCCACCTCGCCTCAACACCTCAACACAATCTCACTCTCAACTCGCATCAACCACACCGATCAGTCGATCACCAACCAGAGCTCAGTCTCTAGCAAAACAAAGCGTGTTAGGCTCCAACTCAAGAAGGAGATTCATAGATGGCCGCTGCAGCGAAGGCGTCGTGGATGGTGGCGATGAGCGTCGGCGCCGTGGAGGCGCTCAAGGACCAGGCGGGCCTCTGCCGCTGGAACTACGCACTGCGGTCCATCCACCGGGCCGCCAAGGCCAACGCTCCTAGCTTCGCGCAGGCCAAGAAGAAGCTGGCGCCGGCGGAGAGGAAGCGGGCGGACAAGGCCGCGGAGGAGGGGATGAGGACCGTCATGTACCTCAGCTGCTGGGGACCCAACTAGAACTAGCAGGCTTCAGTGTTCTTCAGCCGTCTCTGTCTCGGCTTACAGAGTTGCAGTGCTGCAACCGGGCCTGGGTTCAGACTTCAGACCTGGCCGGCCGGTTGCCGTCTGCGCTTGTAATATAGGATCACGATGATGATGATGATGAAAACTTCTTTTACTTGTGTGGTAATTTTCAGTCTCTGGGTTCAGAACGAGGGTTTGGTGGTGTTTCATGCCTCCATGTGCTGAAACAGAACAATCGGTGATGGCAAACGTGGAATGGCAATCTCAGGTTGTGAGATCTGCTAGCTCTTCCATGACAGCAGTTTAGGAGTAGCTCTTAGGGGACAAAACTGATACAGCGAGACTGTATCTTGAACTCAGTTCCTGCTGATATGGTTCATCACAGGTCAATTTCAGGCCCCTCTGCATCAAGCTTTTGCAGTCCACGTTACTCAACCGTGATCATCGTCGAAAAGGAAACTAATCAGGGTCTCACAGACTCGGTTTCTGTCTGGCTTTACTTTCTTCTTTGTGCTCCTACAAACAGGCTAGCTAACCACGCGATTCAGTACTGAGAAGGCACCAAGGCTGACCTCGAGCCAGCTGAATCTCTACGATTGGGGAAAAAAGGGTCAGCTGAATCATATGTGTAAATAAAGCAGTAAAGTTAACCCAATCATCATGTTTACTGAAACTTGCTGCTGTGCGGCTGTGCCCATTCTCTCGCGCAAACAGGGTCTAGATACAGAGGATGGGCAGGCCAGTGGTCCAGTGGCACGGTGATGGTTGCTGGGTCTGGTGGCGTCTCGTTCCTATCTTTGCAACTACGAGCGACCCGGGGCAGCCGTTTGTGCGGCGAATAGACGTAGACGTGTTCAGCCGAGCAGCAAGCCCTCGGTGCCGATATGCAGGAAAACCATTGCTCGCGGGCTCGCGGCCACCTGTTTCGGCCGCGCCGGCGGCCCACCCATCCGTTCCGTCCCCGTCCTGTGCAGGTAGAGGTGGCGACGAACGCCTCAGCCACTTGCGGTGTCGGGCTTGGGCACGGTACAGTGTCACACCAAGGGCTGTGTACGATGAACATTCATGCATGTAGCAAACGCTCCACTCGAAAAGGTAGTGGTATCAAGGAAAGCCATGTGCTGTGGCGCCTGGCTATACCAGAAACGTCACTCTCTGTCTCACACTTCACTCTCTCTGCCAACACCGTGCGGTGTGGTATGGTAATTAACAATGACAGTCTGCAGCTATACCCATTAACTGACCCTTGTGATTCAGCGTCAGCGTGTTCAAAACACGATTGGATTATTATCTTAATGAAGAGTTCCTGGACGGCTACCTCGATTGGTCCGTAGAATCTTTCTCATCATCCCCCGCGATGGACTTGAGGATTTCATTTCATTATTTACATTACAGATCGCTACAAGTTAGGATCGCCCGTCCTGTTTGCTGAAAGCAAGACAAAGCACAGCCGATCTGATAAAACTACTACTAGTACCACCGTCCACAGCTACGAAATGCCCATCTCTATGTTCTAATCCGATCCCGAAGACCCAAACAGTCCAGGTACAATGCTAACGATGCGTGGCAGTAGCACAGTGCCGTGGCATCCCGTGCTATTTGCGGTTGCGCAGCACGCGTCCCTGTCTCTCTGCGCACGACGCGCGCGGAGGCCTGCCGCGAATAAACAAGACGACAAGTCAAGTGGGCGACCCACTGGGCCGGCGCGAAAGATAGCGCGCCGCAGGCAGTGAGCAAGAGCCCCCGGTATCCAGGAAAACTAGCGTCCGCGCCCACCTGTTTCCGACGTCCGCCCGTCCCCGCCCCCGGCCTCCCGCCGGCGCCGGCTTATATAAACCCACCAGCCCCGGCTCGCCTCTCCACCTCAACACAGAAGCATCAAGCAACCTCACTTGCTACAACTACTACAAGCCTAGTACACTGCCGCGATCAGCAAGCGCGCTCTCGAGGAAGGAGGAGAAAGACCAGACGAGGAGATGGCAGGTGCGGCGAAGGCGTCGTGGATGGTGGCGATGAGCGTGGGCGCCGTGGAGGCGCTCAAGGACCAGGCGGGGCTCTGCCGCTGGAACTACGCGCTACGGTCCGTCCACCGGAACGCCAAGGCCAACGTGCGCAGCAGCCTCGCCGCGCAGGCCAAGAAGCTGGCCCCGGTGGCGGCGGAGAAGAGGCGGGCGGACAAGGCCGCGGAGGAGGGGATGAGGACCGTCATGTACCTCAGCTGCTGGGGACCTAACTAGCCATAGCCATAGTTGGTGTTTGTCTTGTTCTTCAACGACCTAGCTGGGCTTGAGACCTTTGCCGGTCGGTTTGCTCCCCTTGATTGTAGATATGTAGAGTATCTATGACGATGACGATGATGATGAAAAGTTCTGCCACTTGATTCGAGTATTCGACTGTGTACGATCGAGTGACCATTCTGGTTAACACTATACTGGTGTCAAATCTGGAAGCTTTGAGTTCATAACAGGTTATCTGTGAGATCTAGACATAGCAATCTGTGAAATCTGGAAGCTTTGAGTTCATAACAAGTTATCCACATCGTAAGATTGAGTGGCATGTACCAATCTGAGTATGTCACGTCCAAGAATGGGGGCGCATCAAATCTGACTAGAGAATGATAATTTCAAGCGAATTCATCGGAACTTCCACCTGAAATCATCTTTGCGGTGTTTGTTTTCCATAACGGCAAGGCCGAATTTCATTACTCGAAAGCAATGGAAGTACAAGAGGTTTTGTCAAACGAACCACAGAACGAGCATAGCCACACCACCCAATTTGGAATGAATGCACAGGGTTCATCCAAACTAACGCCAACTAGGACGAATAATCAGTGGTGACCCAACATCTGGTTTAGAGGATAATATAGATAGATATTAGCACACATCACATGATTCTCACAAGCAAACGAACTAAAGAAGCAAATGGCAGAAGCCAGTTCTAACAGTTTGTTCTTTGTCTTCAGAATTGTACCAGCTAATCTCAACAGATCATGAGTACATAGTTACGGGCACAAATCAGGACAAAACGACAGATAGGAGAACTAAGATTCCGGGGACTAAACCACTAAATAACAGCCCATCATCCAGAGATAGAATGCCCATAACTCACGAGTCACGTCTTGAATGACATGGCTAAGCCTTCGTAGAGATGCTCCCCAACAATGCGGCACTGGCACCTCAAAGTCAAGAGAGCAGACCTAACAAAGAATACAGTGTTAGTAGAATAATCAAGAGGCACTTGAGCAAAGTTAGTAGACTATCTGCTTGTGCTTGTGAAACAAACTATTCATTCTGTACGTTAATGCAAATTTGAAATCTGTCAAAAGGGA
>CM041642.1:5492117-5516516 GCA_023333625.1 Bothriochloa decipiens
CTATTCATTCTGTACGTTAATGCAAATTTGAAATCTGTCAAAAGGGATGTATACCAATGATTAATTGGGTGCTTTTTTTGAGGAAAAACAGAGACAAATTTGTTTGCTCTAGTAATCAGGCGCTAGACAAATTTGCCTGTCCTAATATTCAGGAGCTACCTACAGCATACAGAGTACACCAAAAACTTGAGTGAATGGCACAAGCAAATAAATTAATCCAAAATGCCAAAGGATCGCATGGATTACAAGGTCTCCATGATGACAATGGCGGATGTGAGAAAATTTGGATATACCAGCAGCAAGTGCACTTTGATAATAAGCAGCATGACATAGGAAACCACCAATATAATATAATTCCCAACAACTGATGAAACACGGAAAACAGTTTTACCATTTCACATGTGTGGCAGTGCCAATGGTGGTGGAAATCTTGCATAAGGAAAGCCATAGAACCTGCCAACAATGTTCGAGATAAGCTTCTCAACAAGCAATGTCTTGATGTCCAGTACAAAATGTTCAGAGTTTGGAGACAACTCATCACCGATTATGCGACGAGCTAGTAAAGCTAAGTAACGTCCTGCTATGCCCTGAATTTCCCAGCGATAGTTGATCCCAGAATCTTTGGACAATGGAATCAGCTTGTCATGCTGCCACTCCTGTGCCCCAACACCATTGCTTTGCCAATTCTTGCAGTACAGGTCAATTCTGCCATCAGCAATAGTTAAGAACCCGAGTTTGCCTTCCTCTGCCTCGACAATGGCATACGTTGTAGGAAAATTGATGGGCGGGAGGTCAATGATGGAGAATTTCATCTCACTTGTATCAAGCATTAGCAAATAGTGTCCCTTGCCGTAGAACATCCAGTACAAGCAGCCATGCGCATAGAAGGGCTTACATCCAATAGTTCCATCAGGCAAATGGATTGTGCTAATAATACCTTGCCATGTCTGGTTGCAGGAAGAGAAGACGACAGCCATGACCTTGCCTTTGTCTTCGTACTGCACAGCGCAGATAATTCTGAACCATTCATTCTCGTCATTCTCATCAGCTGGAGCCAGAGCGGGTAACAAATGCCGCACGTACATGGCGGAGGCGCCAATAGCAGTAGGTCGTCAGGCATGGGGGGAATCTTGACGTACCGGCGATGCAGGGGGTCGCAGACTACGAAATCCTCAAAGACCGTTGCGGTGGAGATGCACCGGGAGAGGAGGACGCGGCCATCTCGGGCGTCACGAGAGCACCACGCGTGGCGGTCGGGGAGGAAGGAGAAGTTGAAGTCGGCGGCTTGCACGAGCGCGCGGGCTTCCGGGGCGGAGCGGTGGGGCGGGCCAACGGGGAGGAATCCTCGGTATCCGTACCCAGCACAACTGATGAACCCGAGGACTGGAGGGGAGTGGAGGGACCCGAAGCGGCGGAGGAATCGGCGCGCGGAGACGATGCGGTGGAAAGAGGAGCAGGCAGGAGGCGCGGGCGAGGTCCGCCGCGGCGTCGAGGAGCAGGAAGATCTCCTCCCAGATCTCGTCAGGAGGACGGTATGCGCCGCCGGGGCTCTGGCAGTCGATGCCATCGCGCCGCCGGACGGACGCTTTGCAGGCAGAAACTTAGAGACTGTAATTTGGGATTTTGGGGTTCGGAGGGTATGTATGGGCCTCGCCGGAGTAGCTCCGGTGGCGGCCGGCGGCGCGGGCAAGTAGTTCCCGGGAGGGGTGGGGCACGAGGGCGGCTGCACGGGCTTGCGGCGCGGAGGTTGTAAATACCCGAAAATTAGAACTACAAAATTTTTTCGACAAAACCCTGAATGATGTGGTGCGACATATCATCATCTACCTCTTACATATGCATCAATCCTAGCATGTCATACATGACATTCATATGTTACAAATTAATTAATATCTCATAACAATGCTCTATGTTCACATGTTACATTTTAATGTTTCAATTATTCAATTATCATGTTGCATTAAAAAGAGTGATTTGGATTCTTATTTGGTTTATGTGTTGATTATTAAAAAATAATAACATAATATTTATTTTGACAAATAAATATTAAGGGAATAATACCCTAGCCTTATTTGGGCCATGTATGCTCACTATTTTGTTACACAAATTAGCACACCACATATATATATAAGTATATATAAAAATATATTTGAAAATAAAAAAGGAAAAGAAAAGGAGGAGATCGACCCGAGCAGCCAGCCGGCCCGGCCTGCGCGCGCTCGCCTGCGCTCGCCGCTCGACCCCGCGCTGCGCGGCCCAACCAGGCTGACGGCCCAGCAAGAGCCGCGCGCGTCCGCGCGCCGCACCAAGCCTCCGTTGCCGATGAGTCGCTGACGATGGGGCCCCGAAGTGGGACCCACGTGTCATCGCGCCCGCTGAGGTCACCCGACCGGCCGCGCGTGCTCGCGTCAGCACTGTTCCCCGGCGTCGCTCCTAAGCAACCTGCCTCGACCGTTCGATCCAGTGTCGCCCCGCATCGACGCGCGCCCGCAAGCCACCTGGACCGACCAGCCCGCGTAAAGTTCCCACGGCCGCAGGCAAGATTCTCCGCGCGCGCACACCTGCGCTGTCGCCGCAGTGGGACGCTGCCGCCGTAATGAACTTCGACACCCAGCGCTACCTAGCCCCCTCACGCTGTTCTCTGGACCCAGATCGAGCCTCAGCTGCTGACATGGACATCCCTTGGCCGCTCGATCAAGCAGAAGCCGTGATCGACCGTCCGTCGGCTACCTACCACCGCGTCCGCCCTATAAAGCAAGCACCCCGGCACCCTAGGGTTCCCAGGCCGCCACCACCGCTCTGGTGGAGCCCAACTCCACCTTGCCAGCCTCGATTGGAGAAGAGCTGAAGGAAGGGGGAAGAAAGGAGTCGGGGAAGAAGAAGAAGCCGCTGCCGGAGTTGGGGAGGAAGACCGTCGACTCGGAGCCGCCGATGCTGCGTCGGGAGTAGGAAGGAGGAGCAGTACCGCGAGCCGGAGCCGCTTGGACTTGTACCGCACCTCCATCCTCTTCGACCCGTCGGTGAGCACCGCCATCGCCGCTCTCTCGAACCCTCCGCCGTGCTGTTGGCCATGGCGCTCCGCCGTGAGCGCGTAGGCTCAGGTCACTACCGACCTCACTGGACACACCCGCACACACACACGAGACCAGCCGAGCCTCCTTGGACCACGGCATCGGGAGGATGCCGGAACAGAAGCCGCCCAGTTCATCGCCGCGCGCCAAGCTCCGCCGTGGCGAGATCACCTAGCCGCCTTTCCGTTGAGCCTCGACCTCCGTTGTTTCTGGATCCGCGGTCGCCTTGATGAGACGGACCCCGTGCACACCCTAGCTCCACGTTTGCCTCGCCAGAGCACCGACCCGAACCACCTTGTCGTCGACATGTCAGTACGTTGCCGCTCCAGAACGCCGCCGTTCACCGTCGTTTCCTGCCACCATCGACCACCCTCGAGGAGCAGGAAGAAGCCGGGAAGCTCCGCCGTGACGAGCTGCATCGAGTGGGCAAGATAGAGACCGTGGACCCTCTCGGAGTGCCGTTGCCGTGCACCGAGGACCTGTCGAAGCTCCGCCGTGGGAGTTGCTGCCCGCGCGGACTCCGCCGTGTGTTTTGGTCACCGCCGGCACCTCGAGCAGGTGTTGCGTGACTCCAACCGTCCATCTACGCCACCAATTGGAGCAGGAGTGACTCGGTGTGAAGTGTACATCGAGCGCCGTCGCCCTCGAGCCGCCGTCCGCCGTAGAGCTCGTCACCGGAAGTAAAGCTGTCGCCCTGAAGCCCATCAACGTGTCCGTCGAGAAGTCCCAAAACCGACGGGCGGGTTAATGGCGCCAGAGATCCTTTGTGGCACCAGGAATCGAGGGTTTCCCCGCCGCCGATCGCCGAGGAGGAACTCCGCGTTCGAGCCGATCTCGTCCTAGACAGATCACGCGCTCGAGCACCGTCACCCTCGAGCTTGACCCTTCGACAAACCATATCCCTCGAGACCGTAACCCCTCGAGACCGTAACCATCGAGACCGTAACCCCTCGAGAGCATACCCCTCGAGACCTAACCCTCGAAACCGTAACCCTCGAGACCGTAACCCCTCGAGACCGTAACCATCGAGACCGTAACCCCTCGAGAGCATACCCCTCGAGACCTAACCCTCGAAACCGTAACCCTCAAGACCGTAACCCCTCGAGACCGTAACCCCTCAAGACCGTAACCCTCGAGACCTTACCCTCGAGCCCTTTTTTTTTTAGAAAATGGTTAAATCTTTAAAAATTCATATCTAATTCATACGAGCTCAGAAAATTATGATCCACATATCCAAATTTTCTATAAATCGAGCCCTATCTATCTAGGCTATGTTTGAGTGTATTTGGATCTTCTATTTTGCATTCGATCTTTGTGCTAGGGTCGCTTCTGCGACCGTTAAATCTCGTTACAGGCTCGAGCGAGGACAAGTCTGACGACAGTGACTACCAGGAGAAGTCCGACAGCTACGTCAGTGAAGGTGCCACACACCATCCAACCTCGTAGATCCCATTACGCATGACAACTATAGTATGGCTAGTGCTTTACATTCATGTTGCTATAATGCTATGCCTGTGCTAGGACTGCATGATAGAGTATTTATTTAATGAGCCCTACCTTGTTGTAAACTATCACCTGCTTACCCGCTGTTATGATAGCCACCTGCTTATCTGCTATGCTAATATTTCTATACTTCACTCGCTTACATTTTGATGCGACGTGATGAACCCGGAGAAGGCCTGGAGGGTGCCAGGCTGGATGTGTGAGTTGATGTTCCAGATGACATGTGAGCTGATGATGTTGTATCCGGGTTTGGGGTGGAGCTTACGGCAGGGAGTAGGGTGAGGGTTGAGTCGATCGAGCCGGGATCTACGACGAGCTTTTGGAGCAAGTCTTGCCAGGGAATGGTTCTGGACATTCCCATGAGAGGAGCCTGTGGCGGGCTAACTGAGATGTGATGGTGGTCCTTGGGTGTGATCCTCTGAGAGGTGGAGCCCGGGATGAAGGTGCTGTGGTAGCACGTTAAAGATAAACCCTGATGAAGATATCCCGGTTTGGTCAAATCTAGGAACTGTTGCGCTGGTATCCGGACCTAGGAATCTCTTGCTTTCCACTCGCTCTCCATGGGGGGGAGACGGCCGAACCGCTGGATAGGTCGATGCCACTATTGCTAGGCGAGAAGTGATAGGAAGGTATATGCATGGGATGGAGCTAACACCCTACCGAGACGATCATGGCACCCCCTTCGGGAGTGGGTACATGGCATGGCATCCTCTTCGGGATCGGATACATGCTCTCTTCACAGTTCCAGTGATCCAGTGCTGGATGGTAGAGTGGCATCGCCTATGGCAGTAGGCGCCCGGAATCTGCCTAGATGCGCGCATGCATCGATGATGGTTATCTGGTGAATTAGTGAAACCTCTGCAGAGTGTATGGTTGATCGATCGATACATATGCCGAATCCTCGGCTATGGACCTTTCCTATGTTTCGCATGCACCGGACTAGGGAGTGGAGTGTTCTACCTTCCTCTGAGTGTGATTTCCGGCCGTGAGCCAGTTTGAGGGCTGCGGGCCGCTGAGGCAAGCCAAGAGGGAGTTGGCTTGTCAACCAGAGTCTAAGAGGGTGTTGGAGGAAGATGAGATGATGTTACAGATATGGATGGAGATGAGATGATGTTACAGATATGGATGGAGATAGATGAAGGGAATGGGTTTGTGTTTAAAACTTGTTTATTATACTTTTATTTTATATACTTGAACAATTCATAGGAAACCCCAGCCTTATAGGTTCCTTTTGAGATACCCTTATTTTTGCATCCACTTCCACAAAGCAATGCATAGGGTGGGAGTGTGGCCAGTACAAATCGTACTGAAAATTTGGTTTCAGGTTCAAGGAGTGAGTACTCATCTGGGGAGTACAGTGATTGAGGGTTTCGTGCCTACGCTCAAGTTGGAGAGAAGAAGATAGCTTCCGCACCTCAAGCTTTTATTGTTATGCTGCATGAACTCTGATTTCGCCCCTGTGGCGATGTAATAAGTTATTGTAACTCCCTCTATTTGCTCTCTTTTGTTCGATGTATGGATTATGGATTCAACTGTTATCGGGTAATGTGATTTAAATGGTCATATTATACTCTGACACTGTGAATTTTCCTTCGTGGAAATCAAGGTCGTTTCAGAGGTGGCTAGGAAAACGAAAAGAAAGAAAAGATGGAAGCGTACACGTTTGGGCATACACGTTTGGATCGTTGGATGGTCATCGGAAGGGTGAAAACGACTGACTGCTTAAGTTGTTGCAGTAGCAGCAATAGCTACTGCACGGTATCTCGGTTCTGATTCTGCACCTTTACTAGTAAAATTGTTCTTTTCTTCAAAATTAAAGCAACTTTAGCATGGAAACTAAAACCATTTTAAAAAAGTATCTGGTAAAAAGTTTCTTAGAGAAGAAATCAAAGGAAAAACTAGAGACGATGTAGGTGAGACAAGCTGCAAAAACGTAAGAAGAAGTTAGGCTTGTTTGGTATGAGAAGCTGAAAAATAGGTTTGAAAAGTTGGAGGATAATTATACCAAAGAGGTTACGATTACGGTCTGATTGATATTTTTAGTACTACCATTCATTAATTCAAAATAAAATTATCCAATTAAAGTTTTATCAACTAAGGTCATAAACTTATCAACCATAGTATAATATTTTTCTCTCATAATAAATTAGTAAATAATATTTTTCAATCTAGCTTTTTAGCAAAACGAACAAGCGAAACTTTTCAAGCCTAGGCGTTCGCGAGCACTAATGATGGTTATCTTGTGGATGGTCGGCATTAGCTGGTTATAGGTGTACACACTCTGCAGATTTGATTCGAATCTATATATAGTCCGCAGCCTCGGTATGGCTATCCCGTGACCCACGCTTCTCTTGAGTAGTGAGATGAGTCCCTTCTACCTCCCCCTGAGTGATGTTATAGTTGTTACCCTACGACATGATGGCCGATTAGGCATGGATGAGAAGGAGTTGTCCATTGCCGCCACGTGTGAGCGTGGCTGATGAGTGAGCTGAGAGGATGATGGTTGATGGTATGGTGTTGTGGTATGAGAATGGATTAAAACTTGATGAAGAATTATTATATAATATTGGTCACTACTTGCATAGGAAACCACAACCATATAGTAGGCTTCTTTGATTATATCCTTTGCATCCCACCAGATACTACATCGCAAAAGTAAAATATAGGGTGGGAGATGTGACCAGTACAAAACGTACTGAAAATTTGGATCCAGATTTAGATGATGACTTGCCGACACCCCTGAAGGACGAAAGGATTAGAGGGTCTCGTGCCTACGCTCTAGATGGTGAAAGACGATGCTTCCGTAATATCCCTCTACTTTCACAGCTGTTCTGGATGCTAGATACTCTGATGATTCCGCCACGTGACGATGTAATAAATTATATAAACCCCTCTCTTGTATTCTTTTAATCGATGAATGGCTTTGTAATCAACTGATATTAGATAATTTGATGCTTGGACTTCTTAGACTATCGTTATATTCTTTATTATATGTATTTTTCCTTTGTACAAAATTAAAGATGTTTCAGTACTAGCTACTCTGCTACTGTACTATACCCACTCTACTGGCTCCAATAAGAATCTCTCCCGTCAAGAGACGTTTCACAGAGGCAGTGGGCTGGCCGTTGCTGGTGGGACCGTGCGAGTGCCGACTGCCGAGTGAGGTGGTTCTGCATGTGCACACACTCGTACCTCGGGATCTGCAAGGTGAATCAGCTCTGCAGGAGTGCTTCGTGGCACTCCAATCCGCAACCACAGCGGCACGCGTCCTTGCCACCATGGTCCAGGAGCAATGTCCGCAGGCCACCGCAGACAGATCGCTTTCGCAGCGAAATAAACATGGCGATCGGAATGGGGATGGGCGCCACTTGGAACGACGTCGACCAGTGCACCACTACCAACAAGCCCTTGCCCTTGTTTAGTTCACCGAATCGGTGAGTGCACAATACACCATAGTGCAATAATTATGCACTGTGGTATTTTGTTTGTATTTGTTAAAAATTATTCAAACTTTAACTAATTAGGTTTAAAATGTTCGTCACGCATAGTATAACAAAACTGTGTAATTAGTTTTTAATTTCATTTATATTTAGTACTTTATGTATGTGCCGTTATTTTGATGTGACGGGGAATAGAAATTCTGTATAGTAAATTTTGGTGGCAAAATCTGGAATCTAAACAAGGCCTAATCAGAGCGAAGAGGGAGAGGGAGAGGGAGAGGAGAGCCCCTGGTATCCTAGAAAACCAACGTCCACGGCCACCTGTTTCGCCCGTCCCTCCCGGCCACCACGAGTATATTAACCCACACCCACCCCTCTCGCCTCAGCACCTCAACACAAACACTTCCATCTCTGATCACAGTGAGAATCAATCACCAAGCATCGACACGCTAGGCCGCGAGAGCCCGAGAAGAAAGACCAGGAGATAGACTGATGGCCGCTACAGCGAAGGCGTCGTGGATGGTGGCGATGAGCGTGGGCGCAGTGGAGGCGCTCAAGGACTAGGCAGGGCTCTGCCGCTAGAACTACGCGTTGCGGTCCGTCCACTGGGCCGCCAAGGCCAACGTGCACAGCAACCTCGTGCAGGCCAAGAAGCTGGCGTCGGCGGAGAGGAAGCAGGAGGCCGAGGAGGAGATGAGGACCGTCATGTACCTCAGCTGCTAGGGCCCCAATTGAGGCCTCGGTTTGGTTTCAGCTTTTCTGCAATCGAGCTCAGCTTCAGAGTTCGGACCTGGCTGGAGGCTGGTTGCTGCCTTGCCGACCCATTGTAACATAGTAGTATGATGATGATGATGAAAAAGTTCTGCCACTTGATTTCAGTTCCTCAAACTCTGAATCCCTACTCTACTGTGGTGGCATGGAAATAAAGAATGCATTTCGGTTCATAATAAGGTTCTTAGTGTGGATATTTTTTTGAAAGATCCGGTTAAACCGGTGTTATATTAATAAGCAAGAATAGAGTTGCAATCTTACATGCACGAGAGGCGCTACCTCATATGGAAGAACGCCATATGGGGTACCTGAGTTCATCTATGCTAATTACTCATAAACGATGAAACAATCCTAAGGTAACTAAATACCCTTCGACATGCTGAAATCCAACCGAAGCATTCGTATCTTATCCTTGTAAAAACTGCCTGTTGTATGCTCCTAGTAGAGTACCTATCACAGTACAACATAACTAAATTGAAACCTAACTCAACCAGCACTGACTGAAGAAAAACTAACATTAGCAACCAAAATGACTGCATCTTCTTCTTCTTCTTCTTCTTATGTTGTTGGTACCTCATGGTAACTCCATTTCAGCAGTTCATGCCTCAGCTGCTATAGCTGCCAGGGCCTTTGCGAGCTTCTTGTTTCCCAAACGAGCAGCTGCTCTGATTGTATCCACTGCCTTTGCTGGAAGGTCTTGCCCATACTGATTGATGTACGCTATGATCGTAACATCTGGCGGTTGTGATGATGAGTCCATGAACTGCAGCTCCTTCATGAGCTTCCGTTGGGCTCCCATCGAGACAGGCAATGGTGACGGACGGGCAGCTGTGGCAGAACCTCCTAAATTATATGGCTCACATGCACCTATCATTGTCTCAAAGACATCTAATAGCCATGCATGCGTCCCATACAACTTAGAAAGCCCTGTCGGGTGCCCTCAAAGGACCCCGATTAAACCATATTTAACAACTCATACCAGGATCAACAAAGGAGTAGCTCCAACATTACAACATTTGTTACAAAATATATATATCAGAGTGCGGAAAAATGATAACATAAAATTTACAAAATATGAATAAGTTAACTTTTATAAACTTAACTTTAATTGCGGAAGCAGAGAAGAACTACAGAAGACAACTTAGGTAGAGCGCCTAAGTCGGGAGAGGACAACCAAATCATGTCAAGCCCACCGACATGAACTTGATTTGAACACCAATTAGCACCTGCAACAGGGGTTCAACAAACCCTTAGTACAAAAGTACTCAACAAGACTAACCCGACGAAAAAGAGGGGAGGAACTCAGGAATGCAGGTCAGAGGGACAAGGAAAAGCTTGCAAGAATCAAGGACTTTAGCAGAAAATCTCTTGTATATCAAGTTTTAACTCATCATTAGATATAACAGAAAATAAAGTTGTCTTGCTCTAACTCAAGATCACCAACCAACTTCATTCTTAAACTTTAATCACCATTCAAGTTGCTACTACGATGATAAACAGAGATCGAGTCTTTTTCTCCGAGAAGCAATGGCGATTCGAATCATTTGTACCCAGCTGGAACCTAGATCTCGATATACATGAGGCTCCAACCAACATGCATAACAGATCACACGATATACATGGGCTCCAACCCAAAAGTATACCGACCACACGATACACATGGAACTTTCGACCCGCAGTGTATTGATATATGTGGGAAGCAACCCTATGGTATACCGCACCATTGTATGTGGATTTTCTAGTCTTGATACACACAGATCACCAACGGACGGGACCTAGGGCATCAACAGACGGAAACACTACAGAGGGACTTCTTTCTCCAATGCAAGTTACCCGTCCGGACTCGATTTATTAATTATCATCATGATTCCATCAGGTGAAGCCAATCTTATCTTTTTTATTCTTTACTTTTTTAAAATAAAAACTATCTAATTAAGCAGGGCTAAGCATTACTATGTATTTTTCAAATAAACAGGTAACAAGGTAATATGGAAGTAAGACAGGTAATGCAATTCGTGGGTTATCACTCAACTCCTATTACTTAATGCAACAGAGCATAACTTAAATGATAAAACTTTTATAAAAACAAAGATAGGGTTTAAATGCATCCGAGGCTTGCCTTTGTTGCAGTGGTGGTTAGTTCTCGTCGGGATCATAGGTGTTACTCTTGACACCAGCTCCAGGGATGGATGACTCCAACATCATGGATCCACGTCTCCATCTTGAATGGTACTTTTCGAAATGTACCATGATCCAACTCACTCTTAAAATAACTATTCGTAATGAAATGGTGCATGCTTTTGCATAATGAACTCATGACATGATGCACGGCAATGCATTGGTGAAAGCATAACAAGATTAATTAACTAACTAATTATAAACCATTTTAAAAGCATTACATAAATAAATATAAAACTCCATATATTCTAAAATCACATAGCCATATTAGGTATTAACTTGACATAACAGCATCATACAAAGGTAAAGGAGCCATATTTTCCATTAATATATTTTTATTATAATTATAAACTATTTAATAAGCAACAAAGAAGATAAATAAAAAGATTAAGTATATTGCATCCAATGACCACAATATTTTTACTACAACACACACATGGCATAAGAAACATGTCATAAAAATTTCAAGCCAAAAGAAATTACATAGCATGAGATATGAATTTCCTTCCTTTCTATCATAAAATAGAGGCATAAAACATAACTAATTATTTTTTATAAAACTTGGTATGTTTCATATTTTTAATAAAAACTAGACATCACAAGGAGAACAATAAAATTTGGTTCACCAAAAACGGAGTTACCAAACTCCAGATATGAATTTCTAAAGATACAAGAAAATATCTATAAACCGGTCCCTAGGACACTTCATCTGAGTCATAGACTTTGCAGGAAGCCCTCTGACCTTTGTCAAATTCTTGTGCCAGGTCCTTCTCGTGATTTGAAGCAGAAGAGACGTCGGGCTCGTGATTCCCGGCCACAGGGCGGTCTCCGGCAGAGAGGGAGGGGCGGTGGAGCATCGCAGGGCCCTCGCGCACCCACTGGAGGCCGTGGTTCGGCCTGAGGCGGACCAGGTCGGCCTGGCCGCGTGCACAGGCGCCCGTGGTTGCAGGACGACGGTGTCGTGGCGGCTCCCGGCGGCGCTTAGGGGCGAGAAGAGGGGCAGCAGGTGCAGCGCGTCGAGAGAAAAGCGATGGCACCCACAGCTAATGTCAAGGAGGTGCGGACGCGATGAACACGGGTGTTGCCCGGAGCTCGGCTTGCCGGCCATGGCGGACGGTCGTGGCAAAAATAACGGCGCCCGGCTTGCCATATATATAGACGAGGGCAATGTTGAGGCCTTGCCAGCACCTTCATGAGCTCGACCACGCGCCCATGCTCGTGAATCGCCGCGAAGTCATGACCAAATCGAGCACGGCAGCGACGCGGCAGACTGGAGTTTATGGGTTACTGTTCATCAAAATTACATAACTGCCACTCGTCGAAAACTGCAAAATACTCCAAGATTTTGAATAGAAATTGAAAAACTCCCAATCTATGAAATGTTCATAATTTCAAGATCTACACTTTTGTAAAAATGAAGAACTTCAAATTCTACCCAGAAATTAGATTTTTAAGTAAAATTTTAAAAATAGAGCAAAAAGGGAATAAACCCCTAGAACATACGTTTTAAAAATCTTTTGATTTTTCTAAATAACTTGAAAATTACCCAATGTATGGAATGCTCAAATTTTCAAACCAAACCTTTTTCATATACAAAGTTTTCCCAGATTATGCATAAATTTTGAAATATGAATTTAAAATCAAAAGGGAACAAGTGTTGAAAATCTATATTTTTAAATTCATTTGAAATTTTTTATTGAAACTTGAAAAACTTTGAATACCACTATTGTAGGTCTCAATAAGATCTACAAAAGTTCTTTTTGAATCAACCCCAAATTCTTTGTAGATTTTAAAATATCAAAAGGGGGTTAAAATAGGGTTTTGAAAGCAGTTTTTAAATTATCAACCACTCATCATTTCAAACGCACAACCAACCTATAAATGTAAATTTATTTTAGTTAAGATATATCATGGTTGACCTAACATAAACATTAAGCGAAATTCAAGATAACAAGATAAATTTTAGGTGGTTTTATAAACTTACAGAAGCACATAAAATGACAAGGAACTTTAAATAAACTCTAAAAATCATCATTTCATGTATAAAACTGTGGCAGAACCTCTTAAATCATATGGCCCACACGCATGATTATTGTCTAAACAGACTCCAAATAACCATGACTGCGTTCCACACGACTTAAAAAGTCTGTCGGGTAAATCCTGAATCATCCACGATTCTCCGAGCAGGATCAATCATTGTAGAGAGACATTGCAGTATTACAACAATTTCATATAAATAAAATACCACGGAGTAAAACAGCGGAAGACTTACACTAACATACATTTACAAACTCTGAGTTTTAAAATATTTACAATGATAGGTTTAAGTTATACAAACCATAATAGTAGTGGAGTAGCAGTAGATTACAATATTACACAAAAGCTCTGCCCATGAGCTTAACATCTTTATTCGTCGTCGCTTTCCTCGATGACTGTCATACAGCAGGATGCATAACACTCCTGCCCATGCAGCTCACCTGCAACAGGGGTTCAACAAACCCTGAGTACAACAGTACTCAACAAGACTGACCCGACGAAAAAGAAGGGTAGAGACTTAAGAGATGCAGGCTAGAGGAACAAGGTACGGTTTGTAGAAGATAAGAAATTTTGCGTAAAAAGCTTTATATAAAGAGATGTTACTTGGGCTAACTCCCATTATCAATCAACTTCATTATTGAACCTTAAATTTTGTTCAAGTTGTTACTACGATGATGAACAACGATCGAGTCCTCTTCTCCGAGAAGCAACGGCGATTCGAATCCATTTTCATACCCAGCTGGGACCTAGGTGACTGAGCATACCGGAGACTTTAACTCCGAAGCACCCCAGGTGCACCGATATACCGGGATAACAACCTCAGCCGTATATCACCACATGATACACGTGAGCTCTGCGGCCCAGCGTACCGAGATACATGGGAACTTAAACCCCACAGTAAAACACACTATGACAGCAGATGGGATTCTCTGACCCCACGCTAGGTCACTCCATGGCATACACGGCTCCAACCATCCGTATACCACTTCATGCATGTGGATTTCTAAATTCTCGATATCATCCAGTTCACCAACGGACGGGACCTAAGGCATCAACAGACGAGAACACTACAGAGGGACTCCATTCCCAGTGCAAGTTCGCCGTCCGAACTCGATTTATTACTAATATCAAGATTCTAACAAGAAACCAATCTCATCTTTTTCATTCTTTTGCCTTTGAATAATTAAATAAATAAGCAGGGCTAAGCATAACTACTTATCTTTTCAATAGGTAACAAGGAATAAGGAATAAGACAGGTAATGCAATTTGGTGGGTTTTCACTCAACTCCTATTACTAAATGCAACATATCAGAGCTGAAGCGGTAAAACTTTTTATAAATAGAATAGGGTTTAAATGTATCCGGGGCTTGCCTTGATGTTCGGGGTAGAAGTTTTCAAACTCTGGATCAACTCCCGATTCTTGAATCTGCTCGTCCTTTGGATCTGAGTGATAACGTTAACTCTCCGTTAACGGAAACTATTCGATAATTAATATGCTTTACATGATGGAATAGTAAACATGATGCTCGATGAGTGTATGATTAGGTTAAGGGGTTGATAAATTATTTAAAAGCATTAAATAAAGGTATAAAAATTAAAGTTGTCAAATTAAGCCCAAAATTTTATTTTAGAAAGCTCTTAGCCTAGTTAGATGGCAAAACAAATTTCAGAACTAAAAGCCAATTATTTTAATTATTAAAAATCATTGAAGGTCCATTTTTTAATTAAAAGGGCTAATTTTAACATATGCAAAAAGTACTCAATTTTGGCATTTCATATTTTTCCTAGGTAGATAACATCATAAAGAATATTCACAAAAATTTTCAGAATTTTTGGAGGTATATATGAATTATTATGAATTATCAAAGAAAATAGCATTTAAATCATTTTCTGAAAATGGAAAAAGATAAATCGGCACAGTAACCCCGCGCTGATCAATGGCGGCGCGGTGGTTGACCGCCGATTCCTCGCCGTCGGTGAGGTCTCTGGCGACATGGTCTGGTCCATCAGACTCAGCACAACACGGGGAGTCCAACGAGCTAGCTAACGACGCTCGAGGGCCCGCAGGCTAAGGCATGCCGGGCTAACTCACGGACGGGCTATGACGGCTCGAAGCCAAGGCTTGCTCGAGGATCTATCGGTCGGTTAGGTACTGTACATTCGAGGGTACAATTCGGGCATCCTCTCGAAGACTGAACTTCGCTCGAGCGAATGGACCAGCCTCGAAGACGAGACTTCCCCCAGCGAACGAGCCTCCCCTCGAGGACGGAACTCCTCCCGACGAACGAGCCTCCCCTCGAGACCAGTGCACCCCTCGACTCGAACCCTTCGAGAACAGTTGCAACCCTTGACTACCCCTCGAGAACAGCACACCCCTCGACTCGACACCTTCGAGAACAGTGCACCCCTCGACTCGACACCTTCGAGAACAGTTGCAACCCTCGACTACCCCTTGATTCAAGCCCTCGACTTGATCCCTCGACTCGATCCCTCGATTCGAGCCCGCACCTCGACCGTCACGCCCTCGATTCGTCGGCCGAGCCCTCGAGCAGGACTCCGACGACTTCGAACTACACTACAACAACTCCCGATGCGAGATGGATGAAATTGATAACACGAATAGACGCAGGAGCTCACCACGGCGCTGATGCGCACGTTAGTAGAGGTCCGGAGTGGCTGGGTTGAGCTGCGGTCGAGGGCGGTGATGGCGGCGGCGCTCCGATGGCACAACGGCGTCACGGTGACCTCTGGTAATGCGCTGCTCAAACCAAGGTGCACATCAGACGCAGGATAACACGGAGAGCATGATTAAGGGGTCGAAGGTAAAATATTTTCACCTCCGGCGACAGCAAATGGCGGAGATGGCGGCGGCGGCGCGACTGACTGGCCGCGGGGAAGAAGACTGCGTGCAGGCAGCTCGGGCGATGAAAGAAAACACGGACTGGCCCAAAAGGACCGTGAGGAAGTTGCGAAACTTTGGGCGAGAGCAATTGGACAGAGGTTGAGCGTCGATGGCGAATTTCGGCGGCGGAGGGAGATCGTCGGCGATGGTGGTGAGAGGAAGAAAGGAAAAGAACGGCGTCGTCCGATCGGTATTTATAGCTCGGAGCCGATGAAGGAGCAGGTGACACGACGACGGTGAACCTTCGCGCGTCTGTGAGCGCACGGGCGGTCGAGAAGGCGCGGCGGTGGACGGCGGCGCGCGGTGTGAAGCCGGCCATGGCGGGCGCCGATAGGGTTGGGTGCTGTTCAAGTTATTTACAGAATTGCCACTCGGTTTAAAATACAAATTACTCCAAAATTTGTATAAAAACTTGAAAATCTCCAAAAACATCATTTGCATAACTTTTCAATAGCTACACTTTTCCTTTAATGGGCATCTTCAAACTCTGTTTATATTTTAAAATTTGAATTCAGATTTGAAAAGGGGATAAAACCCTAGAAATAAGTATTTGAAATTACTTTTGATTTTTCAATAAAACTTGAAAATCTTCAAAACTATGAAATGTTGAGTTTGTCAAACCCAACATTTTTCATGTACAAAGTTTCCTCAAATTATGCATAATTTTTAAATTATGGTTTTAAATTCAAAAGGGGATAAATGCTAGAAACTGTATTTTCAAATAAATTTGAAATTCCTTTTGGAAACTTGAAAAACTTTGTATACCAACTTTGTAGCTCCTGAAAAGATCTACAAACTGTCTTTTTAGAGTATCTCCAAATTCCTTATAGAATTTGAATTAGAGAAAAGGGGATAAAACTAGGGTTGGAAATAAAGGGTTTTTGAAATGGGGTTTGAACTCAATTGGGTTTCTAACTTAATTGGTTGGTTATTAGTGATCACAAACATCATCCAAGAACATTTTTAGGTCATTGACCCAATGACATCCTTGGTTGACCAAGTTGACTTTTGCAAAACCAATTTATGGCATTTCCATTTTGACTTTAAATTTGAATTGCCAGGCTTAGAAATAAGCTTGGGAATCCAAATTAAATTTCAAATATGGAAATCATTTTTAGGGTTGGACTTAGACTTATACACTATGCTGGGCACTAGTGTAAACACAGTTCACACCTCAAGTACATAGAGTATAAACTAAGCATTTGCGATGGCATTCGAAAATAGGGTTTTATTATTTCATGTGACAAACATTACAGAACTCAATCAACCTGTGAAATATAAACTTGTTTTAGTTAATGCACATTAAGGTTGACCTAAACATGGATGCTTTGCAGTGCATATGATGACATGGCAGTTTTTAGTTAATATAACACCAGAGGTGTTACAAAAACAAAGCATCATATAAAAGACATCATTAAACATGAATGCATTTATGTCATGATGCTTAATGATTATGCTTGATAATGCATATGATTAATATTTTAATTACGTATTAACATCTAGGATGTTACAGCAGCCAGGCGCAGGCTGGAGCGGGTCGCCACCATGATCCGCTTGCGCCCCCTGCCACCCCGCCTAGGTACTGTGACTGGCCTTGGCAACAATGGTGGTGACGTGTCCTTGAAGATCGCTTTGCAGAAGGCAGCACAACTAGCCGGTGCCGCTCCGCCACCCTCCTCCATCTCAATCTCCTCATCCTCCACCACTCCAATTACCTTGGTCTGCTCTCCTTCATCCTCATAACCAGCAGTACCATCAATCTACTCTAGAATCATACCTGAACCCGTTGAGGTGTCAAAGTCCATGTGGGTCACGCTGTTTGATATATCATCCACCTGGGTGTCCACCGACGGTTGAACACCAGGGCCAACCAGCACCTCACCCTATACTTGGGTATCCACAGGCTGCTGAACAACAGGGCCGAATACCTCACCCTCTGCCTGTCCAGACACGATCCCAGTCACTAGCGAGTTAGACGCCGGCCTGCACTCCAGATACTCGGCTGGTGCTGGCAGCTGATAAGCCGACGGCCTCAGCTCCTGTGACTCCTCGAACGCTCGGTCCTCCTGCTGTGGTGCACATGCCGCCATCGCTTCCACCTTGCTGTGGTCAGAGTGTCGCAGCGGTGACTGCGAACGGCGGCGTTCCCACTCATCAGATTTGTGTGTGAGAATGTCACGCTCTTGTCCTGACCACGACGGCGAGCGACTCATCGTGCGCCCGCGTTTCCAATTCTCCCTCCCCTGCCTCGCCCATCATGACCTGGCGGTATGTCGGTGATGAACGGGTACAAGCTCTCACATAGCACCCAAAGGAGCGCCGCCATGGCTCCTCCCTCGGTCTCGGTCCCCCGCTGTCGTCGTTGTGGTGGTCGGTCATGCAGTAGCCAACCCGACTGCCTCGTGCCCAGTCGAAAGGAACAAAGCATGGCCCATGGTCTGACAAGCACGAACCAGGGGAGGCTGGGCTCCAATCTTCATAGCCCAACAGCTAGACCAGGATGCCGTTGATCGCCATGGCCTGACCAACCCAAGGTGTGATGGGGTAGGCCACGCCACCAATCTCCACAAGCTCTTTCATCATGACGTTGTCGCGTACTGTGGGTCTTCCAAACTCAGCAAGGAAGAGGCATGACCCGTAGCGGGTCACCTTGATGTCGCGCCTTGGGACGCGCAGCTGCCCTTGTAGCGCGTCAGCCACCTCCGGGGCAGTGGCGCGATAGCCCACTGTGGAGAGGAGATCACCACAACATGCGTGTGCAACCTGTTCGCCTCGCGCAGGATCCCCTCTGTGGACATGAGGTTCACGTGCCCATGTGCCAGGCGCTGTGACGCTTGGTGGTTTGTTGTCGGCTGCGGTGAGCTATGGATGGGCGGCGGAAGCGGCGCTTGGTGGTTGGGCGTTGGCTGCGATGAGCTTTGAGTGGATGGCGGATGCGGCGGCGGTGGGCTGTGGGTTAGTGGAGGGAAGGAGATGCGGCTATGTATGTTGTCAGGGGGGAAGATGATCCTCGAGCGGAGGTTGGCGGAGATGGGGTTCCGGCAAGCAAAGCAGTGGAGAGCGAAGTGCCCCGCCCCCATGCACTCCCAGCAGCGCACCGGTTCACGGCACTGGGCAAGGAGATGGTCCGGGGCAAAGCAGCGATAGCAGCGGCCAACGAGCCTCTTCTTGAAGGCCTCCCGGGTCGCGTTCCTTGCCTTCTCCTGCTTGGCCATGGCTGCTTGGGGAGGGGCGGCAACCTTGCGCTCCCTGCGCCGCGCCTTCGTTGCCTGCCATCCCGACGAATGTTGACCGTCGTTAGGCGCGGGCTTGGCAGCCGGCGGCGGCCGTACCAGGATGGATTTGAGTTGATCTCCTTGACGAGGGGCAGGATGCACCAGAGCAGGTGCCGCAACCCCAGGACTAGGAGCCGCCCTAGACGTGGGCACGCGCCTAGCTTCCAGGCCCGCCAATGTTGGGGCTGCGGAGGAAGGCACGTCGTCCACAAGCAGCACCTCCCTCTCAACTGCGTCGTCGTCGTCGTCCTAGTCCACCAGCTCCACTTGGTTTGACTGTGCCGGAGAAGCTGACGGCGTCGTCGGGATTTACGTCGTAGAGCCGGTGGACAGGGACGGTGGCTCCTCCGCCAGCTGACCTCCACCATCCGCCATGGGCACCGTGGAGCCAGCCGCCGCACCAGAGACGTGCCCAGCCGGCGGCAGGGCCCCGGCGCCGATGGTCACGGGCGCAGCGGAGGCGGAGGGCTGGCAGCTGGACGATGGTGTCGGAGAGGCCACCGGGATGGCAGGGGCGCGGGGTGCAGGACGCAGTCGGGATGGCAGGGGCGCTGGGGGTGGCCGTCGCTGCCGAGGTGGCAGGGGCGACAGAGGTGGCCGCCGTTGTCGGGATGGCATAGGCGCTGGATGCAGCCGCTGCTGATGGTGTGGTAGGGGTGCTGGAGATGGCCGCCGTCGCTGCTGTCGACTCCTGGTGGGCGCCATGGCTGGGGTAGTTCGAGTCCTCGGTGGTGGAGGACTCAACAGAGCGCAGTTGGGGCCCTCCGAAGAGCCCATAGGGTAGATCAGGCACCGAGAATTTCGGATCTGGGCTTGGAATGGTGGGATGCGGTGGTGGAGGCAGATCAGCGTTGGGGACGGGGCGGCGGCACAGACGCCGCCGTGGGGAGAGAGGGGGTCGGGTGGCTTCATCTTTCTTGGTTCGGTTCCGTTCTTAATGGGGAGAGAGGGGGTCGGGTGGCTTCATCTTTATGATACATGATGATATATTATTTGTTATTAGCAGTGTGATTCCCATTGTTACATTGTGGCATATTCTCATATCTTAGGCTCTATCATTATATGAGGAAAGCTAATTTCCATTGTTATTAGTACGTTTGAATTTTAATTCTCATACTATGCATGTGGCTTACAAGAGTTTTTTCCATAATATATGGATTGCTGGGCACCATGGAAGAGAACTCAGGCTCCATTGATGTTCTGAAGCATGTCTTTGATTCCTTGTAATTCTTTCAGCACATTGCTTTGCACATGTAAAATTGAAGTACCATATCTGCAATCTAGAGAAAACCACTTCCTGCTATGATTCAGTATAAACATATTAGTATCTAAAAGCTTTTTATTTAGAACTTAATGTTTACTAATCACTGACAATGTTCATTCCAATGCAGTATAACCACAACCACGGAGATTTATGGAATACTCCGGAGCAATAACTAATAAGATTTACTTGCCGTAGTAGTGAAAGTCTTTTGGATTACTGAAGATATTGTAATGTGCTTGGCTACTATTTGTGACAGTTAATGTTTCTCAATGATCCATTATTTAGGAAAAAATGAAAACCATCTTCCATAGTAAAAAAATGTGGAAGATAGCAAGAGTGGAATGAGTTTCTCATCACACTTAAGAGAATCGTTTTTTCTAACAGTCAAACATCAAATATGAAAAGGGTGGTCTGGGTATACCAGTCCTTTACGAAGAAAACTGATAATTCAAATATATTGTTAGTTCTAAAAGGTTGAGGAATCTATTAATCTTGTTATGGTGATATGAACTTTTATGTGCATACCTTGATGATTGTAACCCATCAGTGTGAATTTTTCCATGCACAAAATTCAGTTTGTAATATTGAAATTCCGAGCATCATGCTCGCATTATCATTTTGTAACAGTACAAGTTTATGCTCAAATTATCAGGGCATTATTTGTTCTCGTTTGAACGCATGGAAAAATGTTTGATATTGTTATAATATCGTGCGATTCCGAGTGTTTTTAATACAAAAGTTTAATTATCCCGTAGCAACGCACGGGCACGCTACCTAGTGAGTCAATAAAAAACCTGAAACTCTGGAATGTCCTCTTTGATGACACCCAAATTTACAGTTAGACCATGTCTCATGGTGATGTGATTTGGTTTATTTATTAGCAGTTTAGAAGAGGTCAAGTACCAACACAAATAAAAACAACAGGCCTATGCCTACATAACCTCCACGTATCTTGGTGTCTTGTATTGATGGTATAAGACATCTGAGTCTTCAGTTCAGTTTGGCAGTTTTGGTATAAGAAAGGAATAATTCTCAATTTTCGAGAAACTCAAACATCTCCAAAAGTTAACCACATTTATCAAAAAACTACTATTTACATTTCTGACACTGAAAATATGTTATCAGGATAATTATGAAGAACCTATTTAAAGATATAAATATTGATATTATTTTTACATACTTGCTATATTGACAAACACTGATAAATCTAAAAATTGTAGTTTTTTTTGGAGCGGAGATATTAGTAGTATAAAACTACCACCACCCGTAGCGAATTTGATATTTTCCGTACGAGATGCATGACTCATGTAACGGCCAGGGACGGCGAGTCATAGACCAGAGAGCAGGTGTCTCTATTGCATCAGCAAACGTCAAAAGGGACCGCGCCGCGTGGAAACCATGTCCTACAGCCCGCTGGTTTCCTCTGCCCGTCTGCCCGCCTCTCCCATAGTTTGGCTGATTCTATCCCAGAGCTCGTTATGGCTCCAATTATGCACTCGTGCGATTCTGTGTGTGAAAAAGCAAGAAGCTCCTCAGGTGGCCTTCGAACCGATTCCATGAGCTTCGTGTCAAATTTTGTTTTTACAGTGGACAGATCAAATGATCAATAAAGCGCAGATTAAGAGAATCGTTGAATTGGTGAATATGATACGCAATTCAGAAAGACGTCATTCAGTGAGTGAGAAAGAAAAAAGGTTGCTGGATCAGGGCTCCACGGAAAACCCCGTGGTTTGTCTCACCAAGAGAAGAAAGGCAAAGAAGTTTCATGGCTGACCCAGGGAAGCGAGTTGTAAATTTTGTCACGTCTCGATACGTTTTCGGTTTTCATGTTAGGATCAGGATTAGCGACACAGAGAGTTGCAGAGTACCAGGCTCCACGGCGTCTCATCGATCATTGCTCGAAAGAGTCCTTCCGGGTTCTCGTACACGTGAGCTCCTATCGTGATCAGAGGTGTGCTGGACACACACGGCCGCTTGAAAAAGCCCACCGCATTCGGAGCAGAGCAAGTGGCTAGCACACCGACAGGCGACAACTGACAGGGCACAGCACTCGCAGCGCGCCGCATTTTTTCCAGTTTCCAGCAGCCGGCCGAGATAGACGGGGCAGTTAAACCTCGGCGTCCGCGCGCGTCGTCAGCCACTCGCGCTCTGCACCCGGTTTTCAGGAGCTCCCCCCACTGTTTTGCACGCGCGGGCGGTCGCGCCCCCAAAACCACGTGCCCCGCACGCGGCAGGGACCCATCCCCGGCAAACTAGCCCTCGCCCCGGCCGCACCCCCCTGGCTATAAGAACACCAGCCGCACGACGCCGTCTCGGCAAGACGAACGCTAACACAGGCACACAACCACCGAACCAAGAAGCAGCATCCGAGCGGGCGCATCGAGCAAGTCCTCGCTGATCGAAACATATACGGGTGGAGTGGAGATGGCGAGCGGGAGCGGCAAGGCGAGGGCGACGACGTGGACGGCGGCGATGAGCGTGGGCACGGTGGAGGCGCTCAAGGACCAGGCCGGCCTGTGCCGCTGGAACTACGCGTTCCGGCAGGCGGCGCAGCAGCAGCGCGCCAGGAGGCCAGCAGGCGCCAGCGGCTCATCAGGCGGCACCGGCAGCAGCGCCGCCTCGGGCTGCGCCGCGGCGGCCGTGGCGGCGAGGAGGAAAGCCAAGCAGCAGGAGGAGGAGCTCCGGACGGTCATGTACCTCAGCAACTGGGGTCCCAACAACTAGCTACGTAGAGCAGTACTAGCTCCTGATCGAGAAGTCAGGACTCGGGACTTGTACTTGGTGGATGCAAGCCTCCCTCGCAGGCGAAGATGGCCGGCAAAAATCTGCTCTGACCCCGAGCGTCTATCTAGGATTGCTCTGCCCGTCAGGCAACTTTGCATAGCAAATATTAGGCGCTAGCGTTTCGTTACTGCTCTAGTTCGTTGTACGAACGACGAGGCCAGTCCTTGTGGGCGGATGAATCATCCAACATGCATGTGGATGCGTGGATGAGCATGTGTACGCCAGCAAGTTGATGAACTCGATCTCCACCATGCGCGAGACCTTAATTTTGCATAGTTCATCAACCTTCCATGATTTAGGCTTTAAAGGTACTTTTCATGACACTAGTTTTTGGTTGTGTGTGTCTGTGTGTATTTTGGACGTATATCGTAGAATGCCTTTTATTCATGTTACTTATGAAACAAAAAAAAATACTTAAATATACTTCCATTAAAGATGGAGTAATGTACATGTGGATTTTGGATAGCCTAATAGCCCCCTCCCTCAAAGTTCAAACTAAATAGTGTTGCACCATACTCATGCATAGTCTTTTATAACGAACTAGTAGTCTGTCTCAATTTATAGCTCGTTTGACTTTTTTATCCCAAGTTTGACCATCTTGTCTTATTTAAAAATTTATTTAAAATATTATTTCTTTTGTTGTGGCTTGCTTTATTAATAAAAGATTTTTGAGAATTACCAAAATTTAACTAGTTTTGCTCAAATTTTTTAAATAAGACGAGTTGTCAAACTTAAAGTCCAAAAAGATCAAACGAACTACAATTTAAGACTGATTGTTTTAAAAACATGCTTTGTTTGTAGCTTATGTCGTTGTCCTATGCATCACACGCGCATGGCCTTTTGATGAAACATTGTTGGCTCATCTCTAGTTTGTGCCGGTCAAAAAAAATAAAATGACACTTGACAGCACTCTGTTTGCAAATTTGAAAACAAGTCTCCAATTGTTTATTGAAGCGAACAATCTGGAATCCGAAGGTTCTATTGCCATTTCAGAGATTTGAAAATCCTAGCTATAATTTGTCTAGTCTAGACGAAATCTGAAACTTTCCACCTGAGAATCGTCAATCTGGGAGTTTACCTTCTCTGTTGTATTTGTGAGTTTACATGATCACACTTTTTAAGGTTCTTCCGGTCATATCCTGCCAAAAAAAAAGAAGAAGGTAGTCGCAGTGTG
>CM041642.1:5534514-5547199 GCA_023333625.1 Bothriochloa decipiens
CGGCCGGTGGTTCAGCGGCATCCTGGAGGTGTCGGCGTACAAGAACTTGGTCTGGTACCAGGTGACATCAAGCCCGGCAGAGGTATCCTACGGCTACATCTCCAGCCCCGGCGCCGCATTGACTCGTGTCGTGCTCACCGACACCGGCATGGCAAAGCGCCTGGTGTGGGACGCGGGGGCCCGGACGTGGCAGACCTTCTACCAGGGGCCAAGAGACGTCTGCGCCGCATACGGCAAGTGCGGGGCATTCGGTCTGTGCGACGCCGGCGCGGCGTCAACGTTGTTCTGCAGCTGCCTCACGGGGTTCAGCCCCGCGTCGCCGCCGGCGTTGTCCTTGAAGGATACTTCAGGCGGATGCAAGCGGAACGTGAAGCTGGACTGTGCCAGTAACGGGAATGGCACGACGAGGACGACAGACGGTTTCCAGTTGGTCCACGGAGTGAAACTTCCCGACACACAAAACGCGACGGTGGACATGAGCATCACGGTGGAGGATTGCATGGGGAGGTGCCTCGCCAACTGCTCGTGCTTGGCCTACGCCGCCGCAGATATACGCGGTGGCGACGTCCGTAGCGGCTGCGTGATGTGGACGGATGACATCGTCGACCTACGGTACGTGGACAAAGGGCAAGATCTGTACCTGAAGCTGGCCCAATCTGAGCTCGCACTGGCGCCCTTGCTGTGGCGGCGGCCATTTCCAACCGCACCAGTTGCTGCTGGTGCTTCCGCAGCTACCGTGTTTCGTTGGTCGTAGTTGTGATTAGGAGGATCCGGCCACCTATAATCCCAGGTAAAATTTACTGACCCAATTATTTGTTTTAACTTTGAACATTTCAGATTCAGATCTACTCAAATGCAGTCGCCTGATATTCTGTTCAGCCTTACTTCTTTTCCCCCCTATTATATTATTTCAGCACTCAACCTCCTGTAATTTTTTGTGGAAAAGAAAACGAGAAATTCCACTTTGCATAAGCTAATTAACAGTTCATGTTGTTCCATGTTCCAGCTGCTCATAGTATTCGGGCTATTCCTGCTCCGATCGTCCCTTTTGTTCAACTCTCTAGCATGAAAGCAGCAAAAGATTTTCACGAAAACAACATCATTGGCCGAGGTGGATTTGGCATCGTTTATGAGGTCTGTCAGTAGGTCGCCTTCTTTTTACTGAATATATCTATTTTTCTGTTGAAATTCTGTGACATGTAACATCATGCAAGTGTATGCAATCACCAGGGCATGCTAGACGATGGAACGAAGGTTGCCGTAAAGAGGCTGACCGTACATTCTTGGCCTACCTATGATCAGTGTGAAACAGCTTTCATGAGAGAAGTTGAACTGATGTCGAAACTAAGGCATGGAAATCTTATTCAGCTCCTAGCTTACTGCAAGGATGGAAACGAGCGTCTACTAGTCTACGAGTACATGCAGAATAAAAGCTTGGATTTCTACATATTCGGTATACATCGACTCGTAATCTTTTTTTCTGGAGATTATTTTTAACCTCCTAGCACTTCAGAGTTCTCATGTTCTATACATGCATCAAACTGACAGGAAACGACCGCAAACTCCGTGCTTCTCTGAACTGGGAGCGAAGGCTGGAAATCATTCGTGGGGTTGCCAAAGGCGTTGTTTATCTCCATGGAGAATTAAGCGAGGAAGTCATTCACAGGGATCTGAAACCATCCAACATACTTCTGGACAACAATTTGAGACCGAAGATAGCTGATTTTGGTACCGCGAAAACTTTCGTTGAAGATCAGACAACTCAAACAAATTTTCAGACAGCGTATGATTAATTGAGCCTTAACCCTTCAGCTGATGTTCTATTAATTTGGCTACATCATGCACATGTCTTCAATTTTTCCCAAAAATTTGAGCTGACATATTTTTGTTAACCGTATTAAAGGGGGTATACAGCTCCGGAGTTCGCGATGCAAGGAAACCTGACACTGAAATGCGATGTCTACAGTTTCGGGGTTGTCATACTGAATATAATAAGTGGCCCAAGAGAAGGAACCATGCCACCACTCCTGCCCTATGGAGTACACTGATAGCCAGAAATTCCAAATTATAAAGGTTCATTTTTCTCATAAGTAGGCATAATTTTGCAGGCCTGGGATTGTTGGAGGCAGCATAAGATCGAGGACCTTCTCGATTCAGCCGTCCAAGAGCCTGAGTTTGGGCTTGTACCTGCATTAGAGAAATGCGTTCAGATAGGCCTTCTTTGTGTGCAACAACTGCCTGATGATAGGCCTACCATGTCTGCAGTGGTCACAATGCTAAACAGTGATGATTCCGAGATCTACCCGCCCAAAATGCCAGTGTTTGATGATCACAGCAGCACTGGGTCTCCTTCACATGCTGTGTTCGATGACAGTGGCGCACAGAGAGACACTGTAGATCTCACTTAACATGCCCTTGCTGAGATAGCCTGGACTTGGTGGACTAACACTGAAGCAGCCTGAAACTAGCCATATAACGTCTGGTTGTTCTTCTTTTGCCAATTTTCTTGTCACGTAATCACTTTCGTTATTAAACCTGGCCCTTTCATTTGGTGTAAGCGTAACCGTTCATGTACCTTGATCTAATATACACCGTAATTCGTATGCAATTGTTCTGAGAGTAGAATCTGCAAATTTGTACATGACTCTCATGAGAGGGCAAATTGCCTGTTTTTTTTAATGCTTACCTGTGCTTTCCAGAGCAACACAAGAACGGAGAGCGCACCAATTGCTCGGCTGTTTGAAATACGGGCCGTCGAGTTCAGGCCCAATACATAGGCTTCGCAAGGTTTCAGGCCATATTCACATTTGGGCCTCAACGGGTTGGCTTAACTTCTGTTGATGCAAAAGTTCTTATCTGCAAACACACCGGGTTAATACCCAAATTCGATATCCGAAGCATGCCAGTCGATTTGACCTGTTAATCGACAAGGATGATAACTTGAATAAAATCCGAACGAGACGACAGCGATACGCACGGACGTCAAAGCTCAGAATATATTCGATAACTGTTGAACAGATCAGACGAGACGACAGCGATACGCCTGGAAGTCAAAGCCTGAATCGTGCTCGGTAGACGCGGAACTTGCAAGGTCGCCGGAGATCGAGTTGATGCAGCCCGTCGATTCTTGAAAGAACTTGTTGAAAAAGAAAATACTTGACGAAGTCGTCGAAAAGTAAAGTACTGGTAGAAGTAAATTACGATAAAAAAGTAGATTTGTTTATTGATGCTTGGATCTTCATTACAATGCTCCTCGGCATATATTTATACTCCGCTAATCGAAGAGTCCTAATTTAACACGCAAAGCTCAAATATAGAAGAAATAAACTAATTCCTTATACGAACTCTATCTCTTTAAGGAAAAGAAATAAAACTCGTATGGGAGTTGGACTTAAACTATAATACGAAAATCATAAGCTCTGTGTCGCCGATCCTCTATCCGCTTCCGTCATGATGAAGTTATCTCTTCATCGGCACATCCCTGGCATTGGCAATAACCTTCTAGTCTTCCTGCCTATTTATCGGCAATAGTTTTTCCGTCTCATCGGCAACGATCCTCTAACAGCTTTTCAGCTTCATCGGCAACGATCCCCTAGGTCTCTATCACTCTCATCGGCAACAGCTCTTTAGCTTCATCAACAATGTACGGAGAGTAGACGGTCGAGAGTATACTGTGCTCGAGGGTTGCCTATTTGCTCGAGGGAATTTCCGTCCTCGAGGGGTCAATGACTCGAGGGGTCATATTCGAGGGTTGGCTCAAGTGCATCGGTAACACGTCATCAGCCCAATCGGCAATAATCCAGATCAACCTGTCCTTCATCGGCAACTACTCATCGACAACATCAGAAGCAATATCAAAGAAAAACCATCCTCCTTGCCGATTAATCCAGTCTCCGATCCTTATTGACACGTGCTGAAAAACGGTGTCAACACATGCCCCCAATTTCGGAGTATAAAATACTTTATGCACCGAAATTTCCTCCAGGTCATGATTACCCACTGTCAAGCCGCTTGAACATCTCCTCGAACGTTGCGCGTGGTGCAGTAAAAATCCTGTATCAACGGGCCCATATAACATTCCTTCCACCGCAGCCCATCCTTCTTCACGCATCCATCCAAATACTAGGATAATATTTCTTCAGATATTTACCGTTCAACGCTTTTGGAGATATTTCTCCTTCAAGAGTTTCTAGGATATAAGCATTACCAGGAACAGACCGATTTACTCGATAAGGACCTTCCCAATTAGGAGACCACTTGCCGAATTTTGCGCTCTTAGTCCCAATCGGTAAAATCAGTTTCCAGACTAGATTGCCATTAACAAATTCCTTTACCTTTACCTTCTTGTCATACCACCTAGCAACTCTTTTCTTATTCTCTTCAATGCTAAGCAAAGCCTTTAGCCGATGACCCGCCAAATCTTCCAACTCATCTTTCATGAGTGTATTGTAATCATCGGCTGATAGTTGATCTTGATGAAATATCCGCCTCGAACCTGTCTTTATTTCCCAAGGCAAAACCACGTCATGTCCATATACCAACTGATAAGGTGACACCTTAGTAGCACCATGACAGGCCATTCGATATGACCATAAGGCTTCGTTCAAAACCGTGTGCCACCTCCTGGGATTCTCCTTTATCTTGCGCTTAATGAGTTTAATAATCCCTTTATTAGATGCTTCGGCCTGACCATTAGCTTGAGCATAATAAGGAGAAGAGTTTAAAACCTTGATTCCCATCTCATCGACAAATCCATCAAACTCTCCTGAAGTGAACATGGTTCCTTGATCGGTAGTAATGGTCTGAGGAATATCGAAGCGATACACAATATGCTCCTTCACAAAATCAATCATGTTGGCGGATGTCACATTTTTCAAAGAAACTGCCTCAACCCATTTTGTAAAGTAATCAGTGGCAACGAGGATGAATTTATGCCCTTTGCTTGATGGTGGATAAATCTAACCGATTAGATCAATAGCCCATCCTCGAAACGGCCACGGTCTAATGATAGGATTCATTGCCGATGCAGGCGCTCTTTGGACGTTGTCGAATTTCTGACACTCTTGACACCCTTTAAAATACTTGAAACAATCTTCGAGTATCATCGGCCAGTAATATCCGTTCCGCCTGATCATCCACTTCATCTTGAAAGCCGATTGATGCGCCCCGCATACTCCTTCATGGATTTCGCCCATTAAACTCTTTGATTCTTCTTTGCCAAGACACCTGAGCAAAACTCCATCCATCGTCCGATAATATAACTCATCGTCAAGGAGCACATACTTAGTAGCTTGAAACCTTATCTGCCTCTCGACTTTCTTAGATGGATCCTTCAGGTAATCGGCAATCTCCTTCCTCCAGTCATCGGCATCAGTTGCCGATGTCAACACTTCGTGGATTGGCTGATACCCCGAGGCATGCTGTGCTAACCAATTAGCTTCTTCATTATGCAATCTGGAGATATGCTCAAGACGAAAATCTCTGAACTCCTTCGATAATTGTCGACATCTCTCATAATACGAGATTAAAACCTCACTTCGACATTCATATGCCCAGCTAATTGATTAATGATCAGCATCGAATCACCGAAGATTTCAACAGCATCGACACGGACTTCCCTGAGTAACTCCAAACCTTTCAACACAGCCTGATACTCAGCCTGATTGTTTGTCGATGTGGTAGCAATTGGTAATGAGAATTTATATTTCTTCCCCTGAGGTGATATCAACACAATGTCGATGCCTGCTCCTTCTCCACACGTAGAACCATCAAAGAAGAGTGTCCACAGAGCAATCTCCAAAGAATTTACCATGCCACAATGCTGAGTAATAAAATCGGCCATCACTTGCCCCTTGACTGCTTTAGCCGATTCATAACGCAGATCGAACTCTGATAACGCTAAAATCCATTTATTGATTCTTCCATTTAGAATTGGCATTGACAGCATATATTTGACCACATCATCTTTGCATATAACAGTGCATTCGGCCGTTAACAGATAATGCCTTAATTTAACACAGGAGAAATATAAGCACAAGCATAACTTTTCAATGGCCGAATACCTGGTCTCAGCATCTACCAACCTTCTGCTCAGGTAATAGATTACACGTTCTTTCCCTTCAAACTCTTGGATTAGAGCTGACCCAATGACTTCATCATCACCCGACAGATACAATCTGAAGGGTTTTCCTTGTTGAGGTGGAACCAGCACTGGAGGATTCACCAAATACTTCTTAATTTCTTCTAAAGCCAACTGCTGTTCTACTCCCCACACGAATTCCTGATCGGCCTCCAGCTTCAATAATGGGCTGAAAGCTTTGATTCTTCCTGATAAATTAGATATGAATCTTCAAATAAAATTAATCTTGCCGATCAGAGACTGAAGCTTGGTCTTATCGGTAGGAGCAATCACTTTATTGATGGCATTAATGGATTTTCTGCTAATTTCAATACCCCTCTGATGCACCATGAAGCCTAAGAATTGTCCTGCCGATACACCAAATGTACACTTGTTGGGATTCATTTTTAACCCATGTTTCCTTATGCACTTCAATACCTTCTGCAAATCAACTAGATGATTTCCAAAGTCTCCAGACTTAACCACTACATCATCTATATAAATTTCAACCAATGTGCCGATGTACTCATGAAAAATGTAATTCATAGCTCTCTGATAAGTAGCACCGGCATTCTTCAAACCAAAAGTCATGACTATCCATTCAAATAACCCCACATGACCTGGACATCTAAAGGCAGTCTTGGAGATATCTTCTTCGGCCATAAAGATCTGATTATATCCGGCGTTCCCATCCATGAAGCTAATAATCCGATGTCCAGCAGCAGCATCAACTAACAAATCGGCAACAGGCATCGGATAGCCATCCATCGGCGTAGCCTTATTAAGATTCTGAAATCAATACAAACACGAAGTTTTTCCATTTTTCTTGTAGGCAGGAACCACATTAGAAATCCATTCAGCATATCGGCATTGCCGGATGAACTTTGCTTCAATCAACTTTGTTATTTCGGCCTTAATATCGGGCAGCACTTTAGGATTGCATCAGCGTGCTGGCTGCTAATGTGGCCAAAATCCTTGCTTGATAGGTAGTCAATGTTCGACAATTGATTGATCTAAACTAGGCATCTCTATGTAATCCCAAGCAAAACAATCCTTATATTCTTTCAATAAAGTGATCGATTGTTCTCTACTTTGGGAATCTAACTTAGCACTAACAAAAGTCGGCCTTGGTCTATCGCCATTACCGATATCTACTTCAACTAAGTCATCTGCCGATGTAAATCCATGGCCCAGTTTTCCATCATCGGCAAACCTATCCATTTACAACTCATCTTTGGAGCTGACTGCTTGGATCAATGGCAGCTCATAATCGGCAATTCTGAGAAACTCCGAATCCCATGCTTCTCCCGATATGCACTTGGACCGCTCATAAGTTTCTGATTCTGCCGATGCAATTATATAAGATGAATCACCAGAAACCACTTCGACTTTATTTTCAACCCACTGCACAAGGCATTGGTACATCGTAGAAGGAATGCAACAATTAGCGTGAATCCAATCTTTTTCCAACAGCAGATTATAGGTACCTTTACCACCGATGACAAAGAATGTGGTCGGCAATGTTTTACTGCCGATGGTTAGCTCAGTGCACAGCGCTCCTTTGACTGGTGATATGTTCCCTTCAAAGTCCTTGAGCTTCATGTCCGTCTTAGCTAGATCTTGATCTCCTTTTTTGAGCCTCTGAAACACAGCATACGGCATGATGTTAATCGCAGCCCCTTCATCTATGAGTATCTTTGACATTAGCTGCCCATCAACTCTGCCCTTGACGAATAAAGCCTTAAGATGCTGTCTCTCATCATGGGTAGGCTTCTCAAAGACGGCCATCATCGGATCCAAGGTCATCTGAGCCACTTGTTCTGAAAGAACCGACTCTTCTTCTTCATCGGCAAGTGCTCAGAATTCCATCAGCAACATGAAAACCATGTTGACATCTGCCGATGGACCTTCAACTTTGCGCTTCGGCTGCCACACTTTTGCCCCTCGGGAGTTTTCCTCTTTATGCTCACGCTGCAATTTCCTCTTTTGAGTCTTTGTTAGACCTTTAGGGCTCCACTGAGGAAGCTTCGTCTTCCAGACGGGCTGATAAAATTTTGCACTTGAATCTGGGCAGTTTATATTGGGATCTCTACAGAGTATTGCCTCATCAGGGACTCTTGCATTGGCCATCTCTTCGAGCTCCTTCTGATCCATTGGAAAGCATTCATCATGCCTACCCAATCTTTCATGTACACTGGTTCTGTCCCCCAGCCGATCATGTATCGATGCTCTTCCCCTGATTGGTTCATTGACACACCATCTCCGATCACCATAATACAGTCTTCTTTCTGTCTGATTGGCTCGATCGTAACCATTGCACTCAGGGCAGCTATCAACAGTAGGCAATTTAATGCCTTCTTCCCAGCAATAAATGAAGAACGGGCATCTCCAATGATCTTCATGCCGACACCATTCTTCCCGATGCAACTATCGTTGTCGATAGCGATCACCTAAAACCCTATAGGTAACAGGTCTAGAAGGTCTTCTGGAACTGTTGCTTTCTTCAACTGCTCTTTTTCCCCTCAAGTCATCGGTGGTTACTTGATTTCTGGGATCCACCGATGCGTTCCTCTTAACACTTGCCGATGTTAGCACTCTGATCTTGCTCACGGCATCCACCATGTTTGCTGGGAAAGGGTGCTGATCAATCTTCATTAGCCTTTGAGCTTTAGAGTTATCAAACTTAATTCTCCCGGACTCAATAGCCGATTGCAACTGTTGCCTGAATACTTTACAATCGTTGGTACTGTGCGAAGTTGCATTATGGAATTTACAGTACCTCATCTTCTTCAGCTCTTCTGTCGATGGAATCACATGATTGGGTGATAGCTTGATTTGGCCCTCTTGAAGCAACAGATCAAATATCTTATCGGCCTTCGTGATGTCAAACGTGAACTTCTCTGGCTCTTTTTGACCAAAAGGACAAGATATTGGCTTCTTACCCTTCACCCACTCAGCCAGGCGGATAGTTGGTTCTTCATCTGAGTCTGATTCCTCTGCTTCTTCTACAAAGGACACCTTCTTGTTCCAGCTCTTCCTAGGTTCTGGAGCTTGAGCACTTTGATCAGAGATCCTCTGCACAATATGGCTAAGACTTTCAAACTCCTGAGAATCGTACTTGTCCCTGAGATGCGACAACAGACCCTGGAAAGCCAAACCAACTAACTGGCGATCATCAAGCACTAGGCTGTAGCACCTGTTCTTCATATCTCAAATTCTTTGCACAAAGCTCTCTACCGATTCGTCGCTTCGCTGTCTCAACTTCATCAAATCATTAAGCTTCTTCTCATGTACACCAGCAAAGAAGTACTTATGGAATTGTCTCTCTAGATCAGCCCAAGTATGAATAGAGTTCGGTGGCAATGAGATAAACCACGTGAATGCCTATCCAGACAAAGAGGAAGAGAATAAACGGACCCTCAGCTCATCCCTGTTAGCAGCTTCTCCGCACTGAATGATGAATCGGTTGATGTGCTCCATTGTCGACGTATCATCCTGCCTAGAAAACTTAGTGAAATCTGGCACCTTGTACCAATTCGAGAAAGGAATTGAGTCATAAGTTGGAGGGTACGGAGTCCGATAAGAGTAAGTATTAATCTTGGGTTGAATCCCAAATTGCTCTTTCATCACTTCTGCAATCTTATCGGTACAAAACGCATCTTGATCTTGCTGATGCATTGGCTGAATTTCTGCTGGAGGTGCTGGCTCATATGCTTCTACGTATCCTTGTGGTACTTGGCTTGGAGGAATCGGCATATTCACAGCACCAGTCTGCGGAGTAAAGCTCATCGGCTGTATTGCCGATGTTTGATCTGGACAACTGCCTGCGGACAATACTGCTGAGTCCCCATCGCCTGATAACTTGGCTGAATAGTATGTTGCTGAGCTGGCACTTGCCCTGACCAATTGTGATTATAACTCATCGGCACCTGACTTGCCGATGGCTGATAGCTTGCAGACAATTGATGCTCTTGTATGATTGGATGATAACCAGCATAATTGCCTTGATTTGTAGGTAACCTGGATTGAGATACAAACAGCACTATGGGTTGTCCTATAGTGGAAACTCTCTGTTGAACTGGTGGAGGACTGGCCAATGGATTTGCATAAGATATCTGTTGTAGAGGCGCGTGAAATTCCATTGACAATGGCTGTATAGCAGGAGGTGTAGTAGAGTAATGTGACACTTGAGTCATCGGCTGAATTGGAGTAGCCGATGTCATTGGACCCTTCCCTACTACATCATGCACTTGAGGTAGTCCAGAGTTGGCAGTAGATGGACCTAGAGGCATCCTGTATCCCCACCAATTAGCAGCAATCTGGCTGTGTTGACTTGAAGGACCTGACATTGCTGATGCCGATAGATCTGTACCCAATTGAGTGATTTGCCTTTCCTAGGTCGTTAGATCTGATCTTATCGCGTGGCTTCAATGTTAGATGATCTTGATAAAGCTGGAGGAGTAGGAGCTTCTATATTCTCAACGGCTAGAATTACCGATGGATTACTGACAGATGCCGATCCCGGCTGATGATAGACCGGCCCGACGTAACCTGGTGCTTGTCCTTCTCTCAACGTTTGCATGACAGCATGGTAGACAGTATTGGACAGCACGGTGGAGTGGTTGATCAAAGCTTGATTCAATGCGGAATTAACCATCTCCTATAATTTATCAGGGTTGGAGTCAAAAGTTACCTGCCGAGGCAATGGCAGATCTTGCTTCTGGATTACTTCTCCGCCCCTATTCTTGCTGAAAGACTTTAAACAAAGTTGTCTGTAATCCTCCATAGCTTTTTCCATGGCTAGCTTCTGATCTTCCTTGAGATCTGACTCTGATATCTCGATGATGATCTCTGGACTAATATCAGCAGGGTTCTTCATGATAAATATGTTGACTTGGTCCCAACGGACGTGCCAAAAGATGTGTTGATGCAAAAGTTCTTATCTGCAAACACACCAGGCTAATACCCAAATTCGATATCCGAAGCGTGTCAGTCGATTTGACCTGTTAATCGACAAGGATGATAACTTGAATAAAATCCGAACGAGACGACAGCGATACGCCCGGACGTCAAAGCTCAGAATGTATTCGATAACTGTTGAATAGATCAGACGAGACGACAGCGATACGCCCGGAAGTCAAAGCCTGAATCGTGCTCGGTAGACGCGCAACTTGCGAGGTCGTCGGAGATCAAGTTGATGCAGTCCGTCGATTCTTGAAAGAACTTGTTGAAAAAGAAAATACTTGACGAAGTCGTCGAAAAGTAAAGTACTGGTAGAAGTAAATTACGATAAAAAGTAGATTTGTTTATTGATGCTTGGATCTTCATTACGATGCTCCTCGGCATATATTTATACTTCGCTAATCGAAGAGTCCTAATTTAACACGCAAAGCTCAAATATAGAAGAAATAAACTAATTCCTTATACGAACTCTATCTCTTTAAGGAAAAGAAATAAAACTCGTATAGGAGTTGGACTTAAACTATAATACGAAAATCATAAGCTCTGTTTCACCGATCCTCTGTCCGCTTCCGTCATGATGAAGTTATCTCTTCATCGGCACATCCCTGGCATTGGCAACAACCTTCTAGTCTTCCTGCCTATTTATCGGCAATAGCTTTTCCGTATCATCGGCAACGATCCTCTAACAGCTTTTCAGCTTCATCGGCAACGATCCCCTAGGTCTCTATCATTCTCATCGGCAACAACTCTTTAGCTTCATCAACAATGTATGGAGAGTAGACGGCCAAGAGTATACTATGCTCGAGGGTCACCTATTTGCTCGAGGGAATTTCCGTCCTCGAGGGGTCAATGACTCGAGGGGTCGTATTCGAGGGTTGGCTCAAGTGCATCGGTAACACGTCTTCAGCCTAATCGGCAATAATCCAGATCAACCTGTCCTTCATTGGAAACTACTCATCGACAACATCAGAAGCAATATCGAAGAAAAACCATCCTCCTTGCCGATTAGTCCAGTCTCCGATCCTTATTGACACGTGCCAAAAAACGGTGTCAACAACTTCGGAGATCGAGCCGGCCCAACTTAGTACATGCCTCTCACGAGAGGGCAACAGCGGAGACCGCGCCAAATTCTAGGATGTTTGAAATATGGGCCACAGAATTCAGGCCCAGTATATAGGCTTCGCAAGGTCTCAGCCCTTATTAATACTTGGGCCTCAACGGGTTGACTGAACTTCCAAGACCGAATCGGCCCAACTCTGTTTTTTTTGAACCGAAGTTCGTGGCTGAAAATCTCTGTCGACAGCCGACACCATCGAATTTTTTTTATTAATAAATTTATTTTTTAAAAAAATTACAAAATTAGTCTACGTTTTCAAAAAATTACAGGATTAGGCGACCAGTCGCCCGGCCAAAGGGCGACCAGGCCAAGTTCGCCCGGCCAAAGGGCGACCGGGCCCAGGTCGCCCGGCCAAAGGACGACCAGGCCCAGTTCGCCCGGCCAAAGGGCGACCAGGCCCAGGTCGCCCGGCCAAAGGGCGACCAGGCCCAGGTCGCCCGTCCAAAGGGCGACCTGGTTTTTTGGATTTTTTTAAATAATATTTATTT
>CM041642.1:5577199-5628784 GCA_023333625.1 Bothriochloa decipiens
CTCACGTCGTGGCGCGCGCCGAACGACCCGTCGACCGGGGACTGCCGCCGTGTGATGGACACTATGGGCCTCCCGGACTGCGTCTCCTGGCAAGGAAACACCAAGAAGTACCGAACGGGGCCCTGGAACGGGCTGTGGTTCAGTGGCGTCCCGGAGATGGCGTCGTACTCGGAGCTGTTCTCCAACCAGGTCGTCGTCCTCCCCGACGAGATCGCGTACATCTTCAACACCTCGGCCGGCGCGCCCTTCTCCCGCCTCGTGCTGAACGAGGTCGGCGTGCTGCAGCGGCTGGCATGGGACCCGGCCAGCCGGGTGTGGAACGTCTTCGCGCAGGCTCCCAGGGACGTCTGCGACGACTACGCTATGTGCGGCGCGTTCGGCCTGTGCAACGTGAACACAGCGTCCACGCTGTTCTGCAGCTGCGTCGTGGGGTTCAGCCCCGTGAACCCCTCGCAGTGGTCCATGAGGGAGTCCAGTGGCGGGTGCCGGAGGAACGTGCCGCTGGAGTGCGGCAACGGGACGACGACGGATGGGTTCATAGTGGTGAGGGGAGTGAAGCTCCCCGACACGGACAACACGACGGTGGACATGCGCGCGACGATGGAGCAGTGCAGGGAGAGGTGCCTCGCCAACTGCTCGTGTGTGGCCTATGCCGCCGCCGACATCCGAGGAGGCGGTGATGGCAGTGGCTGCGTCATGTGGAAGGATAACATTGTTGATGTCCGGTACGTCGACAAGGGGCAGGATCTCTACCTGAGGTTGGCCAAGTCTGAACTAGGTAAGCTACAATTACCCAAGTCTGAATTACAAATCCTTTTTCTTCATAAAAGAGAAAAAAATGTGCAGAACAATCAAGCAAAGTTTCATCATCCATTTTCTTCAGTTTCTGTGTTCTAAAAAAATCATCTATTCACTTTGTGCAACATATATTTCGATCTGCAGCTAATAGGAAGAGAATAGATGTGGTCAAAATTGCGCTTCCGGTTGCAGCATCTCTGCTTGCACTTGTGGCTGCTGCTATGTATCTTGTTTGGATATGCAGGCAAAGAGGTAGATCCACTTCGATGCCCAGAATGATTCAGAATTCAAAATTCCTGCAGAATTTCTCTAACAATTACTAGCAAACGATATATATACTGATTGATATTTCTTTAGGCCAACGTCGAAAGAAGGATATCCCGAAGAAAGCGATGGTTGGATACTTGACCTCATCACATGAATTTGGCGATGAAAATCTAGAACTTCCATTTGTTAGCTTTGAAGATATTGTTACTGCAACGGATAACTTCTCTGAAGACAATATGCTTGGGCAAGGTGGATTTGGGAAGGTTTACAAGGTAATAAAAAATATTTGGACAATAGTAGTATGAAACTTCTGCCACATCGTTTTCAATTTATTAATGGTGATCGTGCAGGGTATGCTGGGCGATAAGAAAGAAGTAGCAATCAAAAGGCTCGGTCAGGGTTCTGGGCAAGGTGTAGAGGAATTCAGAAATGAAGTAGTTCTGATTGCCAAATTGCAGCACAGAAACCTTGTCAGACTTCTTGGTTGCTGCATTTGTGGAGATGAGAAATTGTTGATTTATGAATATTTGCTAAACAAAAGCTTGGATTCCTTCATTTTTAGTATGTTGAAACTTTCTTAAGAGAGTAGCCATATTACCATGGAATTTACTTATAATATACTACTATTGTAGATGCTGCAAGAAAAAAGCTCCTTGATTGGCCAACAAGGTTCAAGATAATCAAAGGAATATCTAGAGGGCTTCTTTACCTCCACCATGATTCAAGGTTGACGATAGTTCACAGAGATCTCAAACCAAGCAACATATTGTTGGATGCAGATATGAGCCCTAAGATATCAGATTTTGGTATGGCAAGAATCTTTGGAGGAAACCAACATGAAGTAAATACTAATCGAGTTGTTGGGACATAGTGAGTAGTCTATACCTCAGATTTTAAATAACTCTTTGTTTTCCTACATTTAATAAGATTGAACTTTCTGCTAACAATACTTAAACAGTGGTTATATGTCTCCTGAATATGCTATGGACGGCGCCTTTTCTGTCAAGTCTGATACATATAGCTTTGGTGTCATACTCTTGGAGATTATAAGTGGTTTGAAGATTAGTTTAACCCACATCACAAATTTCCCAAATCTATTAGCTTATGTAAGTATGGTGGCATGCTTGAAGCTTTTACAATGCAACAAAAAAATATAGTTATTAATGTTCTATGAATTTGACTCAATTGGTTTGGTTCAGGCATGGAGCTTATGGAATGAAGGAAAGGCAATGGATTTAGTGGACTCATCCCTTGTCAAGAGTTGTTTACCAAATGAAGCCTTCAGATGTATCCACATAGGACTCTTGTGTGTGCAAGACCATCCAAATAGCAGGCCACTCATGTCATCAGTGGTGTTCATGTTGGAGAATGAAACTACAGCACTTTCAGTTCCAAAACAGCCTGTATTCTTTTCACAAAGGTATTCTGAAGCCCAGGAAACAGGAGAGAACAATAGTATCTCTATGAATAACATGAGCACGACGGTGTTATTAGAGGGACGCTAACTGGATGGTTAGGTTATAATTTCCTGTAGCAGATGGGTAATATACATTTGTAGTTTGCATACTTCTCATCCTTTTTTTGCGAAGATACTTCTTTTATATATTTTGGCAACTGTTTTATTAATAACTATACTGGTTTTGTTGCGTGCCTTTATTGTGTGAAACTGTAGATATTAGAATACATGTTAAGTTCTCAAATATTGTGCTGTATTGAGTATTGACATTGGTAGTCTGAATTTGAGGATCGGGGAGCCATGAAATTGGATGGCTTTCGCGACATCGAGAACGGGTTGGCCGTTGATGGGCTGGAATGGCCTAGAACCATGCATTACGGCCTTATGGGTTTGGAAGTTCTCGAAAGAACCGCGGGCAGTGTTTGTTTGTCTGATGCTTTGGCGGGATGGGCTGAAGTCCGAACTCCTCGCTTGCAATCCGTTCCCATCCTGATTGTCGATGAGCACTGGCATTACAATCTTCAGCCAGCAGGTGATCGATGCTAAGTTGGGTCTATAACTTTTTGTCCCTTTTGAGGGCAAATCATGAGACCTTCATTCATCACATTTCAGCATTTCATTACATCGTGGGCTTCTTTCGCGTACCAATGCTGCTGAATTGGACAAGATACTTTTCCCTCGGCTGGAACAAGATATTCAGAAAAGGGGTTGTTCTAGCCTCTAGATACTTTTTGAAATTACTTTAAACTTACATCAAATGTTAATATCTGTTATTCTAAATCTTCAAATCCAAACAGGACAAGAGAAGGCAGCCGAGCCGGGTTTCACCTTGGCTTGGCACGACGAAACACTGTGGCTGTGGGCAGAAGTTTTTCTTTGCACGTGTAGCACAGTTCAACGCATGGGGGTGGTGAGCAAGAGTGTCTGCTCATCATTGTTTAAATGTCAAGAATCAAGATCCTTCCTCCTTGGCTCCTTCGTGTCTTAATCCACCAAGTCATAAATGTGGACAAATCTTGCTCCTTGGCTTGGTCAATTTTATTGTGAAATACGTACCTTGGCATCTTGCGTCATAGCGATAGATTAGGCCAGATAAATTTTTGGCCGTCTATCCCCTGCATGCCACGTAGTCTCCATTTCTAACCTCTTTCTACTTTTGTTCTATGAAATACGGGCAATGTCAACAACGTATTACTAAATATTTTAGACCATTCCACGGCATTGACGTTTTGCATTTTCATCAAATTCGTCAGACTATTGGTTCACTCCCGGTTATGACTCCACCCACCATGTCCACGTGCCACAAGCTGATCTATATCTTGGTGCCATTTTCGTCGCCCCTCACTCGCAAGCGATGAACACGAAGGGAGGATGGGCACGACCTGCCTTGCCATTTTCATCCTCCTGCTCCTCTTGATGATTTGTGTCTGCAACTGCAAGTCCGATGATCAGTTGACCAGCGCAAGGCCACTCTCCTCCGGCGACCTGCTCATCTCCAAAGGCGGCGTCTTTGCCCTCGGCTTCTTCTCTCCGGCCAGCTCCAACACCAACACGACGAGCCTGTGCGTTGGCATCTGGTTCCACGGCATCCCTGAGCGCAACTGCACCGTCGTGTGGGTCGCCAACCGCGATAGCCCAGCCACCACGGCATCGTCCCCGACGCTCGCTATCAGCAACAGCTCTGACCTCGTGCTGTCGGATTCCCAAGGCCGCACTCTCTGGAGGACGCAGAACGCCATCGCAGCCGCCGACAACGGCACTGCCCTGGCCGTGCTGCTCGACACGGGGAACCTGGTACTCCAGCTGCCCAACGGCACGGTCATCTGGCAGAGCTTCGATCACCCGACCGACACCATTCTCCCAGGCATGAGGTTCCTGATGATCCACAGGGCTCGCCCCGCCGACCCGTCCACCGGAGACTTCTCGTTCGGCCTCGACCCCGTCTCCAACCTGCAGCTGATGGTCTGGCACGGGGCCGAGCCGTACTGCCGCATCAGTGTGTGGAACGGCGTATCGGTGTCAGGCGGCATGTACACGAGCTCCCCCAGCTCGATTGTGTACCAGACCATCGTCAACACCGGCGACGAGTTCTACCATGAGTACACCGTCTCTGACGGCTCGCCGTACTTCCGGATCATGCTCGACCACACCGGTGCGATGAAGCTCCTGAGCTGGGACGCCAACTCGTCGGCGTGGACGGTCGTCTCCGAGCGCCCCACCAGTGGCCACGGCCTCTACGGCTCGTGTGGCCCCAACGGCTACTGCGACTTCACCGGAGCTGCCCCGGCGTTCCAGTGCCTCGAGGGCTTTGAGCCCGTCGCTGTCGGGATGAACTCTTCGAGAGGATGCCGGAGGACGGAGCCTCTGCAATGCAGCAAGGGAAGTCACTTCGTGGCCTTGCCCGGGATGAGAGTTCCTGACAAGTTCGTGCTCCTCCGGAACAGAAGCTTTGAGCAGTGCGAGGCCGAGTGCAGCAAGAACTGCTCCTGCACTGCCTATGCTTACGCCAACTTGAGCAGCAGCAGTGCCATGGCCAACCAGTCAAGGTGCTTGGTTTGGACCGGGGATCTTGTCGATACATGGAAAAGCATCAACTATGGCGAGAAGCTGTACATCCGGTTTGCCAGCCCTTCTGGTACACACCATTTCATCATCTGCTGTTTGCATTTGTTGATCAGAGGAATAGTTTCTCCAATGTTGGCAGAGATGTCCATCTAGCAATGAAGCAGACGATAAACCATAGTGAGAAATGTCCACTAATGTGATTCAAAAAACACAAGCATAAGTATAATAAAACTGAATGGCAATAGAGCATCTCCATCCAGGTGATCCCCATTGCAACTCCCCAAATAGGGTGATGATGGGCTCTGTTTTCCCTACCTCGATCGGTTCTGTTTCCTTCATTTATCACCAGTTAATGAAATGGCTTCACAAACTAAAAACAAACAACAAGAGATATAGTACTTCTTCTAGTTAATTAATCACTCAGCACATTCTAACAAGTTTTACTTTGGCAGTTAAAACCAAGACCAATACAGTAAAGATTGTAGTCCCGGTTGTAGCATGTCTGCTGCTACCTACATGCATAGCCCTTGTCTGCCTATGCAAATTCAAAGGTACAATAATAAGTGCCTTCATTCAACATGTGATGTTATTACTGTACAAGTTTTAAGAAAAAAGGTATCAATGTCCCACTCCCAACCAGCAGGGAAATGGCGAAAAAGGGAGATTCAGAAGAAACTGATGCTAAGATACTTGAGCACCTCAAATGAATTTGGAGACAAAAATGAAGAATATCCATTTGTTAGCTTTGATGACATTGTTGCAGCAACTGACAATTTCTCTGACAGCAATATGCTTGGAAGAGGAGGCTTTGGCAAAGTTTACAAGGTAATGACAAATTTAACATTAATAGTTGTAGGATAGTATGCGTTAAATAGCTAACTAAAGCAGAAGAAGAATTGTAGTTGTCATTATTTTCCTATTCAGAAGAATGCAACCATGCAGGGAATGCTGGAAGATGGGAAGGAAGTTGCTGTCAAAAGGCTTAGTCAAGGTTCTGGGCAGGGTATTGATGAATTCAGAAACGAGGTAGTTCTACTTGTGAAACTACAGCACAGGAACCTAGTTAGACTACTTGGTTGTTGTATTCATGAAGAAGAGAAGTTACTGATCTATGAATACTTGCCTAACAAAAGCCTGGATGCCTTCCTATTTGGTATGCACTGACTCTTGAGTACATAGTGCAGTTCTTACATTAACCAAAAGGGTACTGCTGATGACTAACAATAAGTTCTGTTAAATACTACTTGTTGGCAGATACTTCAAGAAAGTATGTGCTTGATTGGCCAACACGGTTCAACATAATTAAAGGCATAGCCAGAGGGCTTCTATATCTCCACCAAGATTCAAGATTAAGAATAATTCATAGAGATCTTAAAGCAAGTAACATCTTGTTGAACACGGAAATGAGCCCCAAAATATCAGATTTCGGTATGGCAAGAATCTTTGGGGGAAACCAGCAACTAGAAAACACTACCCGTGTTGTCGGGACATAGTGAGTAATTCATTTACTAGTCAATGCTAAATAATGCAACTGTAATAATTTGGTCTAACTCAAATTCTTCCATTGTTGAATTTGTTTAAACAGCGGGTACATGTCTCCTGAATATGTGACAAGTGGTGCCTTTTATGTCAAATCAGACACATATAGCTTTGGCGTTCTTCTCCTGGAGATTGTAAGTGGTTTGAAGATAATCTCAACTCAGCTCATAATGGACTTCCCAAACCTTATAGCTTCTGTAAGTAGTGTGGAACACTCTAGTTTTCAATAAACATAAAAAATATATATATTAATTTAATAGAAAAAAGATTTACATTTTTCCAGACATGGAAATTATGGGAAGAGGGAAATGCAACGAAATTGGTGGACTCATCAATTGCTGAAAGTTGTCCACTCCATGAAGTTTTTAGGTGTATTCATGTAGGACTATTGTGTGTCCAAGACAATTCAAATGCAAGGCCACTCATGTCATCAGTTGTGTTTATGTTGGAGAATGAAACCACATTGCTTCCAGAACCAAAGGAGCCTATATATTTCTTACCAAGGAATAGTGAAACTGAAGAAACAAGGAGAAACATAGAAGGCATTCTGAATACATCGTGTATCACGACACTAGAGGGACGCTAGATGTTCACACCGGCTTTTATACTATGTAAATGTTCAAGTCTTTGATTAACCGTGTATGCCTGCAGGGTTAACTGAATTTTAGTAGCATAGCCGGTCGTAATATATGTGAACTTACAGTCTTCCAAAGGGATACATGTGAGCTTACTGTACTGAACACACTGAATTGAAGCTTGCAGCTTGGAAAAAAAATGCAGATAATATGCAGGGATTTGAGAATTATATAGTCAATAGCAAAGAATGCAATTCAATTTTACATGGCATTTAGATGTTTATCTCCCAACACTCCAAGTCTCCAACGCATGCAGCTGCAAGTGAAATTAAGGTTATTCAGCAAATCACCACTGTCAGGCAGAGCTCACACATTCGGCGGTTAGTCCGAGATTTTGTGTAACTGATTGACACTGCAAAAGCTCCGGATCATTAATTCCTCTGAATGTGTAGCACGCCACAGTACCCACAGAGAGTAAATTAGAGCCACAGCTGCAGCATTGCAGCTGCATCCGAACAGGCCAAATAGTATCCAAATACAACGGAAGTCCTGCATATTCTTCGAACTAGAACCAGGGATGAAAAATCCTACATATTCATTGATGGATGGTGACCCCATGGACGAACTAGAGCAGAGACCCCGAGTACTGTAGTGCCGTACCAGGCGGAAACGGCGGCCATGGGACACGGGTGCCGAACTGCGGCGGCGCGAGGCGTCAAGGACCCTTGGAGCCGTGCTGCTACGATAGGAAGAAGAGCGGAGTGGTTACGGCGGCTCGTTCGCCTCAGCTCTCAATCTCCGCAATCCGCACCTCGCCGTTTCTCCCCCGACGGCAATGGTGCCTCGTCGTCGGACGTCGGCGCAATGGCACCGGCGGCGGCGGGCGCCTCTGTCCTCGGAAGGACACCCAATTAGATGGGCCTCGGTCCTCCTCTTTTGGAGCGGCCCAGTCGATCGGGAACTCAAGCATCTAGGCAGGCCCCCTCGCTCGCTGCCGCGGCCACGCCATCCTCGTCGGCCGTCTCGGTGTCCTACCCAGTCGGGAGCGCTTCCACCGGTGCGCCCATCGCGGCCGGCCGCCCGCACGTGCCCGGCGGCTCGTGGTCCGCATCCAGCGCCTCGTTGTCGTCCTCCCACCACCTCCAGTCCCAAGTCGTGGCGGCACGCAAGCTGAGCGCGCGCATCGACCGCGCCGTCGCGCCAGCCGAGCCCCTCCTCACGGCGTTCCGCCTCGTGTCCGCGCTCGCCGAGGATGCCGCGCCACCCGCGAACCCGACGGGCGCCAAGGTTTTTTTTATATCGGTAACAAATTTTTATCGTTCCCACAGCGATAAATGCGAAATTTCAAAGATTTTAAAAATATCGAATCAAATTTAAATAAATTTAAATTTATTTTTTAAAAGTTTTGGTATTATTTCGCTAGAAAAACTCTATTATCTATCATATAGCATCGATAAAATAACACAATATCTTACACAAGTAAAGGCGTGGTAATGCGTCGATCCGTGATATTACTGATATAAAAAAATTTATTTCTCACCGAAAAAGCGATATTTTCAGAAATTTCGGTGGTATTTCACCGATTGTTTTCCATGCGGGGCGCCCAAGACCTGGCCACCGGATGACGCGCGGGAGAAGGCGCAAGCGTTCGCTGACAGGCTCGAGGAGCGGTTGGTCAACACGGGACCGAGTACAGGATACCGGCGGCGACCTCCGGGGACAGATCGAGGTCACGGCGGCCATGGCGGTCTGTTTCAATGCCCCTTTGTGGGGCCCACGTCGCCAAACCACTCGCAAACAGCCAAAGGTGGTAAACTCGCAAACGCACATTCACTCTATAATACATGTACGCAAATAATACTCCTATAAGCACCTTTGAAGGACTACACATAATACAAACGCACACTTACCCTATGAATACACGTACGCAAATCCTACCTCTATTAGCATCTATAAAGGACTGAGCATTCGACAGATCTAGAGATTCTCGAAGTCACCATTGACACCTTATTGCGACGAGAACATCGCTTATCACTTAACGCATGACGCCGGTAAATCCTCGGGAAAATCTTAGGAAAAGGTGCAAATATCAGGATTTGAACTCTGATGGGTAGCGTCCCACTAGACCGTTCTATCATTGGATTACAAGCCTACTCGCAGGACTTTCACAATAATTGAGAGAGAAAAATTAGACTTTTTCTAAAAACACTAGGCATACCTTGGCACTTTCAGCCTAGCTCTCCCGCCATGCCCATGCAACAGGACACAAATCGATCTAACGTTTCTAAAAGAGTAATATACACTGTAGGTACATAAACTTACAGCGGTATCCCAAATAGGTCCACCAACTATAAAAACCAGTTATCTGGCCCAGCAAACTTATATACTGGTTCACTCCAGGTCCCAAGGACAAAATCAGCTCGGTTTTACCACACTATATATCAAATACGCCCCTCCTCCATCTCCCATCTCACCCATGTGCCCTCACCCTTCTTCTTTCCTCCACGTAGAGGCACATGGATGTGGCGTCATGCTCCTCTACCCATGCAGAGCCCATGAAGCCCGCGCTCCTCGTCCCGCCGCCGTCGGCGTCGCAGCGAGCGGCGCCCCAGAAGCTGTACCGTGCGAGGATGACGACGGACCACTACACGTAGACGCCCAGCAGGCCTTGCTGCCCGGCGTACGCCTGCCCGCACCGCGCCTCCATCGCACTACCCATGCTGAGAAAGAAGCCAAAGGAGAAGGTGGAGACGACGGAGAAGCCCATGGCGGTCGCCAACAGCTCCAGGTTGCAAAGGCGGGCGCAAAGAGTTGCATGGCGAGCGGCATAGCGGGTGAACGCGTCCAACGCGTGGGTGAGCGTGGCTCTTCATCACGAGCGGGCCGACGCGGGTGAGCGTGGCTATTGCCATTTCTTAGCGCAATCACCAAAGATAGGCAAGAAACCTATTCCCCAGCAACGGCGCTAGAAATGCCTGTTGGCGTTTCTTAGCATCGCTACTAGAATTGATTCTCTAGCAACGACGTAAGGATTGCCGTGTGATAGATCTTAACCTTTTAGAAATATTCGCAAGCGTATGGATCTATCATTGTAGCATTTCACTCGGAAGTATTATCAGGGTATCGTTATTTATATTTTCCCAAAGGAAGGCGGGTACAGATACCTCTAGCATAGAAATGTTATGACTTCATATCATCGAAGTGCGGCCAATTGCTATGCAGGGGTAAGCAATAATCATTTGGATAGATAGTGGGCACACACTTGGATCTATTGTAAGGATAAACATAAAATAAAGAATAAATGAATGAAAGGATAAAAGAACAACTATGTGGAGCAGGCACATCTTATACATATGCATTGAACAACTGAGTCACATGATATACAGGTCAAGCAACAAGTCAGGGTCTAAGATAACAGGAAGATCCTGGCAGCTGATTTGTCAGCCGATGGGAACGTTTACGAACTCCTACACGACATACGAACGTGGGGATTATGAAGGACGGACGAGACTAGGTCACTCCCCGCCGCCTACCCCTCAACCGGGGCATGTCGTCATATCCGAAGGCCCCCTCATATCCGGACACCACGCCCGCATACTAAGGAACTACCTACATCCTCCCAGGACTCCCACCCTACGGATGGACGAGCTAGGACATAGGCAAACCCGAAGGAACATCGAACCGTTACCCTATTTGTATCATCATCACCATTCTTGCATATCATATGAACGATAAAGAACATGATGAACAAGATGAAATATTCTCATATGGACTATAGTCTATTTCATAATCATCGAATATATCATGCTCAAGACTATACTCTAGTTCACATGCAATAATGTATATAAGCGTAGAGAACTTGAATAGGGAGGAACTCTCCATAGAAATATTACCAAGAGTAGCTTTGCTTCCTAGGAGACAAGCCCTCCTTGCTAGCTTCTAGCCTTGCTCCAACAACTACTACTAAGCTAAAGAATAAGTGTAGAGAGAGAGAGATAGAGTGCTCCAAATGGGTTGTGTGTGTAAAGGTGTGCTCTCCTCCTCTTCTTATAGGCGGCCACAGGCGGTTCGGGGGTAGAATGGTCCAACGCACAACCGCCTGAGCTTCACAAGGAAGGTGGGAACCGCCTTGCCAAGGCTGGACCCGGTTGGCCACCTGGCACGGGCACGCGCCAGGCCAAGGGCGCGCACCCCTAGTTGGTGCCTCCCCCTGACCGACTTTGGTTGGTCGGTTGTGGAGTGGGCCTGGACCGTGCCCATATGGTGCACTCGGCCCAGTTCTGTCCCAAAGTGGACTTCTTCCCAATTCTTGATTTTACGCTTTCTTGGAAAGCGCACTTCTTGAGTGGAATTCTTGTACTTTTATATATTCGTGCAAAATAATATTTCTCCAAGTACAAGTGGAATTGGGTTAATAATAAATGTATATGTGTATGTAAATATATAATTCGCCCCTTTTGGTCTTAAATTAGCAGCATAAAATAATAGTTAAGAACCGCCAACAAGATCCCCCAAGCTTACCCTTTGCTCGTCCCGAGCAAAGCTAGGCTTCGAGTTGTTGATCAGTAGTTGCTGCGATGCCGATCATATTTCAAATTTACCAAGGTTATAACAAAGTTTTCAACTTCAATTCGAATAAATCAGCATGCTATCCACCCCGTTATTATCTCAAAACTAATGGGGCTTTTTAGCTATTTCAGGTCTTGGGCGATTGCAAGATAGAGCAGATCAACGAGCATTGCTTATCATTCATCCCAAGATCAACCATCTTTCCGAAGATTTTGAAAGTTTTTGCAAAGAAAAGTAAGTTCCTCAAATGATTCTCTCGATCACTCAATGTGTATGATTACCTCACCAAAGTCATTGTAGTATTGCCTTTTATATCCTACCACTAGAAGCTGAGAGTGGAGTTCTGGGCAGGTATAAAGGCGGGCATAGTTGCATCACATATATTTGCTGGGTTAAAAGCCGAACCACAAGGAGATACAAATCATACACCTTGATGGAGATGTGCAAGTGTGTGGAATATGATGATGGTAGAATCCTAATTCTAAATGTTTTTGGTACTCCATGCATCATGACTCTCTTTTATTGGATGAAATGGAATAGTTGGATGAATATGGGCTATAGGATCATCATCATTTTCATTTTTTTGAGCGGGTATTTTGGAATTTTCTTTCCCGCTTATTCTCTCATGCCCCTTGGCATGGTTTCTTTTCTCTCTCTATTTTTTAGCATAGCCCATATCCTTTATTGGTATATGAAGAATTTTTGAATGGAGAGATGTCATGATGGCGAATGCAGGGAGTAAAGTTTTATGTGAGGAATGCGCGACTCTCAGTGTAAGAGTCGGCATTTTTATTTGGTGGACGAAAAATGGAGTGCAACTCTTAGGGTAAGAGTTGACGTATTTTTGGTGGATGGAGGGTGCATGTTGTGGGCAACTCTCAGGGTGAGAGTCAACTTTATTTGGTGGGTGCATGTGAATCTCAATCATGGGCGCATGACCATAATCTCACTAAGGTCACAATAATTTGACCCAACTCAACATTTCGCAGCAGCATATGACCAAAGGTTTTTGTAGAATTGAAACATATCATATGGCTTTGGTAGGTATTTCATAATCATTGAGGAACTTTTGTTTTTAAAATTTTGAAAATAAAGCTCCGGATGTCAAGTCTCACTTAGAATAAAGTCATAGCGTAGACCATGTCACCATATTATATCAGGCAATAACTTAGACAAGATCAAGCATATGCAACCCACTAGTCCAAGTTTTTAGGATGAGACATTATCAGCTGATAAACCCAAATCTTAGAGAAAGCTCGATTATAACATGGGTATAGATGAAACACAAGACAGAGCAACTATTCATCATCTCAACAAGTGTTGAACTAGATATTTGCATAGCACATATATATGGAAAGGAATAAATATTTTTGTTCTTTTTAGCATTTTTTATGCATAAATGTTGGAATTTAAACATGCTAAAAAAAATAAAAATTACAAAAAATTAAATATGCAATGCAGATACCTGAGCGGGGGTCCTCCCTCAAGCTAGCTCGCAGCTCATGGTCCAGGTGGACGCACGAGGTAGCTTTTATTTTATTTCTTTATGTCAGTTGTCATCATCTTGAACTTTCCTTTATGACGTCGGAGATTCGTCCTGTATGGGTTAGTCCATAGAAACATACCAAGTCTATGCTAGTAATTTGTTTCAATGGTCAATTGAACTGACCAAGGTAAGATAAAAACCAAAGCACCGTGCTCGTATTTTTATCTTACGAGAATATGATGGTACACTCCTCATATCTCGAAACAAGTTTTTTTAGAAAGGTAAAGGATAACTTACTGGTTTACCTGGCGGTTAGGGATCACCTTTTTGAGTCCGTTGAGCAGGACTTTGTTCCTTTTTTTCATCAGTTGATTGTGGAGAGCCCACCTACCCCGGAAGAAATGGAGTCGAATGGTGCCGCCTTGACCCGCCATACCTGCTTGTTAGTGACAGGTGGCTCGGGTTGCCTTTCTGGTTGGTTCTTTTTATTTTCAACATTTTTATGATAACCATTAAAAGGCAGGTTTATGACTTTGCTTTTGAAATTAAGGGCGCTACTTCCCTTTCCTGTGTAGACTACCGCCTTGGTGGTGTACAGGAAAGCCTCCCCAGGATGAGTGGAGGTGCGATGATGTCGCCCATATCAAGAATAACAAAGTCAACAGGGACATATTCATCCCTGATTCTTACCAATATGTCCTCGGCCAGCCCTTCGGGTCGTCTTGGTGGACTGATCTACCATTTGCAACCTGCAAGTCATGGGGGATAGGGGTCCACCCAGGATGTTTTTGTATGTCGCTTTGGACATTACGTTGATGTTGGCCCCAAGATCATAATAGGCGTTGTCGATCGTGTGGGGGCCGATGGCGATCATTATCGTCGAACGGCCGAGATCACCCATTTTGTCAAGAACAGATATACCCCACGATGAAGGTTTACCAAGCCTTGTCAAGATCATGTTAACACATTCGAGCGAGACCTCGGGTTGCCCCAAGATCTTTCCCAAACTGTTATCAGAGGGTATAGCAGCAACTATCTGAGCTAATTGGGTTTCTATCATCTTATTAAAGCTCAGTTAGTTCTTGACAGCAGAAGATAAACCCTCTATCTTTATTTATGTTTCCAAAAATTTTATCATTATTAAGCATATTTTTGGTAAGATTTTTGTTTATCTTTGCCTGGCCTAGAACAAGATCTTTCAAAGAAGGCTGATTTGAATTGTAGTTGGATTGGTAGTTCAAATTACCTTGGAATGAAGGGCGTGATTGGTTGTTTCAGCCATTGTTGCCTTCTTGTTGGCGATACCCGTTGTTGATGTATGCGGCATCTTCACGGGTCTCAGGGCAATCATTTCCTGAGTGGCCAACATTACCACAGACCTCGCACGTCATGCGAGTGTCTATGGTGTTGACGGTGCCGGATGTATCTCCAGTGGCACGTTTGTCAATCTTCTTGAGTAAGAGGTCTATTTTTACAGCAAGCATATCCATCTCCTTTACAGTAGGCATGCCTTTTTGTGGTTTAGCGGGGGCTCTTTCTTCCCCACAAGCTTGGTTCTCCACCATCTTATTAATCAGCACCGTAGCGCTATCGACGGTGAGTGATAAGAATGCACCACCAGCAGCGGCGTCGAGGCCCCTTCGACATGGGTGTTAACCCATTGTATAAGTTCTGGAGCACCAGCCAGTTCTCCATACCGTGGTGGGGGAAAGCCTGAATGTACTCTTGTAGCCTCTCCCACGCCTCCGGTATAGGTTCCATTGAAGTCTGTTGGAAATTGGTGATTCGTCCCCTTAGAGCATTGGTTTTGCCCGTGGGAAAGAATTTAGCGAGGAATGCTGTGGAGCATTTGCTCCACGTGTTGACAACTTCCTTGTCCTTATAGAACCACTATTTCACCTTCCTTACCAGAGAGAAGGAAAACAGACGAAGCCTGATGACGTCAGGTGCGACATCCTTGATAACGATCGTGTCGCACAGCTCCAGGAAATGCTATAGATGAGCGTTGGCATCCTCATTGGCCAGCCCACAAAACGGGCTCACCTGCACCATTATGATTAGTCTGGTCCGAAGTTCAAAGTTCTTGTCCCCAATGTTGACAGCGGGCCCGGTGGGCACGTTGGCAACAACCGGGGTGGAGAAATCGTGGAGTGACTTCTGGGCCATCTCTCTTAGCACGAAAGGTGAGATGGTGATAGGTTCTTCTGTCTATGGAGTGGCAAGGAAAGAAGCGGCACAAGACTGGTTCTTCCTTAGGAGTGCCTCCAGATCAGGAATGAAGTTTTCTAGCAGAGAGAAACCAGTCATGCACTATCCTGTTTTCATCCACAACAGGAGAAAACATAAAAGTTAGCCTACATAGACAATGGTCATTTCTAATGAAGTCATATTTATCATTTTCTCTTGCTAGAGTTATTTGTACCAATGCCTTCCCCGATAACAGCGCCAGAAATGCTTGTTGACATTTCTTAGCGCAATCACCAAAGATAGGCAAGAAACCTATTCCCCGGCAATGGCACTAGAAATGCCTGTTGGTGTTTCTCAGCATCGCTACTAGAATTGATTCTCTAGCAACAATGTAAGGATTGCCGTGTGATAGATCTTAACCTTTTAGAAATATCCGCAAGCGCACAGATCTATCATTATAGCATTTCACCCGGAAGTATTATCAGGGTATCGTTATTTATATTTTCCCAAAGCAAGGCGGGTACAGATACCTCTAGCATAGAAATGTTATGACTTCATATCATTGAAGTGCGGCCAATTTCTATGCAGGAGTAAGCAATAATCATTTAGATAGATAATGGATACACACTTGGATCTACCGTAAGGATAAACATAAAATAAAGAATAAATGAATGAAAGGACAAAAGAACAAATACGTGGAGCAGGCACATCTTATACATATGCACTGAACAGCTGAGTCACATGATATACAAGTCAAGCAACAAGTCAGGGTCTAAGATAACAGGGAGATCTTGGCAGCTGATCTGTCAGCTGATGGGGACGTTTACGAACTCCTACACGACATATGAACTGGGAGATTATGAAGGATGGACGGGACTAGTCACTCCCCACCGTCTACCCCTCAACCGGGGCATGCCGTCATATCCAAAGGCCCCCTCGTATCCGGACACCACGCCCACATACTAAGGAACTAACTACATTCCCGAGGACTCCCACCCTGCGGATGGACGAGCTACGACATAGGCAAACTCGAAGGAACATCGAACCGTTGCCCTATTCCTATCATCATCACCATTCTTGCATATCATATGAACAATTAAGAACATGTATGAACAAGATGAACTATTCTCATATGGACTATAGTCTAGTTCATAATCATCGAGCAGATCATGCTCAAGACTATACTCTAGTTCATATGTGATAATGTATATAAGCGTAGAGAACTTGAATAGGGAGGAACTCTCCATGGACATATTACCAAGAGTAGCTTTGCTTTCCAGGAGACAAGCCCTCCTTGCTAGGTTCTAGACTTGCTCCAACAACTACTACTAAGCTAAAGAATAAGTGTAGAGAGAGAGGTAGAGTGCTCCAAATGGTGTGTGTGTGTGTAAAGGTATACTCTCCTCCTCTTCTTATAGGTGGCGAGAGGTGGTTGGGGGGTAGAATGGTCCAATGCACAACTGCCTGAGCTTCACAAGGAAGGTGGGAACCGCCTTACCAAGGCTAGGCCTAGTTGGCCACCTGGCACGGGCGCGCGTCAGGCCAGGCGCACGCGCCCCTGGTTGGTGCCTCCCCCTGACCGAATTTGGTTGGTCGGTTGTGGAGTGGGCCTGGACCGTGCCTATGTGGTGCACTCGGCCCAGTTTTGTCCCGAAGTGGACCTCTTCCCAATTCTTCATTTTACGCTTTCTTGGAAAATGCACTTCTTGAGTGAAATTCTTGTACTTTTATATATATTCCTGCAAAATAATATTTCTCCAAGTACAAGTGGAATTGGATTTATAATAAATGTATATGTGTATGTAAATATATAATTCGCCCCCTTTTGGTCTTAAAATGGCAGCATAAAATAACAGTTAAGGACAGCCAACAGTGGCTCCGCCTCGCATGCTCGCCATTGTGGGCCATTGCGGCTCCGCCTCGTGAGCGGGCCGGCGCGGGCGAGCGTGGCTTCGCCTCGTAGGCGCACCGCTGTGCCTCGCACACCAGCTGCCACAGGCGAGCGCGGCTCTATGTCACGAGCTCCGCCGCCACACCTCGCCAACGCGAGCCCTCCGAGGGCCGGCCGCACTACTCCTCCGCGCCGCAAGCTCCAATGCGCACCGGTCATCATCGTCGTTGCCCCCTGGTGTCTTGGCTCTCTTTTAGGGCGTGCTCTATGCAGGCGGACAACATGTCCTCTATGGCCTCTTTGATCCGGACCAGCACGCTGCAGCCGCTTCGTCTCCTCATCTCTGTTCTACTCTAGCATGTCCATGTCGTCTTTGACCTGCACGCATGAGTTGCGTTCGTTGAGGTTGGTGGGCACGCGTTCTCCAGTGGCCACCTCCACGAGATGTTGCAGTAGCGAGGCGAGCATCCCGGCCATCCTGGTCATTGAGGTTGCGGAGCAGGAAGAGGCCCGACAGTACGATGCCGGTAAGGTGGTTGTGCGAGAGGTCAAGCGCCTAGAGACTCTCCAGCATCCCAAGCGTGGGCAGGATGGCGCCTTCCAGCTGGTTCTGCCACGCGATGAACACCTACAACGCCTTGAGCTAGCGGCCGAGCTCCGCGGGCGAGCGTGGCTCCTCCTCGCATGCGCTCTACTACCTCTGCTACTACTGCGAGGCCACAGACGAGGACGGGGACGGCCACACGCAGAGGACAGGGATGGGTGAGTGTGGACAACGGTGTGCCCTCCGTGTCCGCTAGAGATGAGCAGCGTGCGCCACGCCATTCGCCGTGCTCGCATGCTGGTGGCCCTGCCCACCCTGCTCAACTGCGCCACCGCGGTGATGCCTGCCCTGCTCGCCCATTGCCGCCGCGCGCGAGCCCCGCGTCTCCGCGTGAGCAACGCGCCTCGACGCTGGGTCTTCGTACGTCGTGCACGTCGCCTGCTGAGGCCACCTGCATCGTCGCGCTCGTCCGCGCGCTTCGCCTGGCATGGCCGCCGGTGAGGTCGCTGCTGCTGCAACGCACGGCCAGAGGCGGGCCGCAGGGATGGGGGCCGAAGCGCAATGCGCTGCCGGAGACGGGCCGCGGTGACGCACTCTACGACCTCATTCTGCTGGTGGTGGAGCTTGCGCATAGATGCGCCGCGGGCGGGGGACGCACACGACATACGCGCTGGTGGTGGAGATGCAGCTGGTGATGGGCTTCTTCGCCACCACATTCTACACTATAGGCATGGTCGTCAACAAGGACTTCCAGGTGCCACACCGCGAGATCTGCCATGGTCGCAAGCTCCTCCGCCTCTACGTGCAGAGAAGAAGGGTGAGGGCATACAAGTGAGATGAGAGATTGGAGAGGGGCATTCTTACTATTTTGGGACATACAAGCGTCTAGTATATAAGTTTGCTAGGCAGATACTCCCCCTGTCCTAAAATATAGTGCATTCTTACTATTTTGGGACAAAATAACAAAGAGAACAATAGACGCATGTACCCTGGCTTACCTTCCTAATATATTAAAATTTGATTTAATTTACATAATTAAAAGATAAACACCCAACCTTCTTATACAAAATAGGCAAGAAAATAAATTACTTTTTATATAGAAAATAGTCATGCATTTTAATTTAAGTAACATTATCTTCTTGTTTCCAAGATACACTATATTTTAAAAAAATTTCAAAAACCAGAATATCATATAATACAGGACGGAGGAAGTAACTGGTTTTATAGTTGACGTACCTACTTAGGACACCGCTTTTACAAGCCTACAGTATATTTTACTCTTTCTAAAAAAAACACGGTGTGGCGCGTGCACGTGCTTGGAATTGTAACACGCCCAGCTCCCTCTACCAATCGTGCGGCGCGGAGTAGCGCAATACACGCTGGACTTGCCATGTGCATAGCTCGCGGTGAGAGGGAACAACATGGTCCTGCACTTCCTGCACTTGCGCCTCTGTTCCTCAAAAATACGTGTCATTCTTATTTTTTAAAAAATTACTAGCAACAATTATATATTAAATATATTAATATTTACGTTAAGTAATTAGTATTATTATAAAGATCTTTAAATCTAGTTTTTTAATAAAATTATTTAGAGATATAAATATTATATATATTTTTTACAAATCAAATTAAATTTGTAAAACAAAACCTAAAACATCACTTATTTTGGACGGAGAGACTACGGGCACACTGTGTGTTAGTGTTTGTTATCCAGAGGGGAGGCCCCACTACTGAAGCACAGTATTTCTTCGGTTGCCAAATAATTGTTGTTTCTAGTTCTCAATAGGACAAATTTGACTGATTTGCAACATTTACTCTCTCCGTTCCGTAAATATGTATACATCCATGATTCAAAATTTTTCTCAAAATATTGGTCACTATAATCTGACGAAGACACAGTGACGTGACATAGTCTAATAACGAGAAACAACTTGTGAATATAAACCTAACAAAAAGACCAAAGGAACTGAGCACATCGCGCTTCTAGAAACAGAGCACATCACGCTTCCTGTCCACTCATTTGCGACAAGTACACTATTGATTTTGTTAAAAAAAAACGCATGCCAGTCTTTTTCCTTGGTCTACCTCGGATGGTTCTCGATCCAGAGCATTCTGCAGGCCACCGTCCGCTGCGGCAGACATGTCACCCTCTTTACAGGGGTAGAATGGTAATTTTTACACCGTTCGGACGGAAAGAATTTTTTTGACACAGCATACACACGTAGGAATACAGATACGCTAGGGATACATTCGAGCCATCTTGCACAAAGGCCTCTGAAGAAAGTATAAATTGCAACAGTATCTCAGGACCTGTGCTACTCAAAGCCACCAGAAACCTCCGCCGAACCGGCCGCCGTCGAGGAAAAAGCCATGGCCACCGTGGATCTGGAGGAGCCCTATCACTATGAAGCTTTGAAGTGAGCCGCAGATGACACCCGACGCAGAGGCCGGGATGAAGACGCCGTTGAAATAGCACCGGCCGAGGAATCACCCCGAGCTCCTCCGACCCAAGGACGAAGCTCGTTGACGACTCATGCCACAGGGAACCCGAGCTCAACCCGTCCTCTAGCTTGCCGCGTCGCCCACAACCAACGTTGTACCACCCTTGACAAAAGGCGCCGCCATCAGCCGACCACACCGACTCCTACATCGGGGATTCGCCAGATCCCCTCTTCCCCGATCTCGCCCTTGATGTCAGAGGAAACCACCAAGGGAGCGTGGAAGAGACCGGGAACACTTATTCCCCTACGACGCCGCTGCCAACGCCTCATCGGCGCCGTCAGGAAGATGAAGCCGAAAGAAGGTGACACCTCCTCGGCAAACCCTAGACGTAGATAAGACACTACCTAGTCTATGCACAACCGCACGGTGATTCACCGATCCATATCGCTCCCCGACGCCTAATCGGCCGCCAGAGAGGAAGAAGAGCGGCGAAATCGCCGCTGGTACCTCGCTCCGCCTCCTTTTCGCCTCTCTATGTAACAGTGTCGAAGATACGAGGAGGGAGAGCAAAGATGGAGAGAAGACGCCTCAAAAGATTGGTACCCAACCAACCAGTTTTTAGGAAAGGGAAGAGTTCTAACAGACGGAAAGAATTGAGAAAGAAGGGAGGGAGGGAAGAAGAAAGCATTGAGGATGAAATGATATTTCCACGTGCTATTCTGTTTGGGACCGCATCTCATGTGCTGACGTGTCGTGTTACAACAGTAAAAATAGCAAAAATTATTTAATCCTTTTTTGGAAAATTTACCGTTATCTGTGTAGAAATGGGAGAGAAGCAAGAAAAACACTTGGCGTAGAAAAAAGACGCGGACTCGGTCAATAATTGATCTTTTTGAGCAAAACTCGGTCAATAATTGATGCCGCATATATAGCAAAGACTTTGTTAGTCTTGCAGAGACTTTGAATTCCAACATGTCCAACGTTTTCAAATATAGCAGCCTACCCATCCCAGATGTGAATTCTCTAGTGAAAGAACAAAGATACACGCCACATGGCCACTCTCAACCTCCTCGCCACGGTATTTGCCATGCTACTACTACTTTTCCTTAGAGCCTTCGTCGCCGGCATTTCGTCGGACACAGACGCTGCTCTCGGCCGATGGTTCATTCACCCTGGGTTTCTTCTCGCCGTCGACTACGGGGCCAACCAAGAGATACCTCGGGATCTGGCTCACCGCGTCTGGTACTACGGACGCCGTCTTGTGGGTGGCCAACCGCGACACGCCGCTGAACAGCACCTCCGGCGACCTGGTGATGAGTAGCCAGGTGGGCCTTCGCCTTCTCGACGGCTCTGGCAGGACCGCCTGGTCCTTGAACACGACCGGCGCCTCCGCCTCTTCGGTGGCGCAGCTGCTCGAGTCCGGCAACCTTGTCGTGCGCGAGCAGAGCAGCAACGCCAGCCTGTGGCAGTCATTCGACCACCCGTCGAACGCCTTGCTCCCTGGCATGAGGCTCGGCAAGAACTCACAGACCGGCGAGGAGTGGTTTCTCACATCGTGGCGTGGGCCAAACGATCCGAGTTCAGGCGACTATCGCGTGAAACTGGACACCAAGTCCTGCCGGAGTTAATCTCGTGGCAAGGCAACGTCAAGAAGTACAGCGCGGGCCCGTGGGTCGGCCTGAGGTTCAGCGGCATCCCAGAGATTGCGTCCTACTCTGGGATATTCTCCGTGCAGGTGGTTGTCCGCCCCGACGAGGTCGCCTACGTCGTCAATACCCTGCCTGGTGCGCCCTTCTCCCGTCTCGTACTGAACGACGACGGAATGGTGCAGCGTCTGGCGTGGGATCCCGCTAACCGGATCTGGAACGTCTGGCTGCGATCGCCAAGAGACCTCTGCGACAACTACGCCGAGTGCGGCGCGTTCGGCCTGTGCAACTCGGCCGCCGCGTCCACGCAGTTCTGCAGCTGCATAGACGGGTTCAGCCCGGCATCGCCGTCAGAGTGGTCCATGAGGGACACCTCCGGTGGTTGCCGTCGGCACACGCCGCTGGACTGCAGCAACGGGACGACAACGGATGGGTTCAAGGTGTTGGGAGGAGTGAAACTCCCTGACACGGACAACGCCGTGGTGGACATGAGCGCGACGCTGGAGCAGTGCAGGGCGCGGTGCCTCACCAACTGCTCCTGCGTGGCGTACGCCGCCGCTGACATACGAGACGGAGGCGATGGCAGTGGCTGCGTCATGTGGATGGGTGGCATCTTGGACGTTCGTTACGTAGACAAAGGGCAGGATCTCTACGTGAGGTTGGCGAAGTCTGAATTTGGTAAGCAGAAAACTTCACCAGTTAGGCACAATTCATCATTTCGTCAGCTACAATTAATATGTCCTGTAATACATTTCTGCAGCTACAAGGAAAAGGAGGGGTCTGGTGAAAATCTTGGTTCCAGTTGTGGCGTCTGTGCTGGCACACATGGTTACTGTCATGTGCCTTGTGTGGATATGCAAGCTTAGAGGTATAGTCAGAGAGAGCTACTTCAGGCGCAATGCTTTTGTACTAGTACACGGTTCAATGACAAATAAATTGCTTTTCTTGTCAGCCAAACGTCGGAACAAAGATATTTTGAAGAAATCCATTCTAGGATACTCAAGTGCGCCAATTGAACTTGGTGATGAAAATGTAGAGCTTCCATTTATCAGCTTTGGAGATATTGCATATGCAACAAACAATTTTTCTGACCATAATATGCTCGGTCAAGGTGGCTTCGGGAAGGTTTATAAGGTTATTATATTAGAAAAAATATATCTTTGAAACTTGAAAGTGTAGAAATATGAGAATTATGGCACTGCTTATTCAGTTTATGAATGGTGAGATGATGCAGGGTACGCTGGGACTGAACAGAGAAGTTGCAATCAAAAGGCTCAGTCAGGGTTCCGGACAAGGCATAGAGGAATTCAGAAATGAAGTCGTTTTGATTGCAAAGTTGCAGCAGAGAAATCTCGTTAGACTTCTTGGATGCTGCATCCATGGAGATGAGAAGTTGCTGATCTACGAGTATTTACCGAATAAAAGCTTGGATTCCATTATTTTTGGTATGTCTGAACTTATATTTTCCACCCTTTTTTTTGAAAAAAGGAAAGGGGTTGGCAAGTTAAAAAGAAACATGTGACTTGGCTATATTTTGAATTGCTTACTTTGAACACCATTATTTTAGATGTTGCAAGTAAATATCTACTTGATTGGTCAACACGTTTCAAGATAATTAAAGGAATATCTAGAGGACTTCTTTATCTCCACCAGGATTCAAGGTTACCTGTGATTCACAGAGATCTTAAAACAAGCAACATACTGTTGGATGTGGATATGAGCCCTAAGATATCAGATTTTGGTATGGCAAGAATTTTTGGTGGAAATCAACATGTAGGAAATACTAACCGAGTTGTTGGAACATAGTGAGTAATCATCGCCTTCACTTTTACAATGAATTGCATTCCTTGTATGCTTGCTGAGATTGTTTATTTCACTTTTACGATCAAGTAGTGAGTAATCATTGTGTCAAGTTGTAATATGAAACTTTATTTCCTATATTTACTGAAGGTTTACCTGTTTTGGGCAGTGGTTACATGTCCCCCGAGTATGCAATGGATGGTGTATTTTCTATCAAGTTAGATACATACAGCTTTGGTGTCATAGTCATGGAGATTATAAGTGGCTTGAAGATTAGTTTAAGTCACTGCAAGGGCTTCCCAAACTTACTAGCATATGTAAGTCTATGGTGGTATACATAGTTTTTTTCACAATGCAAACAAAAGCTTACTAATTTGTCTAAGGTTTGATCTCATTGGTTTAGGCATGGAGCCTATGGATAGGTGACAAAGCAATGGATCTTGTGGACTCAACGTTGGCTAAGAGTTGCTCCGCAGTAGATGTTCTATGGTGTATCCAGATAGGACTACTCTGTGTGCAAGATAATCCAAATAATAGGCCACTCATGTCATCCGTGGTAACCATGCTTGAGAACGAAACAACACCACTTCTAGTCCCTAAACAGCCGATGTATTTTGCATACTGGGGAAGGGAAACCCAAGTCTCCGGAGAAAATACTAGTAGTTCCATCAACAACATGAGCCTCACAATGATGTTAGAGGGACGCTAGATGGCGAGAGACCCAAAACACTTAGTCCTGCTTCTATTTAAAGCTTAAAAGAAAATAGACTTGCTAGAAAGTCAGCTTATTACATGGAGAAGGCTTCAACAATCTTACGGGGAATGCAGCTCATTGTAAAAGTGAAGGCGATGATTACTCACTATGTCCCAACAACTCGATTAGTATATGCTTCATATTGGTTTCCACCAAAGATTCTTGCCGTACTAAAATCTGATATCTTGCCATACCAAATTGATACATAGGCATGATGATCGTCGTAATTGGACGGCTTCAGTCTTTGACTACAAAGTTTTGAATTTAGGATCACAAAGTTTCAAATTATTAACTCAATATTTTTAATCTGAGTGCTGAAAAAGTACTGTGCCAAGTGTTTATGCATCTGCACGTACACTGGATCGAATCATATGAGAGTTCCTGCGCGCTTCGCTCGCGAGTTGCTATGCATGCTCGAGGAAAAAACACGCCACGCAGGCGTGCGGTGCCACGGTGGACTGTGGACTCCAACCGCGGTTCAGAGTCGGAGTCGGACCCAACACTCCAACTTCGAGTTGGGGTCGATCACGATCTGATGCCCGCCAAAATCAGCTGGGGGGCTTTTGCTCGGCGCACGCGTGCCGCTAACAGTACCGGCGCATGCGCGCTACTACATGTACGGGCGCACGGTGGGTCACCGAACCCCTTCCACGCGCCCTCCTAGTCGTACGGGCGCACACATCCCAGCTTCTCCCGTCAATTGTCCCATGGGTTCTCCTGTCTACTGTCCAATGGGCCTAACTATTTTCTGGTTCTCCTGTCTCCTATTTTTTAGGTTTTCCTGTCTAGTATCCAATGGGCCAAAAGTTTTCTCTTTCGGGACAGCGGGGTTGGGGGTGAATAAAAGGGCGGGGGGATGGTTTCACATCTATATGGAAGTGAAAGTAGAAAATATTATTTCATAAATCTTATGTCGATCCCATAAAATATGGTTTATACTACATAAAATATAAAAAGTGGTGAGATAAAGAAAAAGAGAAAAACCAAATACAAATTATTTGTAACATCTTTGTATTAAGGATAAATAAAAAACTAAAATATTGCTCTGTTTTCTTCAAGGCTTAAAAATAAAGAATATTCGTCACTCATTAATATTCCTGAAAAAAGGAAATTTTATGATTAAAAATATATACTTATATTGAACTTTACATTTCTATACGTAAAAAAAAGAAAACTACGAATACCACATTACAAACTTTTTGATGCTAGTTTAAAAACTGTCACCTATCTTTTTAAAAATCTTGTACTGGTAGGTTCAAAACTTTACAGTCGGGAAATAGAAAGAAAACCTGGACATACGACATTAGAAAAACTTTATACTGTTAGGTGCAAAATTTTAAACTGTAGGATTATAAACTTTGTACTACTAGATTAGAAACTTTATAGTCAGCGTTTACAGAGACTTTGTAACAACTACAAATCAAAACTTTGAACTATTTATACTATAAATTTTGAGTTACTAGGTTCAAAACTTTGATTAAGGACATTATAACCTTTGATATAGCAAAATTTTGTATAAAGTGACACTTCAATATAAACATCAATATATTGGAGCATTGATACTAGGAACAAAAAGTAATAACTGACATGTCTGAATACTTGTTACTATGTCATTGAAAGCTCTACAAATTTTTTACCTTTTGAATGAACTTGTAGTGATCAGTAATAGGGATTCCAATGCACACCCTAAAAAAAAGGGCGAGTTTTGACTCTAATGGATTACTAATAGTAGCAAAAAATTATTATTATAGTACAATGGTGCGCATATGAGAAAGAAAGGTTCCTGGCAGAATTTTTATAAAAGACAACTCACATGAATTGATAATATCTTCTTGATATCCACCAGAGAATCAAATTTATCATTGTATGGATGGGTCAGCAAATAATATGACAAGAACTCGCGTAATGCTTTTGCTTGTTCTTGTTTAAACAAAAAATGATGCTTCTTAAAAAAGAAAATCTTTACAAATATGAAAACAGATAATGTTTTCAAAATTATGCACATATGAAAGAAAAATCAGTTTAGGAGTGTGGTTTCAACTAGTTACCGGTTTAAATAGGTGCTGACTCTCACCATCATGGCTTTGCATGAGTTTCATCACAAAGATTCCGCTACCACAACTGTTTTTGGGTAAGAAAAAAGAAGAGAAACTGTTACTTTTATGTAGCACCTTAAAAAAAGAAAACTGAAACAATATAACCAATATTTATAGAATAACGCAACTGATTTTCTGTATTTGTCACTAAACGGTAATCAGTTTCCATTTGCCAAATATGAACTTGACTGTTTGGGCATGCATAGTTAAACATCCTCTTGAAATTCACTATGACAGTCTCAGCATCATTTTTGATTTCTTGAAATAGCAGATTAGCGATTAATACTTCAAATTTTTTAATTCTAAAATTTGCAACTACAAGATACCAATACTGATCATAGAATACATAGATGAACACCTGTGTAATGTGCATAAGACAAAAAAGAAAACATAAGAATTTATAAAATTGCAGAAACAGAGAAGGCAGCAAAAGTAGAAAATTCTTACTTAGTTTTGTCAGGTGTATATTAAATAGTTGTAACAGAAAAATTTCTAATAGTGATCATGATCATCACCATAGACATAGAGTCTGGCTTGTAACCCTGATTTGGTCTATGAAAAGCTTTGATAACTCTTGAGCATCAGCATCAGATTTCTGGAGCAGTTTCTACATTAAAAAAATAGCATGTTTGAGAGTGAATAAAAATAAAAAAGAGAATGACATGAAAGATGATATTGTCCCCAATAAAAAAACAGCATGTGTGAGAGTGCGTAACAAAAAAGGTTTCATGAAGCTAGTTGAGAAATGACATACTGCTTTCTCAAATCTGACAATATGTCTATACCAATAAGACCTTGGCAATAGATTTGCTTTGTTCTTTTCAAATTCCTCTATCATCATAGCTTTACCCAACACATCAATGACATAACGTGACACTTTTCCATAGACTCGCGTGGATAGACCAAATGTTTTGTGATCCACCCAATTCTTTTTTATCTCCACAACTCTTGGGCTAGGCAAAATGAAAAGAAATAGCATATTTAATAATTAGTTGTATCTTTTAAAAAATTACAAACAAATACAGACATGATATTATGTGTAGCATAGAAGAGGAAAAAAAGGAACTTGCCTTGAGCCAATATAGGGTATTCGTTCAACAATGTTGTTGAACACTTCTTTCTCAACAAGTGTAGATGTGAAGCTGATGTGATATGTCAATGATTTGCAAGGTCTGCTTTGAGAGATATGATCAATGAGCTCTGCATCTTCTAAATCCCTTATACTGTTAGATAGCATAGTGTTCTCCATGTCCATTGTTTTATTGTGAGCATTACTGGCTGCTTCCAAGTTGTTATCATTGGCAGCCTTTCCTTTGCTAGATCCCTCATCAAGCCTCCTCAATGAGTAAAACTGCAATGCCGACTCATTTAGTGACCTCGATCGCTTTCTGGTTGGCAAAGTTGAGAGCATTGTATCAGCATTTGAAGGGAATCCTTGTTGAGTTTGTGGTATGACTTCAAAATCTGAGTCCATCCCATGACCAAAGAAGTCAAACTCTTCCATTCCAATTACTTTCTCTGGAGTTCTCATTTGTGTTGGCTGATGATGATCCGTAGCTGTAGATGAATTGCCATTATTATCAGCAGCACCTGATGGGATTTCTAACAGGTTAGTGTCTGAGCAATGTCCACTGACAAACACTCGGTCCATGCCTTTTCCATCCTTCTTTATGCATGGCTTGAACTTAGATGTCTCTTGGTCTAAATTGTAAGAATCAGCCCATTGCGGTTGCTGCAGAGGGTGTGGACAAGGACCATCATAGCTGGACGTGTTGGAGCTATCTTGGCTAAAAGATGGGACATGCAAGAAAGAACTTGTAGCATCTCCTTTGGAGACTGATCTATCTTCAACCATTTTGCCCAACTTCCATGTCAAATTCTCTTTCTGTATGTTCTGCTGGACTTCAGGCGGTACTGAATCCTCCTTTATCACTGTGGATTGACCTTTTGCTGCATTGTCATCAGATGGCTCAACAGTAGTGTCAGCTGGCCCAACTTCCTCTCCTTTGCTTCCAATTCAATCCTTATCCATCAGTAACTTTAAACTAACAAGATGCTGAGTTATTCTCTCAGTCATGTATACAGGAGGTATGAGATCTGGTTGACATATTGATTTACCTGGATCAAAGAGCACTTTCTTTTCAGCAACCAAAGAGTCTTCACTAGTCACCTCTGGTGGGCAATGCCATGATGCGTGCAACTTGTCATAGTATTGTGCAAGTATTGGTTCAATGGTGCTTGCTATTTCAATTGCTATATCATGGGAAAGAGTAGCGATATCAGGGTTGAAACTGCATGACCTAGGAATACATTTGATGGGCAATGTTGTAGACCCCCTGGCAGCTTCTGATGTTGTAGCACTTGTCACAGAAATAGGTTGCTTGATGTTCTTCAACTACAATAGTATATCAAAAAATATAAATTGCTATGTAACGTGCAGACTACAAACATGAAAAATGTTTTGAACAAAATGTAGATGTGTGCAGGGGGAAATTTTACCCGTAATCTCCTGAAGATGCACTCATTGACATCCTTAGCATCTAATGTTTCAAAAGTGTTGACCATATCTATTGACCAAAACTTGAGACGTGGGACAACCTCGTGATTAGTATGATTTGGGATGTCTACCTACTCAAAGTATATTATCTGTAAAATAGAAAAGGTAGTTAGTTGAGGGGGTAAATCACAACTCATTTTGTCAATGTTAGAAAATGTAGGAAAAAACCAAAAGTAATTGAAGTTAGGAATGCATACCACAAGTGCGAGAATGCAACCACCGAGAGTTGTACTTGATGTTTTTGCCACTGATCTTTGATATGAATCAATGGAGTTAGTGAGTTTGTCTATCACAACACTGCACCAGTCAAATGAAGAGATATCTTCTAGAGACTCTATAGCTGAATAGTAATCTGTACTGATGCAATCATAGCTGGTAGGGCAGAGAAAACATCCTATGGCAAAGAGTGTGAAAATCCTCTTAAATTGGTCTCCAACAAGATTAGGAGTGATTAATGCTTTGAGCTCATTGATATTTGGAATATTCCCCCTACAATTCGTTTCAGCAGCAATTAGTTTCTTGAGTTTGTTGTCTCATTTCTTCACTATAGCTATTCCACCAATGGGAATACCAAGTACTGCACGAATACAGTGAGGAGTGACTAAGAATTTGGAGCCATCAGATAATTGGATAGACCTTGACTTGACATCAAATTGTTTTGCAACCCACAAACATATGCCTCTAGGCACCGAATCACATCGAATATCAAGAAGGTGATCAAACCCAATACTCTTGACCATCCTTCTTAGATCGTCTGTTAGAAGCTTTGCAACAGCAATGAACTTGGGTAGACTAAATTTTGTTGAGAATGTGTGTAAAGAAAACATAAAACAGAAACTAAGAAACAATGAAAACAAAAGAGAGAGATAATATTGAAAAAATGGTCTGGATAGGACAAAAAAGTGCTTTCATAGGGTTCAATTTCTCTTACATTGGAATATGCATTCCTCAAACTGTGCTCTGGTTTCATTGTGGATGTCAATATCTTAGATTCCATTAACTGTGGCTTTGTTTAACCTACAAGGCGATGTGTTAGAGTGACACATAGAGACTGCAATTTACAAAATATAAGTTTGAAAAAAAAATAAAAAACCATACACAATTTGGCAAAAATACTTTACACTACCAGGTTATGAAATTCTTTTTTATTCAAAAACTATCACATTACACACTCTATAAGCTGAGGTTTAAATAAAAACTTTCTACTGCTACATTAAAAACTTTATACATAGAATCTATAAACATTGAACCACCAGAAAAAATATAGCAAAATTTGGAGAGTAGACCACTCTATGGTTTTATAAAATATTATATTATTAGGATTACAAACTTTGAACTGTGACATTATAAAGTTAGAATTGCTAGATTCAAAACTTTACAAGCAGAACTAGTATAGAAAACTTAAAATTATGACATTAATAACATTATACTGATAGGGTCCGAACTTTATATCGGCAGTAACAAAAAGTTTTCAGTTATGAGATTACCATCTTTGTACTGCAAAGGGTTGAAAAAAATTTGAACTATGATAGTATAAACTTTATACTATAAAAATAATAAACTTTAAATGTATTCTGAAACATCAGTTTATAAGTTTATGAACATATGCTATACCAAGGAATTGGGAAGTCACAATTAACATAGATATTGTGAAATATATGATTTTGAGTGTATTTATGGGCAAAGTAGAAGAAGTTTGACCGACCTAAAACCTTATAGTGATTTACATTTGATATCAAGATTAGCTAAAGTGATGCTTTATTTTGGACTATGGATGTGTCTCTCAATACATGGCAATGTTTTCTGAAACATAAGTGGAGCTATTTGCATGCCTACCTGCAAAAATGCAGATGGATACAGAAGCTAGGCTAGCAAGCACACACCAAAATAAAAGCTCAGATTCAGTCCCCCTTCATGTTGTCATAATTGCCTCTCTATCTGTCCACTATTATATGATCCAGTAAAAAAGAAATGACATGCTAGATTGCACAGTATAAGTTCCAGAGACAGAAATTTGTCTGAGCTAACTGGACACTACAAATAGTACAGATCAAAAAAAATTAAAGCAAAGACTCAACTGGATCTAGTGACGCATGTCTTGGAGGTTTAGAAAAACAAAGCAGCCATGACTGAGATGTTGAGAAATGAGATGGCACCTATCTGAAATCTGGATCTAGATTTGGGAACAGCACGAGATCTTCTGGAGAAAACACCAAAAAAAGTGGATTCCAAAATCAGATTTGGGGTTCCCTTTGTACTCCTCACCACAGCACTCCTGTAACTCTCTTCACTGCGCAGAAGTGGTTCAGATCAGCATCCCACACCCTACAGGAAGGTTGGGGTTTAGAAAAAAGAGAGCAAGCATGACTGACATGTTGAGAAATGAGATGGCACCTACCTGAAAACCGGATCCAGATCTAGGAGCACCACGAGATCTTCTTGAGAAAAACACCAAAAAAAGTAGGTTCTAGATCGGGGATGGGGTTGCCTTTCTGCTCCTTCACCCATGCGCTCCTGCAACTCTCTTGACTTCACGGAGGTGGTTCAGATTAGGATCCCACGCCCTACAGGCAGAAGATTGACGGGTAGGTGGCCTGCACTGCTCTCCGATTTTGCCTGGCTTCCACTCCACTGCTCTGGGGTTTGCTCACCTATCTCTAGACTTCTGTGTCCTATGGGAGAGATGCAGAAATGGGCTTCGACTGGACACTAGAGAAACCCACAGAGAGAGGGGTAAAAAAGGAACAAGCTCAGAAATAAAAATTGAAAAGGGCCAGAAAGACACTGCATATGGGCCCAATCTGAAAGAATATAAAAAATGTATTAAATCAGAGACGTCCATTTCTTTCTTTCTTGTTGGAGGGTCCAGGGGAGCCACTCCTCTGCATCTGCAGGCGTCCTCTGTGCCCCCGATCTCTAGGCGACGCCGCCGCCACCGGGGAGGGTGACCACAAGAAAAAGAAAAAGGAAAATAGAGATCCATAGGTTAGCCATAAAATCGTTTGAATTGCACATAAAAACAAAATGAAAAAGGTATGAATTCTGCATGCTTGACACCTGTTTTTTGTTTGCATCTCAGTAGGTCTATAAAAATATAGCTCAAGTTCTTCTGTGCCTTTTTCCCCCAACCCATCGTTGCAATTTTGTTGTAGCATATATGAAAAATGGTGTTCCTCACATTAACAAAATTGCATGCTCTGGAAAAATGATCCAACAATCAGTAACGAAAAAGAACTTATCTAGTACATTACTGCGCATCTTGATGACAACATCATATAGGTAGTAAAAAACTTGGCAAAAAAGAAGCAAAGAAAGGTGCCACATGCACATCACATGTTGTTGCTCCATGATCCAACAATTTTAAATTCAAATATTGTCTATTACATCAGAATGTATAATAATGCCATACAAAAAAATGGAAGAAACACATTTGAAAGCTAGCCCTTGGTGTGTTAGTCTGTGAATGCCCACATTCATCTTGTGCACTTGACATATGCAGATCATGAACTTGGGGTTTTCATATAAGAGCCCCCCCAAAAAGAACAATGCAGTTAGTTTTAAAAAACACATAATGACCTTGCATTTTTTCAAACAAGAGACCTGAAAAAATCATAGAACCAATTGAAAACACACATGTTTGCTAATAATTGAGAAATGTGTGTCTTGTAGATGGATGGCCAATGCAACAAGCAACTTCTTGAGGAATGTAGGAGGATGAAGATTGTGCAACCACAATCTGTGGAGGACAGATTTGTACATATCTTTTTGAATATGAGGCTTGATAGACAAGAAAGAGAGTCAGCAGCAAAATTAGCTCAACTGGAGGCTGCCTTGACTACAAGGGAACCAAGCGCTGTTTGCCAACACACAAACAGCATGCTTGACTTGAATTAGGTGTGCAAAGAAAATCCTCATAAAAAAGTATTTGCTTAGCTTTTCATTTTGTTATAAAAATTGGCACAATTAAACACTACTACAATGTCCATAAAATAAAATTCAGTGCTTGTAATGATGAAGTAAAGTGTTGTATGCTTGCAAAGCAAAAATGGTTTTTGAAACAAGACATATGAATTATTCATCTAAAAATATTAAACATTTTGTGCAGGCTTTGTCCACTGAATGGTATGACATGAGAGAGAGAGTGGGATTGCATCAGACCCACAACAAGTGGACAGGGCGCCGATTACAGAGCACGCAAGGGACACTGGTTTCTAGAACATGGCCACCAGCAGTGAAAAGACTCGCACAATGAGTATTGATTTGAACCAGGTGCATAGTTTTTTTCAAAATGTCATTATTAAGTTTTTTCCTAAAGAGATAATGTCAGGTGCATAGTTTAGAAAAGTCAGATTCTACTATGTGTTGTTTATGTATGCTCTTACCTAGCTTTAGTAACATTGATAAAAGTTAGATAGCTAGGATGTAGGCCAAAACCTAGAACCATTTATGTGATCAGTACCCATATTCAGGATATTATCTTAACTAATGTAACATAATCATATTTACATGTACGTAGATATATAAATAATCTGTCTAAACCTAGCTCAGCTGATTAGAGGTGCAAACTGTCATATTCCATCTTTAGCTTACAATATTTTACTCAGAAATCAGGAACTAGAAAAAAAATGTAAAATGTCTATAGAGATGGCCAAGCAAAAATGTTTTTGTGGGCCTTTTAAAAAAGGTAGATAGTTGTTTGGAAGATAGACATTCAACTTTTGCATATAATTACAAAAAAAATACTATGTAGCATAAAAAAAACTTATTTTCTGTGAAGATTAGAGACTTGGTGCCGATCAGGAAACAAATGAGAGGCATCAGTATTAAGTACCAGAAAGTAATGTTGGGCTAGAAGGCAGTCATGAGGAAGACAATAATGAAGCAAGTGTTCAGCAAGAAGGCAACATTGAAGGAAATGAAGACATTGAGAAGTTGCTTGAAGAGTTGGAAAAGAAGTATCCACGAACGCAGGAAGAGAAAGAGATGGACGGTATGTTTCGCAATGGCGAGTATCCATCAATCACTGAAATCATGTCTGCCACTGCGCCAACAGAAGGCATGGTGTTTTAGTCTGAGAAGCATGCATTTCACTTCTTTGTGGTGTACGCCAGACGGGTTGGCTTTGCAATCAAAAGAAACACAAGCTACAGGGACAGCACAGGAGAGATAACAAAACTACTTATAGTTTGCAACATGCACAGGAAGAACAAGGTTGACGATAATCCTGTGAAACAGAGGAGATCCGACTATATTGAAAAGACAAAATGCGAAGCAAGAGTTCAGTTAAAGCTTAGACCTGAAGGGTGGGTTGTTGACACAGTGAACCTAGACCATAACCATAACCTGCTACCATCACAATGGCTAACACGATTCATGAGGTGCCACAGGCATATATCCAACGCTGACAAGTCATTTATCTCAATCCTATAGAGCAGTAGGGTGCCTCCCCGGAAGGTGATGAAAATCTATAGATCCCTCAGAGGCAGCTTCAGAAACATCGATTTTGATGAAGTTCACAACAAGAATATAGCTGCTACAGAGAGACAACGACATGTGAACAGGGACATTGAAGACCTCTTGGAGTTGTTCAAAAAAGAGTAGACCAAGATTCTAGGGTTTTACTACTCCTTGCAGCTGGACGAGACTGATCGTACCATAGTAAGGAGTGTCTTTTGGACAGATCTAATGGGCAGGAAGAACTACGAGCTGTACGGAGATTACTTAACATTTGACACCACTTTCAGCACAAACAGGTACGACATGCCATTTGCTCCTTTCATTGGCATGAACAATCATGGGAACACGGTGATCTTTAGTTGTGCTCTGCTAAAGAACCAGAAGGCTGATACATTTAACTGGGCCTTCAACACCTTTGTGGATGCCATGGGTGGGAAGTGACCCATCAATATCATCACAGATCAGGATAAGGCAATCAGAAAAGCAATTTTGACTGTGTTCCCTGATGTGACGCACAGATTCTGTTTCTGGCACATACTTGAGAATATAAAGAAGAACCTCAGGACCTACCTTGCTGCTAGAGGAAAGATGGCTGCTATGCTATGGTATCTAATTAAGAATGCATTTAGTCTAGCTGAGTTTGAGCAGGGGTGGCAAGAGATCATATCGCACCCAGACCATAAAGCTGAGGGCAACATCTATCTAAGGGAGCTCTATGAGATCAGGGACCTTTGGGTGCCGGCGTACTTCAAGAACAAGCTCTACCCATTCTCCTCGACGACAGGAAGAAGTGAGAGTACAAACTCACTGTTCAAAAGTTATGTTCTACGCAAGGACACAATAACAAAATTCTTTGAGTAATACCAGATTATTCAAGAGAAGAGCCTCAGCAAGTTACACAGAAGGAGATATACCTCAGAAGGCACCGTAGGGGCAACTTGGTCCAACTTCTCGATTGAGAAAGAGGTGATGACTATCTTTACGAGACCAGTTGTGTCTAAATTGCAGAAAGAGATGAAGAACAGCACAACATACATTGTGGAAGAAGAGATTGCTGGAACACATTTTCGTCTCAAGAGAGTTAGTAACTACGAGAAGACTGAGTATGAAAAGCTTTAGTACGAGGTGAGTATTTCCAATGATGGCCAGTAGTATAATTGCTCATGCGCAAAGTTTGAGAGAGACAAGCTGCACTGCTGCCATGTCTTCAATATACTAATAAGGAAAGGGGTAACTAAACTCCCAGAATCTTTCATACACAAAAGGTGGACAATTGACATGGATAGGAGGTTAGATGAGATGACAAGAACTCAAGGAGTGGAGCAAGGCCAGGCAACAGACGATGAGAGTTTGGTGCGCTACATTATAATGATGAGCAAAATGTCCAAGCATTGTGCTCAAATGTGCAAGGATGAGCAGTCAAGCCAATTGTTCGATGATGGGGTTGACAGATTGGTGAAGAACATCACCAAGAAAAGGGGTTCAGTGGCTAGAAATGAGGATGCTAATGCTGCAGCTGCAACAGATAATGGCGTAATGGATAACAGCCCACCATCAACATAGGTTGTCTACAAAGACCCACCTGAAGCAAACACAGCAAGTATGCCACGTGGCAAAAGGCTCAAGCCAACACATGAGATCATAGCAATGCAGCAAAAGAAGAGGGCACAGGTTCGGAGGTGGACTGTGTGCATATCAGAGCCACACTTCAGGGATAAATGTCCAAATTGGAACAACACAACATGATTCGTCAAAGGAAAGAAAAAAGGAAATTAGAAAAAAGCATCTACAGAAAAATGAGAACAAAAGAAGCCACACTAAATTATTATTGTATTACTTAGTAATTTTAGTAATATTGAGTATTTGTAGTGCTTTGCAGTAGCACAAGGTAAAAAAACACTGAGGCAGATGGACAGGTGATCAAAAAAGCCGGGGAAAACAGATACATGTGCCAGAGGATATCTAGTTCTTATGCTTTATAGCCTGCATGATGGCACTAGTTGTTGTTTTGTTCACTGGATGTCTCAAAATATAGTTAACGATCTCTATGCGGTACTTGTCAATATGCTGCACACATTAATGATGATGTGAAAAAAATTCACTTGATGAATGAAAACTAAAATAAAAATATGGTAGTGTAAAGGGCACATAAAAAAAACCTTGGAACTCATCAGAGATGCTTTCCTGCCAGCCCACACCTCCATATATTTCATAACAAAGATACCACAGTCGGAGCTGTCAGAAAAAAAGAAGAAAAGGGCACACAAACTTTATATTTTGTACTATCACATTACAAAAACTTTGAAAAAGCTCTAACTCCATATACTTTAGAATATTAGACCTCAAAAATTTGAGGAGCAGAGTTTATACTAAGGAAAATAGTATAAAAAGAGCTTTAAACTACACATCAGAAAATTTCATAATAAAAGCATTAATACAATCAATTACCACACTCTAAAATTTTGTTTTTATACTTTATTCTAGGTGCCTATATACAAGGTAACAATGACATAGACTAGTGTTTGGCTTATGCATATTGCACAGTGAAAAATGAACCGATCCATTTACATTCTCAATGACAAAAAAAGAAGAAGCGGGGATATGTGGGTACATACTTGTTCGATTGTTGTGGTGTTGGCTGTGGAGAATATTGAAAATCATATAGCTTGGACTTGTCAAACATGGACTCATAAAGCTGCATAAAGTTGGACCACTAAAAAGAGGGGGGAAAGAGTGAGACATAAAATGCAAAGTCTTTTTTGTAACTGCACAATGATATAAAGATGTATAAAAAAATGAATAGAAAAAATAAGCCAAAAAGAAAAAAGGGGAATTATCTCACAATCTTCTTTGAGGTCATTACAGCCCCAGTACTCATCTTGCATGAGTTCAAAACATCAAAGCGATGGTCTCTGAGGTCAGCAACTAACAGCCACCAATGTTTATCTTCAAGAACAGGCATCATGACCTAAGTGTTGTTGAAAAAATATATATTGAAGTTAAGTCATAACAAATATTTAAAATGAAAAAAACATGATCGCTTGACTAACCATGTCAAAGTTATCCATGCGAAAGTTACATTTGTAAAGCACACATTCCCTTGCTGCAGAAAGCTTAAATTTCTTGACTTCCTTTAGTTTATCCTGTCATGCTCATATAGAACATCATGTGTGAGGGGAAAAATAAAGGAAAAGCATGGAAAGAGCACGTGATTGAAAATGTGTAACATAGGGGCAAGTGTGGATTTGTAGAAAAAATTTTGAGGGAAAATATGAAGCTACAAACTTACCACAATATCAGATGTCAAGAAACACTTGGTTGTTTCTTAACGTGGGTGCACCGAGTTGTCAGTGTTCATTGCTTCACAAAACACATTCATCGCAAAGTTGCTGACCCATCCCTTTGCTTTAAAAGATGCTTGAAAATCATCTTGAGTAATAAAGAACCGCCCAATCTCAACGATTATGTTACTGTATTGTAATAGGAGAAAAAACCAAAATTAGTGATGCAACATGGTTGGTCAAAACACAAAAAAAGCCCAAAAATGAACACAAAAAGAAACAAAGCAATACTTTGCTTGTTCTAGCTAACAAGATTAGATATAACCTATGATACATAAACCATACCAAACAGAAAGTTTCATGGTTTTATTAATTAGAGCATTTCAAGATGAAGCTAAAAAATTGGTTTAATCAAATTTTGTGTTTTCCTAGCTAAAGATATCGAATGCACAACACAATGCATATCTCCCCCCAAAGAAAAATGTCACCACATATCTTATTGTACACAAGGTAAAAGCTAGAAGCAAACTAAAACCTATAAGCCTACTTAAAAAAACAAAAACCAATGGAGCGGGTTAGCTAGATACCTCTGTGGCTGATTTTGATTAGACAAACGTCTGGTTGCTAATTCATATAATTTAACCTGAGATGGGGATAGTTCAATTTTCTTCTAGGGATTGTTGTAGAACAAGTCTTGTGTACCTAAATGAACTGAAGGTTTCCTTACAAACTGTTCGGATGACTTCCTCGCTTCATCAGCAACAACACAGTACATGTGGAAAAAAGAGTTCAAAAGGAAAAGAGTAAGTTATTGTGATTGCATAAAAGATATGTTTAAGAAAAAGTGAAGTTTAATGTATCAATCATGAAAACCTATAGAAAAGCTAGTGTTGCTTACCAGCAGGATGAGGCATGGATTGCACGCTTGGTGGATCTATCTCAGGAGTTACATCATCTACTTGATCCTTGCTTGCACTCATTTTTTCTGAATAATCTAACTCTTTCTCATTTATTCTTATCTTTTTATTAGCCTTGCTGCTATCAGAACCAGACCCAACATCAATCACTTATCCTAAGTTACTGATTGCACTAATTTCCCTCTTCCGAGTCTTTGATGGAGCTTTTTCACCTTCAAAAGAATCAGGTACAACCTCTCGAAGGAAATTTGAAGTAATGACTAGTCCTAGAAGGGAAAAAGTAAATACAAAAACAAATAAAATATCAGATTGAGTCATCCCCAAAAAGGAATTGAAAAAAAGAAATGGAAGACTATTATGCATACCTTGAACACTAGAACCAGAGTGGTTCTTCCCCTTCACATCAGAATTTATATGGCTCCTGTACACAAACAAACTCAATTGTCTATCACTACTAGGAACACTTTCAGAATTTGGAGTTGTGTATGAAAATGGATGAGCACAGTTAATAGTTCCAACTGGTGTATAATCACTATGGATTGTCCTGCATTCTATGTTCGTAGCATGCTGCCCTCCCTGTTTATCAACTATGACATTGTGGACATATTGTTCAACATCATTCATACCCTTTGGTGTGCTCACAGAAACCTGAACAGCAGGATGACGACCTTGGCATACAGTTTTACCAAACCCAGCATCCACATCATCAATCGCATGCTTTGGTAACCACACAGAAGGATTAGCATCGTGTTTTTCACGTCCACCTGTAGGTTCATCCTTCCCAATGTCCACTTTTTTGTACTTGTCCTTATCTGCACCTCCTAAATTTGACTGAAGCTCATTCTCAGTGTTGCTTATGGTCTCTCCTGTAGTCTATCCAGGAATTTCATAGGAATCATGAACTTCTGCAGCTTCACTACTGTTGTTTCTGTCCTCAATAGTACTCATCATTCCTCTACCTACACTCTTGCTGGTTCCACTAGGCATGCCTTCATGGAGTTGTTTCTTCCCTTGACTGGTTCCACTAGAAATGCCATCAACTTATTCATGCACTATGACATTGTCAATACCTAGATCAACATTATTATTGACATCCTTTGGAGTGCTCAAGGAAGATTGAACAGCAGTATTAAAGCCTCCACTTACATTTTTATTCAGGCCAGTGTCCACATCATCATTAAGATTCTCTGGTTCACTGACAGAAGGCTGACCAACAGAGTTGTCACCTCTGCCTGTGGTTTTGTCCTTGCCAGTGTGCTCTTCTGTGTCCATTTCCTTATCTGCAGCTTCTTCATTGTACTGGATATCATTTTGTACAGGAATTCTGTTGGATTCAAACAATCATAGCTTTCCTACTGCTCTTTCTGCCCTCACTAGTTCTAATTGCACTAGGCATTCCTCTAGTTACACTATTTCTGGTTCCACTATGCATGCTTGCATCAAGTTGTTGTTTTGCCTTTGTCGTTGCACTAGACATAACTTCAGCTCTTGATGTATTCATTGCCCTGCTTCTGCTATGGGTACTGACCCCTTGTGAAACTTCAGTACACACCTGAACAGGTGTTGCAGCAACACCTTGATTGTGCATGTGGGTAGATGTGCCTGGAGCACTAGATGTTCCTGGCATATCAAAAGTGCTAGCACCACCACAATTTTGTGACCCGTTCCACAAGAATTCAGCCATGGAACACAATTGCATCTAAACAACAGGTTGGATCGCAGAAAGGGATGCTGCCATGATGCTTTATGAGAATTGCTGCACAAATCTTTGATTTGACTCCGTACCCGTGGATCAAGTAAATACAGGGAAAAAGAAAGTTTTAAAAAGGGCAAAATTACTTGAATGAACAAAAAAATAAAAAAATTGAGTAATTACATTGGACTGATCACTGTGTCTGACTGAGTTCAGCTCATTGTGTGGTGCCAAATTCTGTATGAAACTCTCAACTTGTACAGGCAATCTAGCATAGCTCGAAGATGATACTAAAGTAGATACAAATGGGGTCTCAGTTGGGTCCTTAAGCTATTAAAACAAAAAAGAACATAGAAAATGTAAAGCAATTTGAATATTTTTGAAGAAAAAATCAAATAAATAGAGTTACTACTCCTAGACAGTCTTAAAAATATTACATTATGAACTTGAAATGGTAAGTTGTAAACTTTAAACTCTAAAAATTTTAAACTTAAAGACTATGACATTATAAACTTCATAGTGCTAGGTTGAAAACTTTACACATAGAAGTTCTAGTACTTTGAACTATCATATTAAAGGCTTTGTAATGATAGGTTGAAAACCATGAACTCAAAACTCATAAACTTTCCATTAGTAAAGTTCAAAAACTTTATACACATAAAAAAGAGAAAAATAAAATTGATATTGAACAACTTTGCACTCCATTATTTAGAACTTTATATTAAAACAGTTTAAAACTTAGTACTCCTAGTCACAAAACTTTATCCATAACAATGAAATGTGTAAAAAACTACATACAACATTTGCAAAAAAAATTTTAAAGAAAACAAACCTCAAGGTGCCCAAAAGTATCATATGCACTATTCCCTTCCAATTCCAAGTACTCATTGATCATACGATCATCCCAAATCTTAAGGCACGGCTAATCTTCACATAGTATGATACCTGGTGCCTTGATGTATTCAAAGTATGCAAACTGTGTACACAAAAAAGTATGTGTGAGTTTGAAAACATTGACAAAGAATGAAAAAGACAGCAGGTTTAAAAAGGGAGTAAAGATACAGAATTAAAAAGTGAGAAAAATAACTCACCACAAGCACAATGATGTAGCCACACAATGTAGACAAATTTTTCTCCACAGCAACAGATTTCTGGAAGTCATCTATGCCTTCAACCAACCAATCCAGAATGAAAATAACTCCAGTCATACCTGGGTATATTCGTAACAGAAGCAATTGTAGAGTAATATTTTTTGCTGGGTCTCGGGTAGCTCGTAGGGCAAAGAAAGGTTGAAAGGGATATGAGCATAAACAGACAGACAAACTTATCTCCCGTCAGCCCCAGGGTGACCAAAGTGAAGAGGTGCTCAATAATTGGTGCAACTGTGGTGGTTCCGGTGTCAGTTGCAATGATTTCTTTCTCTAGACTAGAAGTACTATCTCTGACTTTCCATCCGTCAAGAGGGACTCCTAGGATCTGATGTGTGACAAAAGCATTCAGTTCAAAACTTGATCCATTATCCATTCTCACTGTTCTTATGGGTACATCAAATCTAAGCGCCAGCGTATAAGCAATTGATCTCGGTGCTTCAGTGCAGTCAAAGTCCAACAGGCTGCCAAAGCCACATGACCTCACAGCAGCTCTTTGTACACCAGTCAATTTTTTAACAAATTTACTGTACTTCAAATAACTTATACTTGTGTTGAAACTTTGTTAAAAAAAATAAAGGAACAATGTAAGCTTGTATTATTTGACGTCATTGTGCTGACAAACTAACTGACAGTATGACAGTATTTATATATTGATATCTAAAACACAATATTACAGTGGTACTAACTAATTTTTTAAAAAAATAAAGATGCAAAGAAATGCATAAAAGTACATGGAGGTCACTAGAGAGAAGATGAGGTGTGATAATCACATACCTTCTTCGCCATTTGCTTTGGTAAAAAACACTAGATCAAAGTGAGAGCCAAAAAAATAGGAGACAAAAGTGTGTAGAATTCCTTGTAGGACCTCAGAACCTGTCAACAGACTAGAAACCAAATTTTAAGGTTTTTCTCTTCATTAAAATCGTAAGTAATCTACAGAACTAATGACTTACTAATACTGAAAATATATTGATAAAAAACTATACTGAATAGTACTAAAATTAGCAAGAAGAGATTTACTAATGAAAAACTAATACTGAAAATATATTCACAATAATTTACTGAAACTTCTACTGAATATAAACTGAAATCAAAGAAGAACCAAAGAAAAAGAACGGTGGCACCTGCCTCTAGATATTTGATATTGAAGATTTAACGGTTTACTATAACTAAGTTTTCAGGAGCTCTAAAAATTGATTTTCTGCAGGTGCCATGTGAGGTTAGTATTACCTTGCTATGATATGGTTTCAAATGCCTCTCTAGAGTCTCTGTACATGCCGATGCTTGTCACCCCAAATGGCAAGGGCTGGGTATGCCATGGCGCAATGCCTGAATCCAAATAATGTGTGCAAAAAGGTACTTTATATTAAAAGAGTATTGAACTTAGTTTGTACATACAAGGACAAACATTCACTAAAAACAGATGTAATTACTGCGAGTTGAGAGTTTCATAGAGAACTGACATTGTAATTACTAGCAACGGACAGAGGACATTGTCTACATGGACATTTGTTTGCATTGCATCAATCTACAAGTTCATAACTGACTGACAAGAATAATACCCTAAATTTGTGCATGTTCTATTCTGCGATTAGTCATTAGGCTGATGCACCAAAAAACTCTCAAAACCATTGCATTATGTTACTACTATCTGTTTGATACACATAACTAACTGACTCTGACAGCATTAAGCCAATACCAGATTTATTGGTAAAACCTGAATATATGCTATTGGTAACTGCAAACACTAACAAATTGAAAAACTGAAGGGGGAGTAACTGAAATTAAAGAACTGAACTAAAAATCAAAGGGGTGAAAATAGCATTAACTCAAATAAAATTATCATAAACTAGCAGATGCAACTTTGCATTGTCATAACATTGCAACTGTGTAACCCTAAATTAGCCATATTGAATCAACCAATGTCGGGTTGTGTGACCAAGCAGAGAAAAGGGGGGAGGGGCGCACGTACCTCTAGGAGTTGCAAAACCCTAGCGGCCGCCACCGACAACGATGTCCACGTCCTCGCAACAGCAAGAACACCGTTGACCAAGGCTGCAGCCGCTGGATGTCGCACAACAGCAAAAGGATTGGTCGATGTCGCTTCCCTTCCTCGTCCACGGAACCTGGACTCCGCCTCCAACTGAAAAAAAACACGAATCACATCGAATCAAAATCGATATCCACCTCGAATCAGAAACACGAATCGAATCGGAAACCATTAGAACCAAAAAACCTTCACGGAGAATGCCGGGGACGACGGGAGCTTCAAAACAGCATGGAAAAAGGGGGGAAATGGGGTAGCGCGATGTGTGGAGCCCTCGAATCCGGCGCAGGCCGCGGCGGTGAGAGAGGATCCGCCGGCGCGTTGGGTAGGAGAAAGGATTTGTCGCCGAGAAATCGCCGGACCGACGAGTCGTGTTGAGTGGGGAGAAAGGGGAAAGGGAAGGGGAACGGTCGAGCGGAAGGGGAAAGGGAAAGGAGGGCTGTTTGAATTATTTTGATTTTTTTTACCACGGACGGACGGCTCACGGATAAGAAAACGACAACAAAAGCCAAAAAAAGGAAGGACGGAGGCGGGCCCTAGACGCACATGCTCTTAAGAGCATTGCATGCGCCGGCAGTAGAACGGCGCGCGTGTGCCGAATAGCCGATGGGAAATCAGCTGAGCCCGCCGACCTTGCATTGCCTCGCGCTCACGCAGTCCGGCGCTATTAACTATATAAACCCCCGCTGCTTCTTCCTCCGATCCCATCTCACACGTTTCCTTATTTGCAGCCCTCGCCTTCCTCTCCTGCATCTAGCATCTTGTCTCATATCCAAGAACTCCAAACACAGCACGTCCGATCGATGGCTAGCTCGGTCATCCCGATGATGCCTGACGAGATGCTCCGTCAGGCAGTCAGTGCCGCTCCGCCGCACCAGAGGACTGTGGCGGCTGCAGCGCCGCCAGCGCCAGAGGAGCTGCGGCTGTCGGACCTCTATTGGATCGCGGACCTCGGCGAGGGCGGCCTCGCCAGAGTCTGCAAGGCGCGCCACTGCCGCACGGGCGCGGTCTTCGCGCTCAAGATGACGTTCGACCCGGACCCGCTCGCCGCGGAGACGGAGGCCAGGGTGCTGGGCCGCGCCGCGGGGGCGCCGCACGTCGTCGACTTCCTCGCCCTGCTCCGTGGGCACGACGGCAAGGCCGCGTTCGTGCTCGAGTACATGGACGCCGGATCCCTCGGCGATCTCCTGTATCGGCGCGCACGTCGAGGAATCCCGGAGCCAGCCGTCGCCGAGGTGGCCGCGCAGTGCGTCGTGGCGCTGGCGCAGCTGCACTCCCGCGGCGTCGCGCACCTCGACGTCAAGCCCGACAACCTCCTCGCCAGCGCACGCGGGGAGATCAAGATCGGCGACTTCAACCTCTCCAGGATCCTCTACGGCGGCTCCGACGAGCGCCTCCTGGTCCCCATCAACCGCGGCACTAAGGTCTACTTCAGCCCCGAGCGGTTCGGGCCCGACGCCCACGCCGGGCCACACGGCACCATGGCGGCCGATGTCTGGGGCCTCGGCGTCACCGTCCTGGAGCTGTTCTTGGGGCTAAGACCCATCCTACCCGGAGTAGAGAAGGCGTACACTGAGGAGATAGAGCAGGCGGTCTGCGACGGGGAGCCTCCGTCCGTGCCGGAGGATGCAGAGGCGTCGGCAGAGCTGCGCGCGTTCGTGGCGGCGTGCCTGCAGAAGGAGCCGGCGCGGCGCGCCACGGTGCCGCAGCTGCTGTCACACCCGTTCCTTAGGCGGCGCGACGTGGAGGCGTCAAGGCGCGCGCTGCGGGAGATCATCCTCGAGACTCTGTAGACAGTAGACTGTAGTAGTAGGAGCATATGTAGGTCAAGGAGAAGCAGCTGACGCTGCTGACGATTTGTGTAATGTGATTATTGACTGTAATTTACAGCTCAGAGATTAATGTATTTGACAACTTGGATGCAATTTTTCGCCAGCAACTAAGATCTCGATGCAAGAATGGATTTTGATGTATTCTTATTCTGTTTCTCGATCGACTTGTTACTTTCTTGGATGAGAACGCTAGAATGGGTGATGTTCGTTCGTGCATTAGATGCTTCGTCTGTGATGGTTTTTCATTGTAGTCGGGACTGGAGTTTAGACGATAAGGGAAGACTACCATGTTCTGAATGTCTTAAATCTATTGAGCTGAAACAGATACTTGAGAGCTCAGACTGCAGTGCAAAGATTTGAGTACGAGAACTTACTTCTAATGATGAGGTATTTCATCCTTTCAGGGAGACGAATTACGTGATATCTGTACTTTGATGTGAAGAACTCCTCAGGAACCGACTGAATCGTGCATTGGCTTTTCCTAAAAAAAAATCGTGCATTGCCTTGGTGTACAAATGCACAATCGAATACTGATCGCCGGTGACCGCTGATGAGCCGCTTGGACACTAGGGAGGAGGCGCTGGCGGGAACCAGCACAAGGACGCCAAAGAAGAAGACGGTAGGCGGACAAAGAGCAGTAGAGTACGGCGGAATTTGGGTTAGCATAATACTTGGCCATGGGCGTCTTAGCCTCGTTGCTTTCTCCCACCGTCAGCCTTAAAGCCACGCCGCTCGCTCCTTGCTCCCGCCCGTCGCTCACCCAGTCATACCCCTCGCTCCGGGTGCCGACCTGGGTGGCGCGCAGGCCTCCGCCGACCAGGTGAAAATAATTCGGTCGCCTGCGCTTCTCCGCTAAATGGGCCAATTTTAGTTTTCGTGTTGGGCCTTTCTCGCCTGGGACTGTTTCCCAACTAATTGAGCGACCCCGCCCGCGCTCCAGCACAGAAGTGGACCGATTTAGTATGTTTATGGGCCAGCAGCGTCCTGCTCGCATCCTCCTCCACTTCAGCTTTCCAAGTTGCACCTGCCGCACGTAAATAATAAATAAATGGCTACTGTGTTTGCTCAGGAAACAAAAAAAATGGCTCATGCATTTCAGCACGTAAATAAATGGCTGGCTCCCACACTTCAGCTTTCCGCATGCATTCTGTTTTCTATATGCGTTGCACCGGTCATACAGTGATAAATACAATAGACAAGGACAAATACAATGGATAATTCTTTTCTATAAAAAGACGATAGATAAAATTTCTCCCTAAAACGACACAAGGAAAAATAAAATAAATATTTTTTTCTATGGAAGGACAATAGATAAAACTTCTCACTAGAACGGCATAAGGACAAATACGACGGACAATTCTTTTCTATGCAAGGACAAATACAACGGACAAACACAATGATCACGCTTTTATGTTCTATCATGTTATCAGCGATATTCTGTCAGCTCTAAACCAATATTCCGCCAAGATAAGTGTGTCCTAGAACGTCCTATCCTAAGCATTACCGAAGAAAAAATAGCCATAAGGAATAATAAATATAATAGAAAAATAGAGTAAACAGTGACTTATAAAAATCCTTTCCAACAATTACACCATGCAGATGGTTGATTCTCCAGTTTTAAAAATATTCTATAATATATTATAAATTATAAGACTATTCAATTAAGTAAAAACATCGCGTATATAGCACTTGAATATCGAAAGATGCATCATAGAACACCAGGAAAATAAATGAATAAAGGAAAGAAAAAAGAAAAATTAAACATTTAATAAAAATAAAATATAAGACAATAAATAGAATGATAAAAAAGGAAAAGAAAAATAAATTGTAGAAATAAAATAAAAATAAAATGAATAAAAAGTTAAAGGAAAAAATAAAATAAAAAATAAAATGACAAATAAATAAACAAAATAAAAAATAAAGAAAAAGAAAAAGGAAAAAAGAAAAAGGAAACTACCTACCGAACCGTGGCTCTGGAAAAGCACTGGCGGGCCGCCCAGGCCATCGCGTGCTCTACATGGGTCGTGGCTTACGCCATCGCGCTACTGTGGGCCGTCTTCGCGTACGCATCACGGGCCGAATTAAGCCCAATTTGTGGGAGCGCACAGGGTGGTCGGCGCCGCTGGCCGCCGACCTAGGCAAGATTCCCGCCTCGCTCCTCACTCAGGCCACCCGCTGCCCGCCAGGCCGAGCAAAAGGGCGGCAACGGTGGTGGTGGTGCTCATGTGGTGCTGATGTGGTGCTGCTAGTGCTAGTGTTGGTGTTAGTCGTGCTCGTGCACCGCTGAATCTCACCCTGACGACCTGTCCCAACCTTCCCCTCTTCTATGTTGCAAATTGATTTTTAAGTGTTTCAGATGTCAGTTGCAGTTGGTTCATATGTATGTTCTTAAAAGTAGATTGGGATGTTGCACATGTTGCAAGTGTTTTAAAGAATCTTGCAAGAGTTTGTTCGTAATGTTTCATCGGTTTCAAACCTATGTTGAAGGTGTTTTATCTAGACGTTATATAATCCAACTAGCCGGAAACCCTGCGCAATCGCGTGGGCTAGCAAGCTATGACACATAAGTTTACTCATAGAAACAGCAAAATATATTAGACATATTTAATCACTTCGTACAATCTTGTCATCATAAGATACAATGTGGATAAGTGTTGGGGGATGGGCACTTTGTGGCCACTCCCTATCGGTCCTCTTTCGTCACGCCGTTCGGTACCATATCGGAAGCTGGCTTGAGCGCCAAAGCGGCATAATACATTCGGCTGAGGACGGTCTGAATAGTGCTCGGCGGTTCCGCAGAATCCTATTGCGGAATGGGGCACCGAAATGCGAGTGCAATTTTGCGCAGCATTGTAGGCAAAGTGATTGATCCCGTGCCGATCATGAGTGAATCTTGTGACCCGGACCGGTGCCGAATATGAGTGACGATTCGATCGTCCCCGTTCCGGCGCCGCTTCCGGAGCTGCTGCTGGAGGTTTCCTAGATGTTATCGATTGCAGGTACGTGGCTCTCCGAAACATCCAGGCGGCGCGACAGGGGAAGCAGGATGGCGTCAGCGGGCCCGGTCTTGTCGGTCATTGGGGAACATAAGGCATCGAGCCCAAGGATGACGGATGTGACCCTGACAGTCGGCATACTCTGAGGATAAGTAGTAGGTAGAGGGGCAAAATAGTCATGTAAAATGTCCGCAATTGTGTATGAATAGCACTGGCCAAGCACTAATGAAAGAGAGAGGTACTTCTACTGGAGTTCCATCTGCGCCCTACACCTTTCGTTATTCGCATTCGCGCCACCGATTGCCCGTTGGCAATTGGGGGTGCGCACGCGTTCAGTTACCGTGATAACCAACAATAAGGAACAGAAACAATGTGGTTGTTCCAAACTAAAAGGACTTGTTTAATCTTGCTCATGCTCACCAATCTTGAATATGTTTGGAGTAGAACATCTGCCAATCTGATCTGAAGGCATTGTAGGAGGAAAGGATAAGGCATAAGATAACCGTTAGATACGTAACAGTAAGCATGTAAAAGTAAATTTGGCAGTAGGGGTGACAAAACTATGGAACCTACATTTTAGTGCTCAAGCATCAACAAAATACATTTTTTTATTGACTATGTACTTGAAAATCAAAAGAGGTGCTTTGTTGTAGTTGGGTAAGCTCATATAACTACCTATTGTAGTGAAATTGTACTGACCATAACCCAAATAACTAAGAATGACAAATAGATCATTGCTGAACAAGAAACGTGACGATGGGTTATACTTACCAAAATTATGTAAAGAGCCAAAACTATGTAAAAAGTAGGATGATGGATCAGATTGGTCAAATAATTTATACGCTGTATAAAACCGCTCACCTGCCCTGCAAGGGCTATGAAGGGAATGTTTGGGTTATACTTATCAAAATTATGTAAAGGGCAGGATGATAGCTCAGTTTGGTCAAATAATTTATAGGCTATAAAGAACCACTTATTCACTTGCCTGGCATGGGCTGTGAAGGGAATGTTTTTTTTATGAAACAGGAGGGGCAAAGCCCCTACTGAAAAAGGGGAATATTTTGAGGAGTATGAGCAACAAATAACAAACACACATTGGCAGAAGCCACAGTTGGCAACACTGAAATTGGAAAACAAATGATTAGGGTAGGTTATGTAGCGTGTGATTAGGTAAAAGTAACGTAGAAAGAAGTTGTGCAACGGTTATCAAAGATGAAAGCGTTAATGTTAGGAATATATATACGAGTGAAGAGGAAACAGAAGCCATATGCCTACACGAAGGAAAAGGAATTTAATGATAATATTGAAAGTAGAAATGTACCTAAGTTTTTCTGAATATCAGCATATCTAAATATTAGGTGAGCATATTAGGTGAGCACTTTTTTTTTTAGAAAACGGACGCCGTGTTGTGTTCCTTTTTTCTTAAAAAAAAGCCGTGCTGTGCTCCTTTTTTCTTAAAAAAAAGTGGAGTGCTGACCCTGGGGATAAGGACAGGTTGTGGAGGGACCTGGATATTTCGAGAAAGCAGACCTGTGGACGGAAATGCGAGAGAGACGGTGGAAACTCTTGCTGCACAGCGGGTACGTACTAACGGGTGCACTATTCATAGCGGGTAAGGACTGTGTATGGATCCGTTATTGTTAAAAGAATAGTGATACAGTGAGGGAAAGAGGGCGACGTGGCTTCATGCTTGGCCATTTTGGTATACGCCTATAAAGGTAAAGGTTAGATATCTACGTTGAAGTGTATGTTTCAAATGTTTTATTGATTTTAGTTTTCATCTGAGAGTATTGCAAAAGTAGATCTCCATAGGGTGCTCGAGCAAGGAAGAGGAGCTAGTGTGAGAGCCATGGTGGCATCGGCTGTAAGCTTAAGGCCGTGCTCTACCGCAGTGCTCCACCTGAGGAACAACATGGTCCCGCACTTCCTGCACTTGCACCTACGAGTACGTTATGTGTCAGTGTTTGTTATCCAGAAGGGCGGCCCCGCTATTGAAACATAGAACTTCTTCTGTCGTCAAATATATTTTTATTTCTCAATAGAACAAGTTTGACTTATTTACAACACGTATATCTCAAAATAAATTTATTATAAAAATACATTCGATGTAAAAGTATTAAATATATATCATAAATATTAATATTTATATAAATTTAGTTAAAATATCTTTTTTCTTGAAAAAAGAGAGTACGATAGTTTTTTGAGGACCGAGGAGAGCGTACTCGACCCGAATGGAAATGTGTCTAAAATGATCGGTTTTCTGGTTGAGCGGATGGAAGAATTGAGAAAGAGGGGAGGGAGGGAAGAGGAAAGCATTGAGGATGAAATGATATTTGCTGATGTGTCGTGTTGCAACAGTAAAAATAGTAAGACTTTGTTTAATTCTTTTTTGAAAAATTACCATTATCTGTGTAAAAATGGGAGAGAAGCAAGAAAAACACTTGGGCGTAGAAAAACGCGCGGACTCGGTCAATAATTGATTTTTTTAGCAAAACTCGGTCAATAATTGATGCGTCAACGCCACCGTACAGTCACCCGGACCCGGCCCATGTAGCGTCATGCATCAATTATTGATGAGACATATATTGACTTTGTTCACACATTATTCTTAGTCTTGCAAAGACTTTGAATTCCAACATGTCCAACGTTTTCATATACAGCCTACCCATCCCAGATGTGAATTCTCTAGAGAAAGAACAAAGATACACGCCGCATGGCCGCTCTCAACCTCCTCGCTATGGTATTTGCCATGCTACTACTCCTTTTCCTCAGAGCCTCCGGCGGCGCCGGCATTTCGTCGGACACGCTGAACAACGGGGGCAGCATCACCGATGGAGAGACGGTGCTCTCCGCCGATGGTTTATTCACCCTGGGTTTCTTCTCCCCGTCGACCACAGTGCCAACCAAGAGGTACCTCGGGATCTGGTTGATGGCGTCTGGCACGGACGCCGTCTTGTGGGTGACCAACCGCGACACGCCGCTGAACAGCACCTCCGGCGTCCTGGTGATGAGTAGCCAGGTGGGCCTTCGCCTTCTCGA
>CM041642.1:5648537-5662925 GCA_023333625.1 Bothriochloa decipiens
AGAGGACTTCTTTATCTCCACCAGGATTCAAGGTTGACTGTAATTCACAGAGATCTTAAAACAAGCAATATACTGTTGGATGTGGATATGAGCCCTAAGATATCAGATTTTGGTATGGCAAGAATCTTTGGTGGAAACCAACATGAAACAAATACTAATCGAGTTATTGGGACATAGTGAGTAATCATCGCCTTCACTTTTACAATGAATTGTATTCCCTGTGTGCTTGTAAGATTGTTTATTTCACTTTTACAATATTTCACTTTTACAATCGAGTAGTGAGTAATCATTGTGTCGAGTTTTAATTTCAAACTTTATTCCCCTATACTTATTAGGTTGACCTGTTTTGAGCAGTGGTTACATGTCCCCTGAATATGCAATGGATGGTGTATTTTCTGTCAAGTCAGATACATACAGCTTTGGTGTCATAGTCATGGAGATTATAAGTGGCTTGAAGATGAGTTTAACTCATTGGAAGGGCATCCCTAACCTACTAGCGTATGTAAGTCCATGGTGGTATACTTAGTTTTTTTTCACAATGCAAACGAAAGCTTACTACATTGGTTCAGGCAAGGAGCCTATGGATAGATGACAAAGCAATGGATCTTGTGGACTCAACCCTGGCTAAGAACTGTTCCGTAATAGAAGCTTTACGCTGTATCCAGATAGGATTACTCTGTGTGCAAGATAATCCAAATAGTAGGCCGCTCATGTCATCTGTCGTGACCATGCTCGAGAACGAAGCTACACCACTTTCAGTCCCCAAACAGCCTATGTATTTTGCATACAAGGGAAGGGGAACCCGAGTCTCCGAAGAAAATACTAGTAGTCCTGTCAACAGTATAAGCCTCACAACTATTGTAGAGGGACGGTAGATGGTGAGACCCGAGACACTTGGTCCTGCTTCAAGTTAAAGCTTTTTAATAAATAGCCCTGCCACTGCTAGGAAGCTACCTTACATGGAGAAGGCATTAACAAGTCAGCACACAGAAACCTAAGATGCGCACGAAACCTCTCCTAACAGAAGACCATTTGTAGATGGTTAGGTTACGTATGTGCTTGTACGTATATGTGTCAGTTTCTAAAATAGATATGTATGATACATCAGTACTTTAGATTCTTTTAGTAAGTTAGTATGTTGCTATTGGATGCAAGATGAAGAAACACTACAAAAATAAACATTATTATGGGAAGTTAGAATTTTTTTAAAGAAAAAACTCAACCTTGTTTACACAGTTCAGTACTCCTACAAAAATTACGTACACCCTCGATGCTGGTTATGTGGCTATGTGCAGAATTGTAAATTGTGCTTCTGGCAAGGTTTTATGTGGCTCGGCAGTGATATCCCCATATCATTAATTGCTAGTTCGTTGCTTTACACAGTAGTGTCTCAACCCAATAACGAGGCAATGCTTCACTACTAGGTCAATAGGATCTAGGTCATTATCTGGATCCTAGATTTATGATCTACTTCCTTCGTTTTAAATTATAGTTTATTTTAATTTTTTGTGCATGTATTTTACTATATACCTAGATAAATAATATATCTAGATACAGAGCAAAATGTATGAACAAAAAAGTTAAAATAAACTATAATTTAAAACGAAGGGAGTAGCTATGAAGCTGGATCATTGTCAGCTCTAGCAACGCCTTGTGTGTTCCACAGCAGTGAACAATATACAAGGATACATATCTCTAGAAGATTCTAGAAATACCGTTGGAGAAGCTTGAAGTAGAGGGGGAAGGAAAGAGACACCGATGTAGGAAGGAATTGTTGTGGTGGTGTTAGTGAATATTTGGATGCCCCTCTTGTTGATTCTAGTATTTACATACCTCTTATTCATTCTGGTACTGCGATTGTACTCATAATCTAGCCGCTTGGACTAAATCAGCCCATAGCCCATAAGTTTTAGCAATAATTGGTTCCTAACATCGAGCTAATCTCCCATCCGAGGCCTATGCCCCAACGAGTCTCAAGTACCATAGTTGCAACAAAAGATAACTTCAAATCAAAATTTTTTAAAAAAATTGCACTGTTGCATCTTTGTTTCATTAATATCACTATTATCTCTAAAACAAATAAGCTACTAATGCACTATTACACATCTATTCCAGAAACGGACATACAAACAATTACCGTCCCTCTAACACGGCTGTGAGGCTCATGTTATTCACAGAACTACTAGTATTTTCTTTTGTCCCTTGGGTTGTTCCCTTGTATGAAAAATACATTGGTTGTATTGGTACCGGAAGTGGTGTAGTTTCATTTCTCAAGCATGGTCACCACCGATGACATGAGTGGCGTACTATTTGGATTGTCTTGCACACACAATAGTCCGATTTGGATACACCGTAAAACTTCACTGTAGGAACAACACTTAGCCAGGGATAAGTCCACAAGATCCATCCATCTGTCGTTTATCCATAAACTCCATGCCTGATGAGCCGATGGGATCAAATCTTATAGAAATTTGAAAGCATTTGATTGCATTGTGAGAAAAAAACAAGCATAACACTACTCACTTACATAGGCCAGTAGGTTAGGGAAGCCCTTGCAATGAGCTAAACTGATCTTCAAGCCACTTATAATCTCCAAGACTATGACACCGAAACTATATGTATCTGAATTGACAGAAAACAAGCCGTCCATTGCATATTCAGGAGACATGTAACCACTGCTCAAAAGAAAGTATAAAATCTGGGTAAGCATATATAGGGAAATAGAATTCACTTTGAAAATCAAGTCTATGATTACTCACTATGTCCAAACAACTCGATTAGTATTTGCTTCATGTTGGTTTCTACTAAAGATTCTTGCCATACCAAAATCTGATATCTTAGGGCTCATATCCTTGTCCAACAGTATGTTGCTCGTTTTAAGATCTCTATGAATTATAGTCGACCTTGAATCCTGGTGAAGATAAACAAGTCCTCTAGATATTCTTTTAATTATCTTGAAACGTATTGGCCAATCTAGGACAGATTTACTTGCAGCATCTAAAGTATGCAATTCCAAAGGTAACCATGTCACATTTTTCTTTCTGTCCCTTTCTCTCTTATTTTTTTTGAGAAAAGCATAATTTTTTCTGAAAAAGCATGAAAGTACAAGTTGGGACATACCAAAAATAATGGAATCCAAGCTTCTGTTCAGTAAGTATTCGTAAATTAGTAACTTCTCATCTCCATCGATACAACATCCAAGAAGCCTAACTAGGTTTCTGTGCTGCAATTTTGCAATCAGAACAACCTCATTTCTGAATTCCTCCACGCCTTGTCCTGAACCTTGGCCCAGCCTTTTGATTGCAAGTTCTATGTTTTGTCCCAGCGTACCCTGCATTGTTTCACCATTACTAAACTGAACAAGTGGTGCCATAATTCTCACATTTCTACAGTATATTTAAAAGATGTATTTTTCCTAACCTTGTAAACCTTCCCAAAGCCACCTTGCCCGAGCATATTGTCCTCAGAAAAATTGATTGTTGCCGCTGCAATGTCTCGAAAGCTGATAAATGGAAGCTCTACATTTTCATCTCCGAGTTTGCTTGGCGCAGTTGAGTATCCTAGGATCGCTTTCTTCAAATTATCCTTGTTCCGACGTTTGGCTGTCAGGAAAAGCAATTCCAATTGTTACTAATAAACCTTACACTAGTACAAGGACATTGTGCCTGAAATTTTTTTAAAGATCTGGCAAACCGGCGTTATATTAATAAGCGAGGAAGATTAGAGTTGCAATCTTACATGCGCGAGAGGCGCTATCTCATATTGCAGACCGCCATATGAGATATATGTCATCTATGCTAATTACTCACTTTATTTAGAACAATCCTTTGGGGCCCTAACACATAGAAAGCTAACATGTTCATGTAGCCTCCATCTCCAGATCGCCCATCCCGGCTGCCACCGCTGCCAAGGCCTTGGCCAACTTCTTGTCGCCCAAGCGTGCCACCTTCCTGATTTTGTCCACGGCCTCATCAGGCAGTTCTGCCCATACAAATTGAGGTACTCTGTGGCCGCAACATCCGACTGCCCCGTCGGAGCTTCCATGAATTGCAACTCACGCATCAGCTTCTGTTGGGCCCTCTGTGCAACAGGCACCGACGACGGACGAGCAGCCTGCCTCAAACCGGAACGGGTAGCCACCGTGAGTCTCTTACGACGTCGTCCACCTTGCTGAGGCAAGGTCTGTGGCCTTGGAAGCAATGGTGCCGCTGCCTCCTTGAAAATCCCTCTGCAAAAGGTAGCACAACCGGCTGATCCATAGTCCGCGATCTCCTCATCCATCGTTCCAAGTGCCTAGGTTTCCTCTCTTGCGTTCCCAGCAATACCATCAACCTACCCTTCTGACTCGCCTGAGGTGTCCATTGTGTCCGAGAGGACATCCACCTAGGTGTCCACAAGTTGCTGAACTGCATGGCCAGACACCTCGCCCACTGCCGGCTCCATCGCGATCCCAGTCACAAGCAAACTAGACGTTGGCCTGCACGCCGGAGACTCCACTATGCCTGCACCATCCTCAATTGAGCAGCATATCGGCAGCAGGTGATAAGTCGACGGCCTCACCTCCAACGAGTCCTCCTGCTATGGCTCACACGCCGACATCTCCTTTGCTAGCGGATCATGGCAGAGCTGCTCCTGTGATGCCACATTGATGTGGCCAGAGTATTGCAGTGGTGACCACGAACAACGACGTTCCCCCTCATCAGATGTGTGCACGAGGATGTCATGCTCCTTTCGAACCGCAACGGCGAGCGACTCATCGTGCGCCCACGCTCCAGTTCACCGTCCTCTGCCACACCCATCAGTGCCTGGCAGTATGTCGGCGGCGGTCGGGTACAAGCTCTCACAAAGCGCTCAGAGGAACACTGTCGTGGCTCTTCCCTCGGTCTCGGTCCCTTGCTGTTGTCTTGGTGGTGGCCATCCATAGCGCCTCGTGTCCAGTTGAAGGGAACAAAGCATTGCCCAGAGCTGCCATGGTCTTCATGGCCCAACAGCTGGACCAAAATGCTGTCGATCACCATGGCCTGACCAACCCAAGTGGTGATGGGGTAGGCCACGCCACCAATCTCCACGACCTCCTTCGACATGGCACTGTCACGCTCGGCCGGGTTCCCAAACTCAGCAAGGAAGAGGCCTGACCCGTAGCGGGTCACCTTGACCTCGTGCCTTGGAACGTGCAACTTCCCCCGAAGCGCGTTGGCCACCTCCGGGGCAGTGGCACAGCAGCCCACTTGTGAAGCAGTGATCACCACTGCGTGCGTGCGTAGCCTATTCACCTCGCACAGGATCCCCTCCATGGACTTCGTCGGCTGCGGTGAGCTATGGATGAGCGGCTGATGCGGCGCTTGTTTGGCGGGCGTTGGCTGCGATGCGCTCTGGGTGGATGGCGGTTGCGGCGGCGGTGGGCTGTGGGTAAGTGGAGGGAACGAGATGCGGCTATGTATGTTGTCGGGGGGGAAGATGATCCTCGAGCGGAGGTTGGGGGAGATTGGGTTTTGGCAAGCAGGGCAGTGGCAAGCGAAGTGCCCCATCCCCTTGCACTCCCAGCAACGCACCGGCTCAAGGCACTGGGCGAGAAGATGGTCTGCGGCGAGGCAGCGGTAGCAGCGGCCAACGAGCCTCTTCTTGAAGGCCTCCCGAGCGGCGTTCCTTGCCTTCTCCTGCTTGGCCGTGGCTACTCGGAGAGGGCTGGCAACCTTGCGCTCCCTGCGCCTCGTCTTGGCTGCCTTCCATCTCGGTGAGTGCGCAGGCGCGCATGTCTTCTCCTCAACCTGGTCTGACCAGCTTTGGGTGGCCATCAGCCTGGAGCTCTGAGCAGCGGGCCATGCCCGGATGGACTTCAGGCGGTCTTCATGGCCAGGGGCAGCCAGTGTTTGTTGAAATATAAGTGAATTGCCCACCTCTCCCCATGAGCTTAAGCTTTTGGGTTGAATTGGTTGGTGCATGCAACTCAATATGGTATCGGAGCCAGAGGTCTCGAGTTCGAATCCTGGTTAGCGCAATTAAAATAAATTAATTGTTGCTCGCTTCTATTCCACGTCTGAGCCTTGCCTGTCGCTGAGATCTCTCGCCGCAGCCTCGACGTGAGGGGGAGTGTTAAAATATAAGTGAATTGCCCACCTCTCCCCATCAGCTTAAGCTTTTGGGTTGAATTGGTTGGTGCATGCAACTCAATAGGAGGTTCGGAGGGAGGTGCCTTATCCACGAGCAGCACCTCCCCCTCATCCGCGGCGGCGTCGTCGTCGTCCTCATCCCAGTCCACGAGCTCCACTTCGTCGGCTTCGCCAGATGGGGTTAGAGAAGCCGATGGCGCTGTTGCAGGGGGGCTCGCCGCTGCCGGGGTGGCAGAGACGCTGGGGATGGCTGCCGCTGTCTTGGAGGCAAGGTCGCTGGAGGTGGCCACCTCTGCCGGGGAGGTAGGGTCGCTGGTGCCCGTCGGCGCCGGAAACGCCGTCGAAATTGCCGCCGCTGTCGGCGTGGCAGGGGCGCTGGTGGCCGGGGACTTCACCTTGCGCAGTAGATCAGGCACCGGGGATTGTGGATCTATGGACGGATTGGCTGGATGGGGGCTAGGAGGCTGGATCGACCCGAGCGGTGGCGGAGCGCCGTCGTCGTCGCCCAGGGAAGGAGACGGGTCGGGGGCCATCCGCTTACGGGCGTTTTTGTGAGCTATGGATATATGTTCTAGATTATATGATTTGTGCCTGAATTGTAATTCATGGTGAAGTGATTCTCTCTGATTGTACATCTAAGCTTGCATATCCAAACAAGGTACATGCCAGCGGCCGTGAGTGCAAGCACAGATGCCATAACTGGAACCAAGAGTTTTGCAACGCTCATCCTCTTCCCTGTAGCTGCAGAAAGAAAACGAAAATGTTAGTCGTAGCTGCATAACAGTAGTAACAGCCTAACTGATGATTGGTGAAGTTTTCTGCTTACCTAATTCAGACTTGGATAACCTCACATAGAGATCCTGCCCTTTGTCTACGTAACGAACATCCACGATGCCATCCGTCCACATGACGCAGCCACTGCCACCGCCTCCGCCTCGGATGTCAGCGGCGGCGTACGCCACGCACGAGCAGTTGGCGAGGCACCTCGCCCTGCACTGCTCCAGCGTCGCGCTCATGACCACCGTCGCGTTGTCCGTGTCAGGGAGTTTCACTCCCCGCAACGCCATGAACCCGTCTGTCGTGGCCCCGTTGCTGCACTCCAGCGGCACGTCCCTGCGGCACCCACCGGAGGTCTCCTTGATGGGCCACTTCGACGGCGATGCGGGGCTGAACCCGTGTATGCAGCTGCAGAACAGCGTGGACGCGGTGTTGGCGTCGCACAGGCCGAACACCCCGCACATGGCGTAGCTGTCGCAGACGTCTCTCGGCGTCCGCGCTATGGCGTTCCAGGCCCGGCTGGCGGGGTCCCACAACAGCCTGTCAGCCTATGCACCAAACCGACCTCGTTGATCACGAGGCGGTTTAATGGCGTGCCGGGCATGGCGGTGACGACGTAGGCGACCTCGTCGGGGCGGACAACCACCTGGATGGAGAACATCCCGGAGTAGGACGCCATCTCCGGGGTGCCGCTGAACCTCAGCCCGTTCCAGGGGCCCGTGCGTGACTTCTTGATGTTGCCTTGCCATATGACGCACTCCGGCAGGCCCTTGTCGTCCATCACCAAGCGCCAGTCCCCGGGCCTCGGGTCGTTTGCAGCGAGCCACGAAGTGAGGGACCACTCCGCGCTGGTCTGTGGGTTCCTGCCGAGCCTCATGCCGTCAAGCAAGGTGTTGGACGGGTGATCGAAAGACTGCCACAAGATGGTGCCGCTGCTCTGCTCGCGCACTACTAGGTTGCCGGACTCAAGAAGCTGGCCGGTCACCGCCACAGCTGGCGCTGTGGCAGATGCAGAGGTCGTGTTGGAAGACCATTCTGTCTGGCCATAGCCATCGAGAAGACGAAGGCTTCCCGTGCTGCTGATCACCAGCACACCCGAGGTGGTGTTGAGTGGGCTGTCGCGGTTGGCCACCCAGCAGACAGCGTCCGGCGACGCCGTGAACCAGATCCCGAGGTATCTCTTGGTTGGCAACTCGGCCAGGGAGAAGAAACCAAGGGTGAACGATCCGCCGGCCGAGACCAGCGCCTCCCCGTCACTGATGTTGCCGCCATTGTTGAGCGTGTCAGATGCAATGGCGGCGGAATTTCTGGGGAAGAAGAGGAGCACCGTGAAGATCAATGCTTGAAAACTGAGGAACTTGGTGGTTGCTGTCACCACCATAACTGGTGATGTTCCTTGGACTTGCTCTAAAATTTGCTTCGTCGAACGGAATGACTAGTGCTATATGATGTGTTCTTGACTCTTGACCTCTTGATTCCCATCACTGCACACAAGCAGCAGCCCTACGACTATAGGCCACCAGTACATATAAATTACATATATTTTAAACTCACTCCATTCTAAATTATATCTAGATACATAGAAAAATAGATGTATCAAAATAATCATTTAGAACAGAGATAATACTGAACTTTTAGGTCTAATTTGTTGCAATTTAAGTGGGTATAGTCCATAATTTTTAGTTTCGAGAATAAAAAATCTGTTAAACAAAGCTACAAACTTGACAAAATTTGATATGTGTTGACACTGAGCTATTAATAATTTACAACTATTTCTATAGTTAGACAAGGATAAAAATAAACACAAAAATAATAATTTATTGTTCACCTGTGTTCAAGCCCTCGACTTGACGTAAATGCTCGTATTTTTCATGATTTATTTTAGGATTTAGCAACGTTATACATTCAGTCTAGGAGACATCCCTGTCGATAGCGAGGCCTTTGTGACAATTTATTGTTCACCTATGTTCAACTTCTCGACTTAACACAGACGCTCGTATTTTTTATGATTTATTTTGGAAATAAATTGTTATGGGACACTGAAAATATGTAAAATTGACTGTGAGATACTGAAATACTTTTTTTGCTGTAAGATACTATTTCCTTTGTTGTAGGACAACGCTTAGTGTCCTACAACAAAGAAATTAGTGTCCAGTGTCCCACAATTAATTTTACATATTTTTAGTGTTCCGTAGCAAAATTCCCCTTTATTTTAGGATTTAGCAACACTATGGGTTCAGTCTAGGCGACATCCCTGTTGATAGCGAGGTCTCTGTGGTGACTTTGTGAATCTCGAGATCTGTCGATTTAGTCTTTCAAAAGTGCTCACAGAGATGGGATTTTGCGTATTTATATTCATAGAGATGAGTGTTCGTGTGTGTGGACATGTGGTATTCCGTTCTTTTAAAAAAAGTTTGTTGTACAAAAATATTCTGTTTTAGGCCTTGTTTAGATTGCCTCCAAATTCTAAGTTTTTTCACTCTCTCTTCATCACATCAATTTTTAGACTCATGCATGGAGCATTAAATGTAGATAAAAAATAACTAATTATACAGTTTAGTTTTAAATCACGAGATGAATCTTTTAATCCTAGTTGATCCATGATTAGATAATATTTATCAAATATGACAAAAGAGTTACTATTCATTAGGTTGAATTTTTTTAAATCTAAACAAGACCCTAACATTGGTTATTCTAGAAAAAAAACGTGCGCTAGATATTTTCTACACTTTTAGTTTATTTATGTGCTCATAAACTGACCGAGTCCACGAATGATGATACGTGACTGCTTATATCGGTATATATATGGTAATAATTGGAAGTCGCATACGTCAGGTATGACACGAATCGCATGGACTGAGTACACATGAATGAGGTAACCAATGGTTGAATTAGGAGGAATCACTCTGGTCAACACTTCAAAGCACGGATGTTGAAGTCGTTTCCTGTCTGCCGTGCCCACGGTAACTAGGATGTTGACTTTGCTCCCACAAATGATAAGACACACACGTTTGTCACTGGTCACGATTGCAAAATGTCTTTGTGTGATTAGGTGCAGTTTGACAATTTGTTCAAAACATAAATTGGCCGTACTTGGGGAAGTGTTTGGGCAGTCTCCGAACATAGTGACTTCAGTTGATAGCTGTCACTCTAGTCTGACTATAAACGCTACCTTTGCTTAAGAATACAAATTATAGACGTAGTTTTGGTTAAAATACCAAAAGTTTGATTAAATATATACTCTCTCCGTCCCTAAATTCTTATAAATCTCAAGTATCAAGGCAAAAATAACAGAGATGTAAAATTACGCATGTGCCTCTATTTTTGTTTGTTTTACGACACAAGTCATCAGAGTTCACAGTAGCCACTCAGTGCATCTAGAGAATTCTCCAAAGGTTCATAACACATAAGGATACCATGTGGGCCAACGACAGCAACACCGTCATAGACATTCTCCAAAGGTTCAAAATATTAATATTTATAATAACATGTGACTAAATTTATAACACTACCCGCCGCCGCCCCAAGCCCACCGCCACACGCCTTCTCCGGCCGCCGCCGCCGTTGTTCCGTCAAGCGGTGGTGGCGGCCAGCAGTATTGTAATTGCTTGGGAAATTATAAGATTTTTGGAGGCCCCATTGGCTCTTTGTTTTGGATTGACAATAAAAGGTATGAAACAGTATCACGTGACAAGAAAAATAGCAATAAAAGGTATGAAACACTATCACGTGACAAGAAAAATAGCCTAACTTCTTCTAAAAAAAATGCGAAACAGTATCACGTGACAAGAAAAATAGCCTAACTTCTTCTAAAAAAATGCGAAACAGCCTAACCTCCAGTGGGAAGTGTTCACGACAGCGACAATATGTCCATCTAGTCAAGCCAATGCATGACGCTGTTTGGTTCGTAGGCGTAATTTGGCACAGTTAATAACATTAGATAAGTGTGGCAAACCAAAAAGATGTGGCTAGAGAAATTAGAGGCCACACTTTGTCGTGTCTAAGAAAAACTTGTTATACTTCTGTACTCTATATGACATGCGGATTCTATAGGAATCTTCCCTAATGAGTTGTCAACTAAATAATTGTCTAGATCAAAATTTTAAGATGAAGCGTGAGAAAGTACATCTAGCAACCAAACACTCTAGTAACCTATTCCGAATTATCTATCGTCGAGAGCCGGACACAAGAAACAAGACGACCCTGCGCACACCTATCGTAGTCATCATTCACGGTAGCAATCATTCACCTTTTTGCTGTGAAAACGCAAGCGCCACACAAATTTTTTACACTGCACACAGCAGCACTCACTGTCCACCGCAACAGCTGTCCTTCTCCGCAACAGCAGTCAATGTCCATCTCCGCTTTGGGATATTTTTTTAAAAAATGTTGGGTACGTGTAGTAGTACTGGTTTGAGGCCGGGAGACAGACGCTGGTGCGGTAGCTGTGCAGAGTTAGGCTTCGTAGCGGACGACAATTAAAATGGAACGTGACGCTGTAGCTAGAACGACAATTAAAATGAAACAGAAGGAGTAATCATCTTAATTTGCCACTGTCATATGCATCTTGACGTTATAAAAATAGCTACTTCTTGAAATTTGATACACGTGCTATTTATAAATATTAGTTTTAAATTTTAATTAAACCCTTGACCTAATAAAAGAGTTAAGGGTCGCAATTGAAACACACCCCTTGTGATATCATTGTCCATGTGTACCGCGTAAAGAGTACTCCATTGTTTTGTCAAAAAAAAAGAGTACTCCGTTGACTGATTCACCTAGAGCGGTGACATGCAGACGTTTTCCACGCGCGAGCGCGCGCTCTGCTCTCCGCTGGACGAGTGTGGTGTCTTTTTTTTTTGTCGTTTTCCTTACGCTGACGTCAGCATTGATACCAGCGAAAAAAAGGAAAATATTTTATTTTAACTTGCTATAATTTCTGAACCGTGTATTCGTTTTTAATTTCGTTTGCGCCGATGTGTTCTTCGCGACAAGACGAATAAAACTAGATCTCACTTCAGTATGCTTCAAAGAATTTTTTTCACTTTCTTTTCTATACTGCTATCATTCTGTTATGCGTTCTGAGTTAAATCACTTAAGTCATGCGTTTTAAGTTAAATTTCTAACTTTGTAACATGTTAGATGACCTAAATCATGCGTTATAAGTTAGATTTCTAAGTTAGATCGCGTAAGTCATGCATTCTAAGTTAAATTTCTAACTTTGCCGTGTTAGATCACATAAGTCATGGGTTCGATGTAAGATTTGTAAGTTAGATCTCATGCGATCTAAGTTATATTTCTAAGTTAGATCACGTAAGTAATGTGTTCTAAGTTAAATTTATAAGTTAGAGAATGAAAGCCACGCGTCTGAATTTGCTATAAATAGAAAACTTTCCAAAAAAAGAAAAGTTACGGGATTTTTTCTTTTGCCAAAAAAGAAAAGTTGTGCATGTGTACATCGACCGCTAGTTGGGTTCCTAGCGCGTGGCCGCTAATTAGTCACACGTTGCCGGACCATATTGACTCAAGCAGCCGCGCCCTTCGGCCGACGGATAGCTCCTCGTGGGCTCATGGCTTGCCTCGTGGTTGCGTGTTTCGCCCTTTCACATAGTTGCAGGCAACTGCCACCTCGGACGGTGGCCCAATTAGACTTGCCCTGTTTAGAAACCTTTTTTTTTCTTTCGAGTAAGCTTGTTTGGCAACTTACTCCCTCTGTCCCAATATTCTAGACATTTTAGGTAGCTAGCTGGTGCATTAACTGTTGATCGAACCTGGACGCTGCTAAAGGCCGGATGCATGCACTGCTACGTGAATCTGGACCATTCGAACCCATCTCAAAACGATAAGTAATGTGGGACGGAGGGAGTAGAGCTGAACTCATTCTGACGGGAGGATGGTACCTGTGGTGGGAAAGATGGCAACTAACGCAGGCCGTTCAGCCACCACCAAGATCAAGTTTAGCTGTTGTTTTCTTAACAAATAATTATAAGATAGCTATGAAGAAGAGTGTTAAGTTAAAACACAAGGATGGAAAAAGCCTAGTGAAGGGTATATTATGTTGAATATAGATGCTTCCTTTGATGGGGATAGGGGGTGTGGCAGCACAGGTGCTATGATCAAAGATAGTTCTGGGGTATGATTGCAGCTTCAAACACTTTTAAGCCCTACCTAGTTGATGCACCAATGGCAGAAGCTTTTGCTTTAAAAGAGGGACTAATGTTATCTCAACATATGTTGTCAAAAAAATATTATCTCAACACAATGGGGGAAATAGACTGATTGTTCAAACCAATTGTATCGAGGTCATCCAAATTATGGAGAACCCGGGATTCACTGCAAACTTAGCTACTGCAATTTATGATGAATGCAATATAGATTGGAATGGATCCACGAGATCTCCATTGAGCATTTAAGTAGGGAAGAAAATCAAGTGGCGCATGAGCTCGCTAGGCAACCTATGATTTCTAAAGCAAATTGTATTTGGGACAATGATCCCCTGGTTGTATTTTTCAGCTACTATCAAATGATGTAACTATATTTGATCAATAAAAGTTTGCCTAAGGGCTTTTATAAAAAAACTTAGTTCCTAAAATAACGATTGGTACTCGGTGGAATATTTAGTAACCTCAGTATCCATCCATGTGAAAAGTAACACCAGTTTCTCATGATCCCATGACGCAGACGATGCGGGGTCAATGAGATCACTAATTAGCTGTGGTGGATTATCTGCTAAGAAGCACACCAGCCTCAGCGCACCATCACCCGGTCTCAAGTCAAGTACCATAGTTGCAACCAAAGCTAATAACTTCAAATCATAATTTTTAATCTTGTAAAAAAATCATAACTTTTAATCTTGTCAAATGTATCCTTCATGTAATCTCATTACATAACTTCTCTAAAACAAATAAGCTACTAATGCACTATTACACATCTGTACTAGAAACGGACATAGAAATAACTACCGTCCTTCTAACACCGTTGTGATGCTCATTTCATTCATAGAACTGCTAGTATTTTCTTCTCTTCCTGGGGTCGTTCCTCGGTATGATAAATACATCATTGTGAGGCTTATGTTGTTGACGGAACTACTAGTATTTTCTCCGGAGACTTGGGTTTCCCTTCCCCAGTATGCAAAATACATAGGCTGTTTAGGGACGGGAAGTGGTGTTGTTTCGTTCTCAAGCATGGTTACCACGGATGACATGAGTGGCCGATTATTTGGATTATCTTGCACACAGAGTAGTCCTATCTGGATACACCGTAGAACATCTGTTGTGGAGCAACTCTTAGCCAACGTTGAGTCCACAAGATCCATTGCTTTGTCATCTATCCATAGGCTCCATGCCTGAACCAATGAGATCAAAGCTCAGACAAATTAGTAAGCTTTTGTTTGCATTGTGAAAAAAAAATTAAGTATACCACCATAGACTTACATACGCTAGTAGGTTTGGGAAGCCCTTGCAATGAGTTAAACTAATCTTCAAGCCACTTATAATCTCCA
>CM041642.1:5703383-5716873 GCA_023333625.1 Bothriochloa decipiens
CCAGACGTTTCTCCCCCGCACAACGACCCAACCCCCCCGATGTTGAATGATGACTTTATGAGAGGTCTTAGGGTCTGTTTGGATATATATGATGCGCACAATTGTAAGCACATATCTAATAAGAAGTATGTTCATCTCAGCTACAAGCCACGTGTCTCGCCGTAGTTCTGGTAAACTAGAATAAAATTTTGATTTGTGGCTTCGTACATGCGCGGGCATATCCTTTCTGGAAGAAAACGCGCGGGCATATATTTAATTTTTATAGTAACAATATATATATATATATAAATTCAAATTCGGATAAGATAATAAACCTGGCCAGATTATAGTACTCCCTCCGTCCCAATAAATATGCAATTCTCGTTTCCCGAGTAGTTAACGTTTTCAAACGGTTGACAATTATATATTAAAATATATAAATATATAAGTAATTAATATCATCAGAAAGATTTTTAAGTCTAAATTTTTAATAAATTTATTTTGAGACATAAATATTAATATTTTTTTTATAAATTTGGTTAAAGTTGACGTACCTTGATCGACACGTTTCCCATAATTGTATTATCAATATGACGGATGAAGTACTTGTAAGCAGGCATATGTACCCGCGTCGTAGTCGTAGGGTTGACAATTACCTGTTGCGGTGGTTAGCCAGCAGCCATGGCTAAACAAAGGGCTTAAATTAAGCTGACTAGGGCCCTGCTGACGCCGAGCGTTAATCGCCTCACCGGTGAGCTCCCCAGCAGCTTTAATCGCAAGTTGCCCTGCATGATGTGATGGTACATGGGCCGGGTGACGACGTGACGCTGACGCTCCTGGTGTAGGTACGCGTGTTGACGCATTACAGCATCCGGTCTCCATTAACTGCATCCTGTCTCCATTGGAAGCTCTCAAACAAGGCTTGCATGTTTCAGCGGAAGCTCTCAAACAAGGCTGCGCGCTGACGCATCGGCCTGCGACGCACCTATCGATTCCTCCGCCGGATCCGCAGTGCTAGCTCGTTCTGTTACCATGCATGCAGCACCGCCGGCCGGCCGGGTTCCCGGGCGACGGCCGTGATTGACCAAGTCGTCGTCGATGTGGTGCCGCCTAGCAATCTGCCCGCCCCGTACTAATATAATGGATCGATTTGGACCAGGTCGATCGTCGCCGATGTTTTGCCCCGTCACTTTTCGAGTTATTATTGCTCCACCCTTTCAGCTTCAGTGTGCTGTCTGCTGAGACTAGTACGTTTCCTCACTCAAGTTACCCAACATGCTTCTCCTTCAGAGTTCCTGACTCGACTCAGTCACGGATGGGGATGGGCTAGCCCAGCAGCTCCCCGGCCGTTGTCATCCTCCTTGATCTTCTCTAGCTTCTCTCCTCCGAGATCTGAGTGCCAGTCACAATGGCCAGTTGTTGACACAAAGCAGAGGCATTATTGTCCGGGCCCTGTGATGGCGTTGCACAAGCAAAGAGAAGAAGGGTACGATCTTACGTAGTCTGCTGCTCGTTCACTATAGCCTAGTAGCCTACCAGTGGGCGGCTTAGGGGAGCCGAGAGGCCCCCGCGCCAAACCAGTTTGGCAGCGGCCGCGGGACCACTGAACTGGGAAGCCTCGAATGCTGCCGCGGTTTCGACACTTTTTTTTATAAGATAGGGTATAATTTGGACGCACATAACCCATACACTTCACACTTATACCACACGCACATACACGTGTGTGCGTCCGAACACACGCTTATAAGAGATTGGGAGCCATCGTCGCCTTCATTGCGCGAAAAACGCGCAGTACCACCGAACGCGCACGCGTATGTGTACCACAGAAATATATTATCCAGGTCAGCAACAGGACCGGGGCAGGTGCAGCACCCGGGAGTCGAACGCGCGACCTCCCGGACGGGCAGCGCCTACAATGAGGCCGCTAACCAACTGAGCCGAAGCTCATCCGCCGCTGTTTCGACACCTCTGTTCGTGCTGGTTTCGTGGGAGCTGTGGAAAGACCCCAACGCCAGATCCTCTGCACTATTGCCTGAAGCTGAGCAGTAGCCCAGCTGGTGATCGGTTACACTTGCTAGTAGGTCCGGCGCTTGGTCTCTGCCAAAGCGCATCGTTGTAAATCCAAGACTGAATGATGATGATGTGCAAATGCTCTGACGAACTCAAGATGCACGCAGAAGAGAAAAAGACGACGAGTCTGTTCGACATGGGCCTCTTCGAGTGTTTTCGGCCTAGCCCAGAGGAAATCATATATACCGTGAGAAGAGAGAGACGGAGAAGGCCCAGACAGAGAGGCTGAGGCCGGGCAACGTCGGAAGCAGCTCGCGCCAACAGCTAGCCAACCCGTTCCGTCGACGGCGCCGTCCACGGTGCCACGCCCACTGGAGAAGTTTCATCATGGCTTCGAGCCTTCGACTCGATCACTCGACCAATCAACCTCACGGCCAGACAATGCAAAACCAGTGTGACAGTGTCACCGCATCGGGCACAAAACGCTCGTGCGTTCACCATGGCAGCTAGCAGCCTGTACATCAATCACCGGACAATATTCAGAACAGAACAATGCAAGTGCGCAGGGCAAACAAGGCCCGGTGCCGGTGGCAGAAAGAACAGACAACAGTTTCACAAGCAAGGTGTACGTCGTCTTATTTTTTAAATAAGGGATATATAAATATTCGACCTTTACATTCAGGGATATACACAGTCCAGTATTACAACGTTTCGGATAAAACAAGAGAAAATCACGGTCTTAAAAATAGACCAGGACACTAAAGCAAATAATATAAATGTTTCCATCCTTTATTAGATATCTCTAAAGCAATCATCTCCAATATCTTTCTTATCGTCGAGAGGGTGTCCTTGGCTTGCTCATCACGCTGCAATAGGGCCCAGAAACAAAGCCAATACGCTTTCCTGAAAATAACCTGCATAATAGAGTTAGTTTTGAGTTTGTTAAAAATAACATCATTCCGGCATCGCCAGATAGCCCAGCACATGGCAGCCACCCTAACCCAGATCAACCCTTTGACTCTCTTATGCTGATTAAAAAGCCAGGCACCAAACATATGGTTGATGGATCTCGGTTGAGTTAAATTTATAGCAAAGAAAATAATCCTCCAAATTATTTTGGCAAAGGGACAATCAAGGAATAAGTATTGGATAGTCTCATTCACATTACAGCAGATACATTTCTGGCTCCCTTTTCAGTTTTTCTTAGCGAGGTTGTCTTTGGTTAGGACAACATCCCTTTGTAGGAAACAAAGAAAGATTTTGATCTTTAGAAGATTTTTATTTTCCAAAGTTTCTTATGAAGAAAGGGTGGTTGTGTATCAATGAGATGGAGATACAGCGAGTGGACAGAAAATAACCCAGATTTGGTTAAGTTCCATCTAAAATAATCTGCCTTTTACCAAATCAATATTAGAAATCTATGCTACTAGATTTAGCCATTCTAAAAGTTTATTATCCACCAGTGCCCTACAAAAAGAGATGTTTAGGGGAATAATTGCCATCACTTTTGAAACCGTGGCGTGGCGATCATGCACTATATTATAAAGGGAGGGGTATTTAACTTTTAGAGGCTTGTCACCAACCCATGTGTCATCTCAGAACCTCGTCTTGGTCCCATCTTTAATATCGAAGGAACCCTTAGCCAACACCTCATCTTTGATGTGCATGAGGTCTCTCCAAAAATGCGAATCATTGGGTTTGGCTGTGACTTGAGTGAGGGTTTTCGATTGTAGGTATTTGTTAGTTAAAAGGGATTGCCACATGCCCTCTATGTTAAGTAGATTAACCACCCACTTGGCCTATAAGCATTTATTCTGCAATTATAAGTCCAGGATACCTAGACCCCCTTGGTCCTTAGGACGACATAGGATGTCCCATTTGGCAAGTCTATATTTATGTTTGTCTGAAGATCCTTGCCAGAAGAACCTTGATCTGAAGTGATCAAGGTTTTTGAGTACTCCTTTAGGAATCTCGAAGAAGAACATCATAAACATGGGTAGACTGCTTAAAACAGAATTAAGCAGTACTAGTATCCCTCCATAAGACAAGTATTTTGCTTTCCAGCAAGAGAGTCTCTGTTGAAAATGTTCTTCAACCTTTCTCCATTCAGAATTCAAGAGTTGTGTATGGTGCATTGGGATCCCTAGATATCTGAAGGGATATTCCCCTGTACTACACCCAAAGAGACTAGTATAATAAGGCTCCATCTCTTTAGCCGCACCATAGCAGAAGATTTCACTCTTTTGAAAGTTGATCTTAAGCCCAGATAATTGTTCAAAAGCATATAGCAAAAGTTCCAGATTCTTTGCTTGTTCTAGGTCGTGGTCTAAAAAAATAATGGTGTCATCTGCATATTGTAGGATTGATAGACCATCATCAATAAGATGGGGGATGACTCCTCTTATTTGGCCATCCGCTTTTGCTCTATTAATAAGAAGAGCTAGCATATCAGCAACGATATTAAATAAGACAGGTGACATAGGATCTCCCTGCCTGAGTCCACGTTTCATCTGGAAGTATGGGCCAATATCATCATTGACTTTGATCCCCACACTTCCCCTAGTGACCATACTCTCAACCCACCTACACCACTTGGGGGAGAAACCTTTCATGCATAAGGTTTGTTGTAAGAAAGACCACTTTACCTTATCATATGCCTATTCAAAGTCAATTTTAAAAATGACCCCATCACGTTTTTTGGTGTGTAACTCATGTATAGTTTCGTGCAATATCACTACTCCTTCCATGATATTCCTGCCTGGCATGAAGGCAGTCTGCGTTGGGCTCACCACTGTTTTAGCGACCATATTTAGTCTATTTGTACCCACTTTTGTGAATATTTTGAAGCTCATATTTAGGACACAAATTGGTCTATATTGCTGAATTTTTGTACCACCTTGAATTTTTGGAATTAAGGTAATAATTTCAAAATTCAAGCTGTAAAGATCAAGAGTCTCCCTATGGAGATCTGCAAAGAGATGTAGAAGGTCATCCTTGATAACTCCCTAAAACACCTGATAAAATTTCGCAGGGAATCCATCCGGACCTGGAGCTTTATTATGCTCTATCTGGAAGACTGCATCCCTCACCTCAGATTCAGTGAACGGACTAATGAGGATATCATTTTCTTCCGGGGATCTTGTGAAATATCTAAGCTGTGGTCTTCCACTAGTGTGATCGCAGAATGTTCAGGTGACCCAAAGAGATTCTTATAATAATTTATGATATGGCTTTTGAGGCACTCATCACCAACCACAATACCTTGATCATTTTCAAGTTTGTAGATATGCTGCTGATGATGTTTCCCATTAGCCACAAGATGAAAGAACTGAGTGTTAGCATCACCCTCCAATAGGGTTTTAAATTTGGCTCTCTCATACCATTTTAGTTCCTCTTCTCTCAAAAGGTAGACTAAACGCTCTTTGAGATAATGTTTAAGATTAATTTCTTGATCAGATAAGGAGGTGCACTCCACTTTCTTATCAAAATTCTCTAAAAGAGCTAAGAGAGTTTGCTTCTCTTTTCTGTATGACCCTGCTGTATGTTTAGTCCAGCCTCTTAAATGTTGTCTAAGTCTTCTGATCTTTGACTGCCAACGTTCTAGAGGAGTTGATCCAGAACATTCAGATTGCCAGATATTAGCAACCATGTCATAAAATCCATCCCTTATCAACCATCCCCGCTCAAATTTGAAAGGTCGGTTTTGGGACTGGTGAGTCGAGGCACCTGTGTTGAGTACCAAGGGAGTATGGTCTGAAATATTCCTATCTCTAGATTCGACCGTCGTCAGTGGGTATTGATCTTCCCACTCTGTGCTGACGAGGACTCTATCTAGCTTTTCAAAAGTTGGGTTATCCCTTGACCCCGCCCAAGTATATTGACGGTCTGACATCACAATCTCCTTGAGATTCAGAGACTCGATGACAGCATTGAAAAGATTAGGCCATTTGGGTTCAAAATCCCCGGAACTCTTTTCCTCTGGAGCTCTCATTATATTGAAATCCCCTCCTAACATATACAGAAGGGACTCCTTAAAGAAAGTATTGGCTAATTCAGCTAGGAAAGCACCCTTGTTTTGAGATTGCGCTGGCCTGTAAACTGAATATAGCACAAATTTGAAGTCATTGTTTTTGCATCTTAGGGTAAATTTTACATAGAAATATCCCTCATCAATGGCTCCAATATCAAAAACATTCAGGTCGATACCAAGCAGTATGCCTCCTGATCTACCATGAGGCGCCATGGTATGCCACAGGAACTCTTGTCCACCACATAAATTTTTGAGGACGTGATCCGAAAATGAGTCCCGTCCTGTTTCAGAGAGAGCTATAAAATTAGTTTGCTCCTCCTTAACTAATTCAGCTAAGAACCGATGTTTAGCCAAGTCTCCAAGACCTCTGCTTTCTAGAAAATCCCTTTCATTTGAAATTAATTTTAGAGGGGGTCTTTGGCTTTCTGGGAAGTCTGCCTTTGTTTGTATTTCTGGCATTATGATATTTTTTCTTACAACAGAGAGGAGAGAGATCTATGATTTGATCATTCTCCTTGTCCTGCATATTCTCCTTTAGATTACCACTAGCGTGGCTGAGAAATGCTTCAAGTCGCTCTTCCCATTCATCATCGCTTTCGAGGTTTGAGTAATTAAAATTGCTCTTCTTTTGATTAGCGCAAAGGACCAACCTATCTACCTCTAGGTTTTTAATGACTGCTACCTCCGAGGAGCCTAGGTTGATGCCTACCCTACCACGGTTTGAAATAACTTTCGAATCTGGAAAGCTAGTAAAGGAATTGCCCAGAAATTCGAGGTTCTTCTTTGCCGTCAACCTTTTAGCCTTGTGTAGGGTAGGAACGTCCGCTGTTGCCGTGTTCCTGGAGCTTCGACGCGGTGCCTTGATGGGGGCTGCCATAACTACAGGTTTGAGGACCCCAATTACTGGGCTGGAAGCTGCTAGGGTCCCCATAGCAAGTGTCGGCGAAGCATCTTCAGTGGCAGGTGGAGTAGTATGCTGATTCAGCGTGCAGACGAGCCCCCCCGCTGCCCGGCGCTGCTGGGTGCGAAGGTGCAATAGCTGACAACGTCCCCCTTGTAAGCATGGGGGACATAGCCGACGTGCCCCACTGCACCCAATGGCGAGACCGGGAGGGTGGTGGCCTGGGTGCCGCCTACGTCTGCCGAAGGCAGGGGCGTGGGAGTGGCCAGCATGCCTCCACCATAGCCAAGGGCGAACCCGGGGGGGGTTAGGACCGGCATGCCCCCAACAGCAGTCAAGGGCGAGGCCAGGGGCGCCCCCCCTAGCTGGTGACGTAGAGCCTCCCTCCCCCGGCAGGACCGGGGATAGGACCGGGGTTGGCCCCGCGTCCTCCCCGGAGTGGCTCCGGCTCGCTGTGGGGGGTAAGTGGCGAAGTAGGGCCCTCCACACCGGCCTAGAGTAATTCGTCATTATCGACGTCCGCCACGCAGCCCTGAACCGTCAACGGTGACAAAAGACAGAAGAAGGGTGAATTTTGTTAGGGGAATCCACTAGAGAATTATAAGATGCCAGTTCTTCTTCCGTCAGCAGGGAATAAGTCTTTCTTGCATCCCCATCATCTAAATCAAGCACAGCTTTGTTACTAATCTCCATAAGCAGCTGTTCACAAGCTCGGTCCAAACCCTCCTCCACTAAGGATGCTTGCTTCTGAGGGGGCAAATTCTGAGGAGGTGCCGGAGACTTCTCAGAAGTACCATTATTATTTTCCTCACTAGGAGGATTAGGATCCTCTGCATCTTCCATCTCCTGGTCTTCCCCATCAAGATTCTTATCACCATCATCCAACAAATCATCATTCTCTGGGTTGGAAGCATCTGTCTGTATAGCTTCATCAGGTTTGAAGTAAAGGCGGTAAATGCTGCTAATAGCACAAACATCAACCTGCTTAGGGATCTTTTTAATATCAAGAACCACCACAAGGATTCGAACCTGACCAGTCACTCGAAGATGTGCCATATCAACCTTCTGTGTGGCCCCAATGATGGACCCGACTGCCCATAGAGGAAGAAAACAACGAAGCACCCGGGGCACTTTAGTGACTGTCACCCAAACCTGCTCCAGGACTTTTATGGGTTGGACATCATCAATAAATTCTTCAAAGATAATAGTGCCCTCCTTGTTCTTGGTGGTGATAGTACGAATTGTGATCATACGTTCTAGCTCTTCCATACTTGGGAAAGGAACAACAAAATATTTGGTGCCTAGCTCTTGCACCTCCCAATCCCAATGAACTGGGATGATCCTGGCCAGTTCAGACCGAAGCAGCTGAGCAGACACCTCACCAACCTCCACCGTAATGAGAGCTGCCACTGAAGACTGAGCAGGCATGACAATTTGATTATTTCTTGCCGCCTGAATCTGGAAAAAGCCCATCCCATCCTCAGCGGCACCGCAATAGGCCACTGTAGGTTTCGGGTCTCGAAGTTGTGGGCACTGATTAGTGTAATGTTCCTCCGTGTAGATGGTACATTCTAGCTTCACAGATTGCTCCTTGCGCTTCCTTTTTGCTTGCCTTGTTCGTCATCCAAGATTTTGTCGGAGGCGACAAAATTGGCGCAGGTGTTGGTGCCACGGCCACGACCTCCGCCATGTGGTCGCTGCCCGACACTCTGTTCAGCACCAGGCGTGCCAGTATGACTAGGGGTGCTCTTAGCCGCGTCCTCGGTCACAGCTGTGCCTTCATGTTGGACGTTGATGACGGCTGCAGCCTTGGGACCCCCACGGCCATGTCCCCGGCCCGCAGCACCAGCATCCCCCGAGGGAAGGGGAGCTCCACGGCCGTGTCCCCGACCCTCAGTAGCAGCATCGCCCGAGGGAGCCACGACCATGTTTGAGTCGTTCCCCTTATAGCCGTGACCATGTCCCTGGCCCTTGCGGTCATGGAACTCGGGAGCGGGTCCACGACCCCGGCGGCGATCCAGCGCGACGCGCCCGGAGACAATCCTTCCTCGCGAGCCGCCGGCCATGAGAGCGTCCCGGTATGAGAGCACAGGGATGGCGGCGAAGGCGTTGATGTTGATCAATCATCGATTAGGTTTACTGATCACCGGTGGCATGGTGAAGATGGAAGGCGTACAGCTCGTCCCTGGTTCGGCGGCCTGGGCCGGATTGGCCTGATGGACCGACACCCCTGGTATATGTCTGACTGGGTCCGGGCCGATGGAGTGGTTGAATCGGGTTGGAGTCGGTCCAGCTGCCATCCCGGTTTGACGTCTTGGATTTTGAAATTCCATCATTTTAGGATCTCGGTCGTGCCACGGATGGCACGACGATCATGGCCGCGTGCACGGCCACCACCTCCTGGCGCACTGGACTGCACCACCGGTAATATAAAATCACTGATCGTCGCCGCCGGCGTGATACATCGCGGGGGTAGCGGCCCTTTCCACATGCCCTTCCATGGCGCATGGACAGCCCTTGGGGGTGACGACGACGGAGCAGGGCGCATTCCATGGCGTTCCAGCGTGGACGACGCTGGCTGCTGGATTGGCTGGGTCCTTGATTCCTTCGCCGTAACTAGCCGTAGTGCCCTCCGTATCGATGGCGCAATCGATACGGGAGCCATCCACCATTAGAGCCACAGCGGACCGCGGAGAGGGACGATGCGCCGCCTGCGAGACGCCGCTGGTCACACCCGAGGGCTGCCGGTCACACCCGAGGGCTGCCGGGTTGAAGCCAGCTTGACGGCTGCCTGGGCGTCCCGGACCGGGAACAGTGCCGCTGCTCTTGCCGCCGGTCACGCGAGGGAAGCTTTGCTCCTCCAATTTCCATATGGAATGCCACGAACAAATATTTTGATATCTGTAAATAAATCGATCACATCGTGTACCTGTACGTCGTCTTATGCCATATATTATGCCAGCAAAGCTATCGCTAAAATAACTACGCATTCCATTTCCATGCAATTCGGAGCAGGGTGTCCTAGTAATAACCATGTAATGATTGTTCTGAAAATATAATGTAATAAACAATGTAACCTAATAAATAAGCACGTACCATTTTCACCGTCCCTCCAACACTGAAACACTCACGTCATTCACGGAGCTATTTGTATTTTCCCCAGTTCCTTGGCCTTCTAAATACCATTGAGAGAAGTACATGGGCTGCTTTGGGATTGAACGTAACGTAGTTTCTTTCTCCAACATGAACACAACCCATGACATAAGTGGCCTACTATTTGGATTGTCTTGCACACACGAGTCCTACGTGGATGCATCGCAATGCTTCGACTGGTGAGCAAGTCCCGACAATTGATGAGTCCACGAGATCAATTGCCTTACCATCCTTCCATAAGTTCCATGTCTGAATCAATTCAACCAAGTTCATTGGATATCAACGTGTTTTTATTGAACTATGGACATTTCAACAATAGCACAAAACTTACATAAGCTAATAAGCTAGGGAAGCCGATGAACTGAGTCGAAGTGATCTTTAAACCACTTAGAATCTCTAAGAGTATGACACCAAAGCTATATGTATTTGACTTGACCGAAAAGGCACCATCCATTGCATATTCAGGAGACATGTAACCACTACATAAAAAGTTAGCACTAAGTATAAACAAATTGAAAGAAAGAAAAAAAACATATAAAGCATGATGCGTGGATTACTCACTATGTCCCGACAACTCGATTGGTATTTGCTTCTTGTTGGTTTCCACCAAAGATTCTTGCGATACCGAAATCTGATATCTTTGGACTCATGTCTGCATCTAACAGTATGTTGCTTGTTTTGATATCTCTATGAATTATAGTCAACCTTGAATCCTGTTGGAGATAAAGAAGTCCTCTAGAAATCCCTTTGATTATCTTAAATCTTGTTGGCCAATCTAGGACGTTTTTACTTGCAGGATCTATATGTACAATAGTAAAATATGATGAAGCAAACAAATCTTACATGATAGCTATGGCAAACATTTATTTCTATCTTGAAAGTATGAGAATAATTACCAAAAATGAAGCAATCAAGGCTTTTGTTTGGTAAATACTCGTAAATCAGTAGCCTTTCATCTCCATAAATGCAGCAACCAAGAAGTCTAACAAGGTTTCTGTGTTACAGTTTGGCAATTAGAACAGCTTCATTTCTAAATTCCTCTGCCCCCTTGTCTAGAGCCCTTACTTAGTCTTTTGATTGCAACTACTCTGTTGTCGGGCTGTATTCCCTGCATGATTTCATCGTTCAGGAAATGTTAAAAGTTTCGAACAACACTTGTGTTGTATTATTGTATAGGAATTTCATTATAGTTACCTTATAAACATTACCGAAGCCTCCTCGTCCAAGCAAGTTCCCATCAGAAAAGTTGTTTGTTGCAGAGACAATATCTCTAAAGCTAAGAAATGGAAGCTCAGGATCTTTATCACCAATTTCATTTGAAGTCCCCTCCGCACCTAGCCGCATCTCTCTTTTCTCACTACCATTGTTTGGACATGGGCCTTGCAAGAACGCCGTACAGTATTAGCCTAGACGGTTTCTATATGAACTCGATCGAATGAAAAACGTTGACCAGGGGAGAGACCTCCCCTAGTCAACTAATATCAGGGAGCTTGCCTAATATGTATGCACTCTGAATTATACTTAATAGTGAAGTGTCTCTACCTCTAAGCTTGCATTTCCAAACAAGGTACATGCCCGCACCCGTGACCGTGACTGCGAGCAGAGATGCCGTGATTGGAATCACCATCTTTGCCACACCCCTCCTCTTCTTTTGAGCTGCTGAAATAGTTTAACGAAGAGAAATAGATGATGAAACTCTATTCGCAACACAGAATTGCTTACCTAATTCAATCTTTGGCAACCTCACATAGAGGTCCTGCCCTTTGTCCACGTAGCGGACATCAACAATGTTATCCTTCCACATGACGCAGCCACTGCCATCACTGCCTCCTCGGATGCTGGCTGCGGCGTAGGCCATGCATGAGCAATTGGCGAGGCACCTCATCTCGCACTCCTCCAGCGTCGCGCCCATGTCTACCGTCGTGTTGTCTGTGTCGGGGAGCTTCACTCCCGGCACCACCACGAATCCGTCCGTCGTCGTCCTGTTGCTGCATTCTAGTGGCTTGATCCTCCGGCATCCGCCTCCGTACTCCCTCATGGACCACTGCGAGGGGTTCACGGGGCTGAACCCCTTGACGCAGCTGCAGAACAGCGTGGACGCGGCGTCTGTGTTGCATATTCCGAATGCACCGCACTTGGCATACACGTCGCAGACGTCCCTAGGTGCGGACACCAAGACGTTCCAAACCTTGCTGGCCGGATCCCACGTCATCCGCTGCAGATCGCCGAGCTCATTCAGCACGAGGCGGGACCATCCGCGTTGAAGATGTATGCGATCTCGTCGACCTGGTTGGAGAACGTCTCCGACGCCATCATCGGGACACCGCTGAACCATAGCCCGTTCCAGGGGCCGGTTCGGTACTTCTTGACCTTGCCTTGCCAAGTGACGATGTCTGGGAGGCCCCCGGTCTCCAGCGCACGCCGGAACTCCCCTGGCGTCGGGTCGTTCGCCGCGCGCCACGATGTGAGGTACCACTCCGCGCCAGTCTGTGGGTCTTTGCCGAGTCTCATGCCGGCGAGCAAGGTGTTCGACGGGTGATCGAACGATTGCCACAGCACGTCGCCGCTGCCTTGCTTGCGCACGACCAGGTTGCCGGAGCCAAACAGCTGCGCCACAACAGGAGCTGAACTCGTCGTCGTGTTGGAAGACCACGCAGTGTGGCCGCTATAGCTGTCGAGAAGGCGAAGGCTGACGGTGCTGCCGACCACCAGTACGCCCGAGGTGTTGTTGAGGGGCGTTTCTTGGTTGGCCACCCAACAGATGGCATCCGGTGACGCGGTGAACCAGATCCCGAGGTATCTCCTGGTTGACACCCCGGGGGAGAAGAAGCCCAGGGTGAAGGAGCCGCCGGTAGAGACCAGTGTCGCACCATCGGTGATGTTGCTGCCATTGTTGAGTGTGTCAGATGCAGCGCCAGCGGCGGGGCAAAAGAGCACGGGGAAGATCAGGGTGACAAGGTACGAATGAAGTCTTGCCATTCCTATCGCCACTAGTGTTGATATGATGTTTGCTGCAGCAGCTCATCAAAATCCATGGCATACTGTCATACTGATATATACTCTAGATGATAAGTTCGGTGCTCGCATACTACAGCATTAATTTAGCACCAACGGCATTCCTTACGAGTCCTTGGTCAATCGTGGCTTGTTTATTTTACTGATTAGTCTTGTCTAGTTTCTTACGGGTCTAGTGGTTGAAAGCAACGTTCTTATTCAAAGTCTACGGGACTGACCGACTAATGCTGACTGCATACTAAGCACGATGTGAAGGGAAATCAGATATATTAGCAAATTTATAAGTGTGCAGCCAATTTTGTGATCTCGCCACTATGCCACTACAAACGGAGCAGACGTGATTTAAAACTTGTACCTACTGAGACCAGACGTTTCTCCCCCGCACAACGACCCAACCCCCCC
>CM041642.1:5720384-5736107 GCA_023333625.1 Bothriochloa decipiens
CCCCCCCGATGTTGAAATGATGACTTTATGAGAGGTCTTAGGGTCTGTTTGTGTGTGTGTGTATATATATATATATAGAGAGAGAGAGGGAGAGTTTTTTCTCCCTTCCTATATACTAGGCCTACACGAGTAGTCATCCATGGCCACTGGATCGGAGTACACATCAACGACATGACTGAATGGGCTCCTCCGTGAATTGGTTGTACCCAACAAATGTTTCTGGTGATGACTCGACATCGAACCCAACTGTTTTTCATCGCCTCCAACGCCAAATCCTCCTTCCTATTAGACTACCCTTTTGTAGTGCGACCAATGCGCCTCGTTGCAGGAGCTCAGCAACACGCGTCCCTCACTATTGGAAAATAGAGATTTGCCGTGTGTTAAACGATTTGCTGAGTGCCAAAACACGGGCGCACGACAAATCTCCTCTTTGCCGAGTGCCACACTCGGTAAAGAAAAACACTCGCGAAATCCATGATTTGCCATGTGCTAGGCACTCGACATAGCAAAGAGGCGATTTGCCGTGTGACAGGCACGGGGCAAATCCTAGCACTCGGCAAAGAATTTCTTTATTTTTTAAAAAAATTGCCGAGTGCCACCCAACCTTGGCACACTGCAAATCTCCTATTCGCCGATTGACATACATGGCACTCAGTATATATTTTTTTCGTTTTTTGTCCTTTTTTGCAGGCTTAATATATCATTTAAAACTACATTTTCAAATTTGGGCTTTTTTTTGAATTTTTTTTGCTATATTTCCTTCATTAATTTTGTTTACTTGAATTTTTTTTGCATAATCAAAATTCTGAAGGTGCATAAAATAATAGAATTTAGTGATTCAAAAAATAATATTCCTGTTATTTAGTGTATCTTGACGCCGTATCCAGGAACTCCCACGAACTTTGGAGCATCTTGTTCACGGAACATGACGAGCAACCTCTGGGAAAAGTGTATTTAAATTATATTAATTCTAAACGAAGTCCGAAAATCACGAAACTTGCCCGGGTGTCGTGTTATCGCATGTGGAGGCTATGATAAAAAAATTGAGAAAGTTTCGAGCAGGTCGTGACGTCAGATGTCTAAAACCCAGACATCTCAACATGTGATCACTTGTGATGACATCCGAAGATGTCTAGGTTTTAGGCATCCGACGTCACAACTTACTCGAAACCTTCTTAATTTTTTACTATAGCCTACGCATGTGATAAAACAACATCTTGACAAGTTTCATGATTTTCGGATTTCGTTTGGATTTTATATAATGTAAAAACACTTTTCCCCGCAGGATCCTTATCACATGTTCCATGAACAAGATGCTCAAAATTTCATTGGAGTTCCTGGATACGGCCTCATGATATGCTAAATAATAGGAATAGCATTTTTTAAAACACTAAATTCCACTATTTCGTGCACCTGTAGTTTAAATGTGAATTATCCAAAATAATTTAAGTAAATGAAATAAATAAATTAAATATAGCAAACAAAGTCAAAAATTACCCAAATTTGAACAAGTAGTTGTAAATACTATGTTAAGGCTACCAAAAAATGGGGGAAAAACCAAAAATAATAATTTGCCGAATGCCTTCATTTTGGGCACTCGGCAAATTCGGCCCAACAGGCCCAACAAGGGCGCTATATAAGCGGCCTCCCTAGGGTTTTGGGGGGCCAGCTTCCCTCTTCCTCCCCACCCCCGCAGCCGACGCCCCCTGCCTCCCACCGCCGTCACTCTCTCCCCCGCCCCTACTCTCACTTCCCTGCCGGCCTCCCACTCTCTCTTCCCCGTTGTCACTCTCTCTCCCCCGCGTGGAAGGCGCCGCGCGGCGAGGCTGCCCGCAGTGGCGGTGGGCGCGACGGCCCACGACGGTGTTGGGCACAGCGGCTCTAGGGGGCGGGGTGCTGCTATAGGCGCGGCGGCGTGTGGCGTGAGCAGCCCTCGCCGCCACGGATCTGGGCGGCGCTGATGAGGTGCGCGCGGCCCTTGCTACTCGAGCCGACGCTCCCCCTCCTCTCCCACATTGAGGCCGGCAAGGTGCGCGCGGCGGCGCTCAGGCCCTCGTGAGGCGCGCGGTGGCTCTCAGGCGAGGTGGCGCGGCGGCGCTCAGGCGAGGTGGCACAGCTGTGTAGGTTTTTTTATTTTTCAGAAAGTGTTTGCCGTGTGCCTAGAGGGCACTCGACAAATCTCCCTTTGCCGTGAAAGCCTTTGCCGTGTACGATTTCCTGAGCGCCACACTCGGCAAATGATTTGCCGTGTGTATCTGGGGATTTGCCATGTGTTTTTACACATGGCAAATCGCTGGTTTCCAGTAGTGCCTACTCTTCCCACAATCAAACCTCTCCAGTTCTTTGTGAAATGACCATCAGATTCTCCTTAACCCGTCATATATATATGACTTATGAGATCACTAAAGTTAGGTGGCCTCTCGAACAATTCCACTTCATCATGCATATTCTCAAACTCCAAATCTTCTTTAACTCTTCCTCCATGAAACAGAAGAACTGAACTATCCATCTACAAAAGCATTTGAGGAAACTATATCAAGTAATGGAATTGATTCTAAGTAGTGTAACCTAAACATATTACCTCCCTTTTTTTCAATCTTGCCAAAAAACAAGGATTGGGAACTCTAAATCAATATGCTTTTAGACCAACTCCAAGATCTCTCTAAAACATTAGCACTTAATGGGGTCTCCAATGATTGTTCCTCTAAATTTTTTCTTTCATAGCAGCTCCTTAATATTTACAAAAAACAATCTGAGCCCACTACATCATTAGTTATTTCAATCATGATTTTTTTCTATCCTCTCACCACGTCTGCATGTTGATTTTGGAGGTGCACCTTCCTTCTAGAGAGATGCAGGGCGCATGATGGTTTTCTAAATCTTGGAGCCACGTTTTTACGGCTAATCACACAAATACTATTTTTAAGTTGTTATATTGGTCATCAATTTTTTTGATCAATACATACCTATATTAAAAGTTAAGTGTTGGGGGCAGGGGAGAAAATGGGCACCCCATTCCCCCACCTCGCCATGCGAAGATCAGCGGGAGCATCGGCTGTGTGTCGGTCCGGTCCCTTTTTTTCCGAACCTTCACGTACCAGGAGTGGACTCCGAATCAAACAGCACACGTGCAGCGTGCGAAGCTGACGCTAGGGCAAAGGTAAGAGGAGAGATTTGGGGCTACGTGAAGGTTCGGACCCGCGGATCAGAACGCGAAGCTGAGAGCTTTCTAGCTTCGCGATAGCAACAGTCACTGAAAACTGACGATGCTGTAGCCAAGCGAGGCTTTTTCATTTGTGCAGGTATGTCAGGCCCAGCGGGGTGCCGTGAGAGCCCGACACGTGTCTGGAGGGTGCGCGGCGGGTTGCGCCTGGGGCCTGTGGCTAATGGCGTGTTTGGCCCTAGTCGGCATAAAGTATCAAACGGCGTGACATTTGGAAGGGCAAAACGGTCATGTAAATGCCTACAGGCTACTATATAAGACGCTCCGAGCTGAGCATGTGAGGGGGTCGATCCCGTGTGTTTTAGCCAAGACTCTGCCAATAAGAAGTGTGTATCCTCTTTGCATGTGTGTCTTTGTTTCAAAATTCGATATCTCGATTCGGGCTCCGGGGGTGTCAACTTTTGGGCCAGAATCAGCAGTAGCGCCGTCCGTGGTTGTCGATTGAAGCAGCTAATACGAACACGTAGACAGAAGGCAAACTACGCAAGAAAAGCAAACCTCATAGTAGAAGACGTTCGGGTCACCATGTCTCTGGCTAGCGACCCAACTGCAACATCGGGTGCGCAGCCGAGCACTGTTCATGCATCCGAGCCCTGTGCAGCTAAGAAGCCTTAGTTCGGTATGCCCCTGTCCAGCAGCACCGGTACAGCATCCGCTTTGGTACCCCTGAGGGAGCAGCCACCGCCAGGGGATGAAGAAGATCACGAAGAGCCACCGTGGGCGGCTCGTGGGGAGCCACCGGGGTGACGGACCGGCGAACCAGCTGGTCGGTGCTGATCAGGACCCCGAGGCACCAAACCCGCTGGACACCAAAAATGCTAGGTTGCTTAGGGCACTTTATGAGCAACAACAAAGGTTGGAAGCACTGAAGCAATAGCGGGACCAGTTGGCCAACCAGGTCGCGGCCAGGAATCGCGGAGCTGCCACCAAACAGGCAATCATTCAAGTGGTAGCCGAAGCTGCAAGGATCCAGCAAGAGCTGCAAGCATTACAGGCAAATGCGCCTCCCGAAGTTCATGCTCCTGAGGGGGCCGACGCATGAGTCTGCGATGAACTGTGGGAGGCCTGCATCGACCTAGATGCGTCCCCTCCATTGTCCATTGAGTTGCAGTGGTACCTGTGGACACTGGGTTTCAAAACAAAGATACCATCGTTCAATGGCCGTTCCAACACAAGAAAATTCATCTCCACCTTCGAAGCCTCAGTACACTCGGCTGGGGGTAATGACAAGATACTGGCCAAGTCACTCATTATGGCAGTCAAGATGTTGCTCATGTTTGGTTCATGTCCTTAAGGCCTTTTTCAATCACTTCGTGGAATCAGGTGAAGGACGACCTCCTAGTCACCTTCCAGGGGCTCCAGTCCGAGCAGAAAACTATGATGGATTTGCTCACACTGTTCCAACTAGACGATGAACCCTTGTCCACCTACCTAGAAAGGATCATACAGATGAAAGCGCAGCTGCCGAACGTGTCCGATGATGTTATCATCGCCACGGCAATAAAGGGACTCAGGGAAGGACCCTGCGCCGTAGTCCTGTCCAGAGAAATCCTGAAGTCAGTCAACCAATTATTTGATGAAATGAGAAAATTCACCAGATCTAAGGTCGAACAGGAAAGAAGAAAAGCGGCCAGGAATAGTCTTAAGCTGACAACCCTGAAGCAAGCCGTGTAGCTGGCACAAAAGGTAGTAAACACAGTGAAAGAAGAGCAACCTCAGGCAACGCATGAGCCTCCGCAACCGAGAGAAGGTCAAGGAAGAGGAAATGGTTAGAATGGCAGAGGGGGTCAAGGCAGCCGAGGCCGCGGGAGAGGCCATGGCAAAGGTCCGCGAACCCTATACTATGTTGTATGTTACGAAAACAAGGGTCATTTCTCAAAAGGAATGCAAATACACTTTGTTGGACAAGGAGCAACGTGAGAAGGACGAAGCTCCCAAGCAGCCAGAAAACATGAAGCAAGTTTTCCACAATGCACCAAGGGATACGATGGCTGCCCAATACCTGATACATCAGCATACCGTCGGTGCTCAGTACCAAGCGAGTTTCAACCCTTACTCTTATCAGCAAATAGTGTACTAGCAACAAACTCAGCCATACGTTCAGCAAACTTTTCCTTCGGCTCAGCCTCAGGTAAATTTGGTCGCCACATCTTCATCAGCGGCAACTGAGCAATTGCAGCAAGGACAACAGCTAGTCCCAAGTTGGAAAACTCCAAGGCATTGCAGATTGTGAATACCCCCATGCCCACAAATGGTCACATATACGCCATTACCGACAGATCTAACTGCGAGCACGAGGACAGGAGAGCAAGGAGGGAATTCGAACATCGGGTGCTTTCCGTGTCCCCGAGATGCCCAGTCAACATTCCAGCTTGGAAACTAGAGCCCATAATTTTCAACGAAGAAGACTTTCAGCTTTGGGATTACCCGCATTGCGACGCTTTTGTTGCAACTGCGTTTGTAGCTGGGTATACACTCCACAACATCCTAATCGACAATGGAAGCTCAGAAGACATCATATTCACCAAGGCATTTGACGACATGAAGCAGGACAGAAAATTGCTTGAGCCGCCCGAAAGCGCCTTGTTCGGCTTCGGGGCAAAGAGAATCGACCCAATAGGCAAGAAAACTATGACTGTGGCATTCAATGAAGGCGAGAAGGTCAGGGCAAAAGAAATCACATTCGATATTGTGGATATGCCATACCCTTATATAGCCATATTTGGCAGGGGTATCATCAACAAGTTTGACATGATCATCAAACAGAGTTACTTGTGCATTAAGATGCCCTCCCCGTTCGGCATCATCACAATTCGAGGTGACCAGGTCGCGGCAAGAAAAGTTGATGGCAAACCAATATCGGGGTACAACATGATCCATGAGGTCAAGCAAGCTAGGTAGGATGGTGAAGATGATCTAGAGTCAGAGAAGAAGAAAGAACCGAGGGTTGAGCCTGGCGAAGACACAATTTGTGTACCATTGAGTACCAAGAGAACAAACAAATGCGTTCAAATTGGGACCGGACTCAGCAGCTGCAAAGCTGAAGAATTGCTAAAGTTTCTGGATGACAACTCTGATGTCTTCGCTTGGTCCACTTGAGATCTCCTCGGGGTAGACCGCACGCTCGCGCAGCATAATCTGAACGTGCACAAATCCACAAAACCAAAAAAGTAGAGGCTTCGGAAAATGTCAGCCGAGAGAGCGGAGGCAGCAAGCGCTGATGTCCAAAGGTTGCTCAATGCCAGTGTTATCCGAAAGGTGCAGTATCCCGAGTGGCTGGCCAATATCATGATGGTGAAGAAGAAGAGCAGAAAATGGCAGATGTGCGTTGATTTCACTGATCTCAACAAACATTGCCCGAAGGACCCGTACCCATTGCCCAGAATCGACAAACTCATCAACATAGCCGCTGGTTGTGAATGAATGAGCCTGTTGGATTGTTTTTTGGGTATCACCAGATCTGGCTGAATCCAGTGGATGAAGAGAAGACAAGCTTTATCGGCCCCGGGGGTAACTTATAGTTACAAGTGAATGCTAGAGGGCCTTAGGAATGCGGGACCAACTTTCTCCAAAATGACTGATGAAGTGTTCCGTGAGCAAAAGAAGAAGCACAATCTTGTAGCTTATGTCGATGACATAGTAGTCAAGAGTGACAAGAAGCAGACACACATAGAAGACCTAAAGGAGACATTTGCCAACCTACGGTCCAGTGGTTTGAAATTAAACCCGGAGAAATGCATATTCGGCATAAGCAAAGGGAAGCTGCTGGGTTGTCTAGTGTCAGCCAGAGGCATGGAAGCGAACCCAGATAAGATTGCTGCCATAGTAAACATGAAGCCGCCTCAATCCAAAAAAGCAAGTGCAGAAACTAACAGGCTGAATCACGTCACTCAGTAGATTCATCTCAAGATCAGCCGAAAGGGGTTACCATTCTTCAGGGCCCTGAGAGAGGCCGAAAAATGGAGTGGGGGCCAGAGCAGCAACAGGCCTTCAATGACCTGAAAGCATACTTGGCAAAGCTCATGACATTATCCAAACCTTCGCCAGATGCGGTGTTATTATTGTACTTGGCAGCTTCGTCGGTAGCTGTAAGCACGGTGTTGGTAGAGGAGAAAGGGCATGAGGGGAAGATGAAGCAGTTCCCAATCTACTTTGTGTCTGAGGCCCTATCTGGTGCGAAGCTAAACTATTTAGAGCTAGAGAAGATTGCGTACACAGTGGTCATGGCGTCTAGAAAGCTAAAACACTATATTCAAGTGCACCACATTCGAGTATTATCAGCTCAGCCTTTGAACTCCTTGTTCTGCAACACCGAGGTAGTAGGCCATGTGGGCAAATAGGAAACCGAGTTGAGTGAGTTCGTGATAGATTTCGAGCACTGATCCGCAATCAAGTCTCAGGCAATCGCTGACTTTATAGCTGACTGAATGCCCGGCACAGATGACACAAAAATGTAGTTCGAGGAACTGGTGTGGACGATGCATTGTGGTGGAGCCTGGTGCTCCGCGGGCGTCAGAATCTCTGCGGTGCTCACACCACCAAATGGGCCGAAGATCCGGTATGCTACATGACTCCAGTTCCTGAAACCAACAATACAGCCGAATACAAAGCAATGCTGCTGGGGCTTAGAAAATTGAGGGCTTTGGGCGTTCGTAGATGTATCATCAAATCTGATTCGCAGGTGGTCGTAGGTCATGTGCAGAAAGAGTACACCGCAAGGGAGAACAAACTAATCAAGTAGTTGGCAGCTGTTAGGAAGATGAAAAAATACTTTCTGGGCTTCACATTGAAGTATATACCACGAGCTAAGAACGCCGAAGCTGACGAACTGGCGAAAGCTGCAGCTCAGAATTTGCCCTTACGTCCGGATGTGTTTTTCCAAGTTTTGACTATTAAGGCCATCAAAGAAGAAGAAGACCACCCAGCCGCGGTTCACGCAATTGCAAGAGATGATTGGAGGGCACCAATCTAGGCCTACCTAACTGGCACCTATGAGCCTCTGTCAAAGAAAGAAGAACACCGAATGAGGTCTCGCACAAAGTAGTACTCGATCATAGGCGAAACTCTATACAAAGAAGGGGTGGTGGCACCAAAACTAAAATGCATGAGCAGAGATGAAGGCGTCCAGCTGCTAAATGAGATACATTTGGGAATGTGCGGAGCTCACAGAGGACCTCATGAGATAGCGCATAGAGCATTGAGGCAGGGTTTCTACTGGCCGTCAACGGCCAAAGATGCAAAGCAAATCGTAAAAGCGTGCCGAGCTTGCCAGATGTTTGCCAAGAGGCAAAATTTGCCTGCAAATCCAACTTCGCCCATCTATCCAACCTGGCCACTACAACCTTGGGGTGTTGACATCATAGGCCTCCTTCCAGCGGCTCTAGGAAATTTGAAGTATGCGGCAGTTGCGCTTGAATATTTCACCAAGTGGATAGAAGCTAAGCCATTAGCGAAGATAACATCCGCCACCCTGATCAACTTTGTATGGCAGATGATTGTTTGTAGATTCTGGGTACCAGCATACATCATGGTTGATAATGGGAAGCAATTTGATTCATCGTAGTTCAGAACTTTCTGCGGAGAGCTTGGCATCAAGCTAGCTTTTGCATCTGTCAATCATCCTGAATCAAACGACGCAGTCAAGAGAGTCAATGGGGAAATTGTTGACACCGTTTTTCGGCACGTGTCAATAAGGATCGGGAGACTAAACTAAATCGGCAAGAAGGTGGTTATTCTCCAGTATTGCTTCTGGGTTGCCGATGGATGATTGCCGATAAAGGACATGTTGATCTCATACATTGCCGATGAAGCCAGAGGGCTGTTGCCGATGGAGTGAGAGGCATGGTTGCCGATGGAAAGCAAAGCTGAAGAACGTGGAAAGCAGAGCTGAATCGCGATCAATGGGTTTTGCCGATGGAATCTACAGAGATGAGGAGCGTGCCGATAGAGGTTTCATCGTAAGCAATGGATAAGGAAACTAGCAATATTTATGCCAATATTTTAATAGTTTACTTTTGAGTCCGACCTTGGTACGAGTCATTATTTTTATTCCTTAGAGATAAGACTTGTTTAGGTAATACTTTGTCATGTCTGTTTAGGACTCATAGTACCAGGGTATAAATATGTGCCGGGAGGCAATGTAAAAAAAGAACAAATCAAATACAACAAATCTATTACTTTTATCTACCTTTTAAGCAATCTACTTTTCGACGACTTCGTCACCAGTACCTTTTCCTTTTCAACGAGTTCTTTCAAGAATCGGCGGGTTGCATCAACTTGATCTCCGGCGACCTTACAGGTTCCGCGTCTACCGAGCACGATTCAGGCTTTGACGTCCGGGCGTATCACTGTTGTCTCGTCTGATCTGTTCAACAGTTATCGAATATCCTCTGAGCTTTGACGTCCGGGCGTATCGCTGTCGTCTCGTTCGGTTTTTATTCAAATTTATCATCCTTATCGATTAATAGGTCAAATCGACTGGCACGCCTTGATATCGAACTTGGGTATTAGCCCGGTGTGTTTGCAGATCCAACGCCTTCTTGCATCAACACATCTTTTGGCACGCCCGGTGGGGCCAAATCAACAAATTTATCATGAAGAATACTACCGATATCACTCCAAAAAACATCATCGAGATATCAGAATCAGATCTCAAGGAGGATCAGAGGCAAGCCATGGAGAAAGCTATGGAGGATTACAGGCAGCTCTGCTTGAAGTCTTTCAGCATGAATAGGGGAGGAGAAGTCATCCAGAAGCAAGATCTGCCGTTGCCTCGGCAGGTAACCTTTGACTCTAACCCTGGTAAATTACAGGAGATGGTTAATTCTGCGTTAAATCAAGCTTTGATCAACCACTTCACCGTGCTGTCCAATACTGTCTACAATGCTGTTGTGCAAACGTTAAGGGATGGACAAGCACCAGGGTATGTCGGGCCGGCATATCATCAGCCGGGATCGGCATCTACTAGCACTCCATCGACAACTCCAGCCGTTGAGAGTATGGGAGCGCCTATTCTTTTAGCTATATCAGGACTATCCATCATTGAAGCCACGCTGATAGGATCAGATCTAATGTCTCAGGAGAGGCCTAGTACTCAGTTGAGCATAGATCTATCGGCATCGGCAATGTCAGGTCCTTCAGGTCAACATAGTCAAACTGCTGCTAATTGGTGGGGATACGGTATGCCTCCAGGTCCATCTACTACCAACTCTGGACTGCGTCAAGTGCATGATGTAGCAGGGAAGGGTCCGATGACATCGGCTACTCCAATTCGGCCGGTGGCTCAAGTGCCGCATTATTCTACTGTACCTCCTGCTATACAGCCATTGTCAATGGGATTCTACGCACCTCCGCAACAGATATCTTATGCAAATCCATTGACTAATCCTCCACCAGTTCAACAGAGGGCTTCCAATGCAGAGCAGCCCGTAGTACCATTCATATCTCAATCTAGATTACCTGCAATTCAGGGCAATTATGCTGGCTATCATCCATCTATACATGAGCATCAATCGTCTGCAAGCTATCAGCCATCGACAAACCAGGTGCCGATGAGTTACAATCTCAATTGGTTAGGGCAAGCGCCAATTTAGTAACCTGCTATTCAACCAAGCTACCAAGCAATAGGGACTCAATGGTATAGTCCACAGGCAACTTTCCAGGAACAAACATCGGCAAAACAGCTGATGAACTTTACTCCACAGATTGGTGCTGTGAATATGCCGATCCCTCCAAACCAAATGCCACAGGGGTATGTCGAAGCATATCAGCCAACGCCTCCAGTGGAGATTCAGCCAGTGCATCATCGGGATGTGCTCTTGACCGATAAGATTGCAGAGGTGATGAAAGAGCAATTTGGGATTCAGCCCAAGATTGATACTTACTCTTATCGGACTCCGTACCCTTCAGCTTATGATTCAATTCCTTTCCCGAATCGGTACAAGGTGCCAGATTTCACTAAGTTTTCTGGGCAAGATGATACGTCAACGATGGAGCACATCAACCGATTCATCATCCAGTGCGGAGAAGCAGCAAACAGGGATGAGCTGAGGATTCGATTATTCTCGTCCTCTTTTTCTAGATTGGCATTCGCGTGGTTCATCTCATTACCACCAAATTCTATTCTTACTTGGGCCAATCTAGAAAAACAATTCCATAAATACTTTTTTGCTGGTATCCATGAAAAGAAACTTACCGATCTGATGAAATTGAGACAGCGAAACGATGAATCGGTGGAGAGTTTTGTGCAAAGGGTATGAGACATGAAGAATAGGTGCTACAACTTAGTGCTTGATGATCGCCAGTTAGTTGGTTTGGCTTTCCAGGGTTTGTTGCCGCATCTCAGGGACAAATACGATTCTCAGGAGTTTGAGAGTTTAAGTCATATTGTGCAGATGGTCTCTGATCAAGGTGCTCAAGCCCCAGAATATAGGAAGAGCTGGAACAAGAAGGTGTCCTTTGTAGAAGAAGCAGAGGAATCAGATTCAGATGAAGAACCAACTATCGGCCTGGCTGAGTGGGTAAAGAATAAGAAGCCGATATCATGTCCTTTCGGTCAGAAAGAGCCAGAAAGATTTCTATTTGATATCACCAAAGCCGATAGGATATTTGATCTTTTACTCCAAGAGGGTCAAATCAAGCTGTCACCTAATCATGTGATTCCATCGGCAGAAGAGTTGAAAAAGATTAGGTACTGCAAATGGCACAATGCTACCTCGCACAGTACCAATGAATGCAAGGTGTTTAGGCAACAGTTACAGTTGGCTATCGAATCCAAAAAGATCAAATTTGATAATTCAAAAGCTCAGAAGCTGATGAAAATTGATCAACATCCATTCCCTGCAAACACGGTGGAGGCTAAAGGCAAAACCAAAGTGTTAACGTCGGAGGCCGCTAGAAGAAATGCATCGGTAGATCCTAAAAATCAAATAACTGTTGATGACATAAAGGGGAAGGAACCTGCCGATGGCGCTGAAGGGAAAAGAATTATTAATGAAGGTAGTAGCTTCAGAAGACCCTTGAGGCCTGCTCCACATGGTGTTCGGTATTGGCAACAACGTGAGGATTGGTATCGGCAGCAACAGGAAGAGTTACGTCGGCGTGAAGATCACTGGAATTGCCCCTTTTTGGTTCATTGCTGGGAAGAAGGCATTAAATTGCCCACTGCCGATACCTGCCCTGAATGTAATGGATACTATTTAAATGATTGGGCAGAGAAACAACATCACTCTAGTAATCGAGGGGTACGCATCAATAAGCCGATCAAAGAAAAGGGGTCAGTATTTGATCGGCTGGGGGGCAGAGTTAGTGTGCATGACAGGCTTGGCGGGCATATTGATGGTTTTCCAAGGGGTCAGGCAGAGCTTGAGGAGATGGCTAATGAAAGGGTTCCTGATGAAGGGATATTTTGTAGGGATCCAAACATAGGCCTCCATGAGCAGAACATAAAGCATTATCAGCCTGTTTGGAAAACAAAGCTTCCCCAATGGTGCCCTGAAGGATTGACAAAAACTCAAAAAAGAAGGGTACAGCGTATGCGTCAAGAGGATTTACAGTGCCCAAAAGGAAGCATCCCAAAGGTAACAACTCAAGTATGGCAACCAAAACGCAAGGGTGGAGGTCCATCGGTAGATGTTAACATGGTCTACATGTTGCCGATGGAGTTCCTGGCGCCAGATGACAAGGAACAAGCAGTTTTTGCCGATGAAGCAGCTCAACTAACTCTGGATCCAATGATGGCTGTGTTTGAAAAGCCTGCTGATGATGAAAGGCAACACCTCAAAGCTTTATTTGTTAAAGGCAGGGTTGATGGACAGCCAGTGTCAAAAATACTCATAGATGGAGGAGCGGCAATTAATATTATGCCATATGTCATGTTCTGAAGACTTGGAAAAGGGGATCAGGATTTAACCAAAACGGATATGATGCTTAAAGATTTTGAAGGCAATGTGTCTCCGGCTAAAGGGGCGTTATGTGTTGAATTGACTATTGGCAGCAAGACTTTGCCAACCACCTTCTTCATTGTTAGCGGCAAAGGTAATTATAATTTGCTCCTAGGAAGGGATTGGATCCATGCCAACTGCTGTGTTCCTTCTACGATGCATCAGTGCCTTGTACAGTGGGTTGGAGACAAGGTTGAGGTTATCCCTGGTGATTCTTCTTATATAATCGCATCGACTGATTCTGAGACCTATGAACGGACGAAGTGCATATCAGGAGAGGCATGGGATACAGAATTTCTCAGGGTTGCCGATTATGAGCTCACACCGATCCAAGCAGTCGGTTCTGAAGATGAATTTTAATGGATCGGTTTGCCGATGGTGAAAAACTTGGTCATGGGTTCACATCGGCTGATGATTTAGTAGAAATAGATATTTGTAACGGTGATAGGCCGAGGCCCACTTTTATTAGTGCCAAGTTAGATTCTCAATGTAAGCAGCAAATGATTAATATTTTGAGGGAATATAAAGATTGTTTTGCTTGGGATTATACAGAGATGCCTGGACTAGATCGGTCAATAGTTGAGCATCGATTGCCTATTAAGCCAGGATTTTGACCTCATCAGCAGCCCGCACGCCGATGTAATCCTAAAGTGTTACCTGATATTAAGGCCAAAATCACAAGGTTAATTGAAGCTGGCTTTATTCGGCAATGTCGATATGCCGAGTGGATTTCTAATGTGGTTCCTGTTTATAAGAAAAATGGAAAACTTCGTGTGTGTATTGATTTCAGGAATCTTAATAAAGCTACGCCGATGGATGGCTATCCAATGCCTGTTGCCGATTTATTGATTGATGCTGCAGCTGGACATCGGATCATCAGCTTCATGGATGGTAATGCCGGTTATAACCAAATTTTCATGGCTAAAGAAGATATTTCTAAGACTGCTTTTAGGTGTCTAGGTCATGTGGGTTTATTTGAATGGATTGTCATGACCTTCGGCTTGAAAAATGCCGGTGCTACCTATCAGAGGGCTATGAATTTTATCTTCCATAAATACATCGGCACATTGGTTGAAATCTACATAGATGATGTGGTGGTCAAATCTGGAGGTTTTGGGAGTCATCTTGCTGATCTGCGAAAAATCTTGGAGTGCATCAGAAAGCATGGCTTAAAGATGAATCCTACTAAGTGTGCATTTGGTGTATTGGCAGGTCAATTCTTAGGCTTCATGGTACATCAAAGGGGTGTTGAAATCAGCAGGAAATCTATTGATGCAATTAATAAGGTTGTTGCTCCCACCGATAAGACTGAGTTGCAATCCTTGATCGGCAAGATTAATTTTATTCGAAGATTTATATCTAATTTATCAGGAAAGATCAAAGCCTTCAGTCCTTTATTAAAATTAAAACCGATCAAGAATTTGTATGGGGAACAGAGCAGCAATTAGCCTTAGAAGAAATTAAAAAATATTTGGTAAACCCTCCAGTATTGGTTCCACCTCAACACGGGAAACCTTTCAAGTTGTACTTGTCTACCGATGATAATGTTATCGGATCAGCATTAATTCAAGAGTTTGAAGGGGAAGAACGTGTGATATATTATTTGAGCAGAAGACTGATAGACGCTGAGACCAGGTATTCGGCCATTGAGAAATTATGTTTGTGTTTATATTTCTCTTGCACAAAGTTAAGACATTATTTGTTATCGGCTGAATGCACTGTTATATGCAAAGACGATGTGGTTAAGCATATGTTGTCAATGCCAATTCTGAAAGGAAGGATCGGCAAGTGGATCTTAGCATTATCAGAATTTGATTTGCGTCATGAATCGGCTAAAGCGGTTAAAGGACAGGTAATGGCCGATTTTGTTACTCAACATTGCAGTGTGGTAGATTATGCTGAGATTGCTCCATGGACACTTTTCTTTGATGGATCTACTTGTGGCGAAGGAGCAGGAATCGGTATTATGTTAATCTCGCCTCGAGGAAAGAAATATGAATTTTCATTGCCGATTGCTGGCACTTCAATAAACAATCAGGCTGAATATCAAGCTTTACTGAAAGGGTTAGAATTGCTCAGAGAAATACGTGCTGATACAGTTGAAGTCTTTGGGGATTCCATGCTAGTCATTAATCAATTGATCGGAACATATGAATGCCGAAGTGAAGTTTTGGTTACTTATCATGAAAAGTGCTTGCAAATATTAAAGGAGTTTAAAGATTTTCGCCTTGAACACATTCCCAGATTGCACAATGAAGAAGCTAATAGGCTAGCACAGCATGCTTCGGGATATCAATTGATCCGAGAAGTGCTGACATCGGTAATTGATGCCGATGACTGGAGAAGAGAGATTGCCGATTATTTAAAAGATCCATCTAAGAAAGTGGAGAGACGTATAAGGTTCCAAGCTACCAAGTATGTGCTCCTTGATACTGAATTATATTATCGCACTTTAGATGGGGTTTTACTCAAATGCCTTAGTGAAGAGGAATGAAAAAGTCTAATGGGTGAAATTCATGAAGGAGTGTGTGGGGCACATCAATCGGCATTTAAAATGAA
>CM041642.1:5736207-5814535 GCA_023333625.1 Bothriochloa decipiens
AAATTGGTTTTGCCGATTGGGACTAAGAGTTCAAAATTCGGCAAGTGGTCCCCTAATTGGGAAGGTCCTTATCCGATAAATCAGTCTGCTCCTGGTAACGCATACATCTTAGAAACCCTTGAAGGAGTTATATTTCCCAAAGCATTAAATGGAAAATATTTAAAGAAATATTACCCCAGTATTTGGATGGATGAGTAAAATGCAGGAATAAAGGGGTATTTCAGACCTGTTCTTCATTACCAGCGGGTGAATCGAAGCGTCGGGATCGGTATGGTGCCTATGCGCGCAATAATCGAGAAGTTGTACAGGTGAGTTTGACAGGAGGTAATCATAGCTCAGAAGAAATTTCGGCGCATAAAGTATTTTATACTTCGAAATTGGGGGGCATGTGTTGACACCGTTTTTGGGCACGTGTCAATAAGGATCGGGAGACTAAACTAAATCGACAAGAAGGTGGTTATTCTCCAGTATTGCTTCTGGGTTGTCGATGGATGATTGCCGATAAAGGACATGTTGATCTCGTACATTGCCGATGAAGCCAGAGGGCTGTTGCCGATGGAGTGAGAGGCATGGTTGCCGATGGAAAGCAAAGCTGAAGAACGTGGAAAGCAGAGCTGAATCGCTATCAATGGGTTTTGCCGATGGAATCTACAGAGATGAGGAGCATGCCGATAGAGGTTTCATCGTAAGCAATGGATAAGAAAACTGGCAATATTTATGCCAATATTTTAATAGTTTACTTTTGAGTCCGACCTTGGTATGAGTCATTATTTTTATTCCTTAGAGATAAGACTTGTTTAGGTAATACTTTGTCGTGTCTGTTTAGGACTCATAGTACCAGGGTATAAATATGTGCCGGGAGGCAATGTAAAAAAAGAACAAATCAAATACAACAAATCTATTACTTTTATCTACTTTTCAAGCAATCTACTTTTTGACGACTTCGTCACCAGTACCTTTTCCTTTTCAACGAGTTCTTTCAAGAATCGGCGGGCTGCATCAACTTGATCTCCAGCGACCTTGCAGGTTCCGCGTCTACCGAGCACGATTCAGGCTTTGACGTCCGGGCGTATCGCTGTCGTCTCGTCTGATCTGTTCAACAGTTATCGAATATCCTCTGAGCTTTGATGTTCGGGCGTATCGCTGTCGTCTCGTTCGGGTTTTATTCAAATTTATCATCCTTGTCGATTAACAGGTCAAATCGACTGGCACGCCTTGATATCGAACTTGGGTATTAGCCCGGTGTGTTTGCAGATCCAACGCCTTTTTGCATCAACAGAAATATTCACCTTAGTATCAAAAATCATCAATGACAACAAGGAGAAAGGCAAGTGGGCGCAGGTCCTTCTTACTGCTGTCTGGGCTCACAACGTCTCTAAGTCAAGGGCGACCGATTTCACACCATTCAGGCTCTTGTTCTGCGAAGAAGCTGTCACCCCAGAAGAAATGAAGCTGGGTTCGTTCAGGACAAAAATAACAGCCACCACACCGATCCAAAGACTAGTTGAAATCAAAACCACCGAGAACCATAAGCTCAAATCAGCAGAAAATCTCAACAAATACCATCAAGAAACAAAGGCCTGGAGAGACAAAAGAATACTCAAAAAGAATATATATTCGGGGGATTTAGTGCTGATTCATCACCCGGACAAGCAGGGTAAGCTCCAGTCGCAATGGTACGGGCCATTCATCATCGCGAAGATATAAAGCTAGGGGTCTACACTTTGATGAATGAAGAGGGTGTCGAATACGCTCACACATGGAATGCCGACAACCTTTGGCGCTTTTATGCATGAAGATTCATTGCCCGCAATGGGTTGTAATTTTATTTTTCCTTTTCAGCCAAACAATTAAAAACATTTAGGGGGTTGCACTCTTTTTCCTCACTAAGGAAGCCTCTTCGGAGGTGCGAGGTTTTGTAATGAGACAGTCCTTTGTACCCCTTTATTCTGGTTAATTCGCATTCGGTTCCCCCATTCTATTTTGCACAACGGAGCCGATCAACGTCGAAAAAGAGCGGCCAGGATCGCCCGCTCTAATATTCGGCAGTACAAAATAAGGTTGCAAGCAACCAAGTGAGCACCGAATATGGTAGCCACATGGCATCAGCCGAAAAAGGCAGAGATAACACTAAGGCAAAAACGCCGAATTAAGTACTGACTAGTACTTGAACGGGCACCGAAAATGTTCGCCATTATCCAAAGGCCGAATATGGCAAGTGATCCAATTCGCTAGTTACGCAAAGCATCTCATCCCCGAAAGTCAAGGTAGCGAAACCGGATACAGCTCAAGGAGACATCACGCCGTGCATGAGGTGCACATGAATTCAAAAGTGCATTAATTACCAACAACCGACCTCCAAACAACTAATATGATACAATCCCAGCATCAATGGTGTAAGCGTATCTGAACAATAATGAAAGTGATCAGATGTATCACACCCACCAAACAATTTAACAAGCAACAAATGACATCATGTCTCTACGTGCAACCGGCCGCCAAGAACGCCCTATAAAAGCTCGCTAAGCGCCTTGTCATGTCAAGATCAAAACACAAACTCTCCACCAGCCACACCGGGGTCACCCGGATTCAGTAGAATAGCTCTGGCTCAAATAACTTGGGAATGGGTGGTTTTGGGATCCTATAGACTTCAGGCTAGGTGCTTTAGACCACCTTTGACAAATCATCCAGAGAGTTATGCATAGGATCCATAGCAAATGGGCTCTCTCAGCATCAAGGCATTTCTCAAGGCCGACGAAAGCCGAGTGAAGCGCTTGTGCCCCAGGAATGGCTTGCGAAGCAGTCAAGCAGTGCCCTGCTTCGGGTGCCACAGTCGCTTGTTGAAGCAAGCCAAGTCACTAGGCTCCACAAAATCCTCATGAACAGCCTGGAGATTTGTCTAGCACAACATGCTATAGAACCTAGCACCAAAAGGCTCATCGTACCAAGGGCACCTGGGACACCAGAGGCACCAGGCTACCATGTGACTGCTGCAGAACCCGAAGATGCTCCGGCCAGCCATCTCACGAAACCAATTTTAATTCACGCACTTGCATGTATCATACGCAAAGCTGTAAGCATGTGACTGGTGCCCCACTCAAAGCACAAATTTAAAAAAAGAGAGAGCAAATAAGAGGTGTAAAGACTAAATCTTGTCTCCAAACCCCTTCAGCTAAAAAAGTTGGGGGTGCGGCGTTTTATAACACCTAAATGCATGTCTACCAAAGCTGAAGGGCTTCAACCTTATGTATAACCTTTTCAATCAAAGAGATTGGGGGGATGGAGCCTGATATCTCCTATAAGGCATTCCAGCAGAGCGAATCAGGCAAAAACTTCGTAGCGGGCCAAAGGGCTACCAACTCATTCCACCGAAGAAACCCAGTTCAAACATCATGAATAGCGGGGCCAAATAAACCAAATTGAACAAACAACCAGACATAAAGCATTCACGTCACACAACATGCTAGTCCTCAAACAAAAGAGCCGCGAAGCAGTTAGCGGCCATGACGCCAACAACATAAGTTTCATATTACACACAAACTTTGTTTTAAAACTCCCACACACGGGAGCCATTAGCAAACGAAGTCCATTAACAACAAACCATTAGAACAGATCAAGCAGTTGGATCCACCGTAGCAGTTTCATCCTGAGCAACAGAGGCAGACGGTCCTTAAGGGGCGGCAGACGTGGTTGCGGCAGCTTCGACTGGACTAGCTTCGGCAATCGGGATGATTTCATGCTATGGCGCTGGTGTTTCGGCGTCGTCTCGCGAAGGGGTACCTGCATCGGAACCAGCCTCACGGTCGTCGTGATCACTGATGTACGCCATCACTTTCCGTTTGATTGCATTGCGTTCAGCCGGATGCTGCATAAAACACGAATCTTTCTATGACTCTAAAAAGGGCAAGCATCTTTGACGATGAGTAGACATAAGAAAGAAACTTCTCTTGTGCTTGAAACTTATAGAAGAGTGATTCATAGCAGTCCGAATCAGACCTAAGTTACGGCCACCCGACTCCCAGTAGCCATTAAAAAATCCAGCAGCTGTAGCATTAACGTTGGGGCCAGGCTGCCAATAGGTGGTCACATCTTTTGCTGCTTAGAGCCCCTCGAAGTGGGTGCAACACGCGTATTTTAGTGCGGCGTAAAGCGCCCAGCAAGCCTCCAGAGCAGCGTACTTCCGGCCCAGGTCCATGGCCCCTTCTAGTTGGTCCATCCCAGACTTGAGAAATGACAAGTAATCAAAGGCAGAGGTTTCCTCCCCTGGAATGGGCTTCAGGAGCTCCTCATCATCCCTAACATTGACAAGCAGCCTGAGGTACTTCTCCAAAATCTCTTTAAGGGCCCCGCAAACCTGCCGGCACTATGACTTTGTGACTGCATCCCGAGTGTTCACGTTCACCTGCAACTGTTTAGCCAGCTCCTCAGTGCGACGCCGAGCAATATTCTCCTCTCCAAGCTGTGTGTCAATTTCCTGGATCTGGGCCTTGGACTTCTCAAGCTCTGACTCGGCCAGGGCAAGCACCGCCTTATCTTGTTTTTGCTAAGCGGCATTGATCACTGAAGCCTGCGCAGTGTCAACAGGCAAATCAAAATGAATTTAAGCACATGACAGCAAATACAGAACCAACTAGCAACCTTGGTGGATGAAACAATTACCGAGATAGCATGAAACTCCAAATCCGAGTGAAGCTCCTCTTGATCAGATAGGATCAGGTCCCTCTTTGTATGGGTGGCAGAGAAGGACGAGGCGCATTCTTGTGCAAAAGCAGCTCCTGCGGCTGGGGGGAGAATACAAGAGCTTTGGCAATCCACTCGCGTCACCAGTCGGGCTTCAGAGGCAGCCCCTAAAGTAAGAGCAATTTGATAAGCTTCCACGCGAAGCGGACTCATCTCATCCAGAGAAGATACGCCCGAATACACCCGGATCTCACCATATTTGGCGGGGGTGCTGTCTAGCGGAAGCACTCCATGTCCGCAAAGTGTACACGCTGCCATCTCGGGGGTTATCCCTGAATGCTTATGGAAGAAGCGAGACTTACCAATAGTGCGATGTGGGGCAGGCTTTGACAGGCGCTCGCGCCCTGTAGCCGGGGCAACCAGATTCGGGACTGTGGCAAGGACCTCGTCAAATTCGGACTACGATGAAGTCGCTTCGCACTTCGACACCTTAGCGCCGACATCGTCCAAAGCGGGCTTGCTCCACTTCCTGGGATTGATCTGGAGGCCAGCGCTGCTCAATGCGAGCATATCATCCATGGCCAGGGAGAGCGGGTCTACCATGTTACCGGTACGCTTTGGCGCCATCGGAAGCGACGTGCCCGGTTCGCCCTCCAAACAATCCTGCAGACCAAAGCCAAGAATAAGTGTCAGACATCAAACGCGAAGCATAACCAAAGCAAGAGTAGGAAAACAAAGCATCATGGAAACATTAGCAATAAAAATACAGCCAATAAGAAATCGAATCACAACCATATCATCTGCCGAAGGAAAAGGAAGCGGGTCCTCAAGAGTGAACTTTGCTCTTTTCTTGATTGGCTTGGGACAAAGAAGCCCAACCATTTCTCGGCCTACTACAACATCACCGGATTCCCTTGCACCATGCTGCCTAAGTGCGCCACGCTTTCACCGTTCCGCGTGTATGGTGCCACCGGCAAGCGGGATGACTTCCGGGGTCCTATGCCCACATTGGCCATGGCTGCGTCTGTCAGGCCGGTAAGGCTGGTCGTCATCGTGTCCCGGTGCTGGATCCAGTAAAGTGTCAGTGGCGGCTTCCTTCCCTTCCCTCCTCTTTTGGCCTTGCCGACTGGCACCGGACGGTCTTCGTATGTGACCCCCATTGCATCAAAAGCACGGTTGAATCAACACGTATGTCCCATCCTGATGCGAGCTTCGTGGTCACCTTTAGCATACGAATCACACAATCAATTCACGAAAAGCTCGGTTCAGGCCACAATATCTTCGTCGCTCTTGTAACCTTTTGGGCAGTCAAGTTTCCAAACAGGGCCCTTATACCCCTCACGCTCCTCAAATGAGTCAAAACAAACCTCACTGCTCAATGGCCATGTGTCTGAGCATATCATTTCCTCGACCAAATCATGGCTGGTTTGGTGGTTAGCTGCACGCTGATATGATTTGAGCGCACGAGCGTCGCCGGGGGTCAGAGCGTGAACTGGAGCTCGGCTGAGACCCTCCATGGGTAACATCATCGAAGCTAGAGTATGAGCCTTCGGTAAGCCTTTCTGTGCAGCCTCTTTAGCGGCTTCGTCCGAGCAAACGCGAACATAAAACCAGAAGTATTTCTAGTTGTCCCACTTGTTCTTTAAAGTGGGCACGATGCACGAATCCTTCTTGTTGCGGGCTGGTATGAAGTTGTAGGACCCATACTTGGCTCTAACGTCATCAACTCTGCCAAGTTTCCCAACCTTGGAGTGATGATGAGCATCATGAAACCGGGAGAAGATGTTCACACTCAGTTCACTGCCCATCATTTTCATAGCCATAGCAAAAACACTAAGACGAGTGAACGCATTCGGTGTCAAATGATGAATCTACAGGTGAAATCGATCCATCACTTCACCGAGGAAGGGCTCTGGAGGGAACCATAGCCCAGCCCTGAAGTAGTCTCTGAACGCAAGACATTCATAGGGTCATGGCTTTGGGATGATCTCATATTTGCCAGGGGCCCAGAAAAGAGTCCTCTCGAAAGCGCTAATAAGACCGGAGGACGCAAAATTGTCGAGGGCAGCTTTGTCAATCCTAGATGGGTTAAGGCGGTAAGTCCAGGCGGCATGTTTTGGTCTTTTACACGAAGGGCCCGAATCAGCATCTCCTGTTAAGTCATGAGTTTCCTATGCTTGACTACTGGTGCCTTCTGTGCAGCCCTCCAAGTCAATGTAAGCATCGGTTCCGCCACCCACCGAACCTTGCAGGCTATGAACATCAAGGTTAGCACCGAACTCTGCCTCAGACCCCGAATCAGCAGCCTCTGGCCAATTAGTCACCACGCTTGGGGTAGCATACGAGCTTAAGGTGTCGTTAGAACTCGAATCTGACCCCAAATTCGAGCTTGAACTATCACCAGACCTAGATTCGTTGGTGTCCTCAACTTCGCCGGAGTTAGAATGTCCCATGACACCTGAAGCGAACGCAAAATGGAAATTCAGTGAACTAAGTAAGAAGAATAAAAGAAATAAGGAAAACATCACTCGCAATCATCGAATGCGGTGAGCTAAACAACTTAACTCTGGGAAACGAGGAGACTTACTGAATCTAGCCGAAGCGCAGGACCGAATCAGTGATGCCGAAGCTGAAAGCGGCGTGACTCGGCAGTGGCTAGGGTTTGGCGCGGGAGGAAAAGTAAGACCCGATCCCCCTGGGAGGGCCTTTTATACCCGGTCGACCGGCGTTGGTTGGAATATCAACGGACGCGATGGTTCATTAATCGAGGTAATCCTAGCCGTCCAAAATGAATAAATAAATAAAAATTTACCAAATGTATATCCTTTGGCATCACTGTTTGGGACGGCGTCAGTCGGGTGTCGGGGCGATTCGCTCCAAGAATAATGCTCACGTTTGACGTATATAAAAAAAGAATCAAAGATGCATCGCGCGCCAAGCGCGAACTTTGATGGCGAGGTAGAAAAGAAGACACAACCTGGGCAAAAGCCCTAGGGCGCATCGAACGACTACTGTTGGGGACAGGGAAGAAAATGGGCACCCCATTCCCCCACCTCTCCATGCGAAGATCGATGGGGACAGGGTGTGTCGGTCTGGTCCCTTATTTCCGAACCTTCACGTACCAGGAGAGGACTCCGAATCAAACAACACACGTGCAGTGTGCGAAGCTAACACTGGGGCGAAGGTAACAGGAGAGATTCGGGGCTACGTGAAGGTTTCAGACCCATGGATCAGAACACGAAGCTGAGAGCTTTCCAGCTTCGCGATAGCAACAGTCACTAAAAACTGACGATGTTGTAGCCAAGCGAGGCTTTTCCATGTGTGCAGGTATGTCAGGCCCGGCACGGTGCCGTGAGAGCCCGACGCGTGTCTGCAGGGCGTACGGTGGGTTGCGCCGGGGGCCTGTGGCTAATGGCGTGTTTGGCCCTAGTCAGCATAAAGTATCAAACTGTGTGACATTTTGAAAGGGCAAAACGGTCATGTAAATGCTTACGGGCTACTATATAAGACGCTCTGAGCTGAACATGTAAGGGGGGTCGGTCCTGTGTGTTTTAGCCAGGACTCTGTCAATAAGAAGTGTGTACCTCTTTGCATGCGTGTCTTTGTTTCGACATTCGATAACTCGATTCGGGCTCCGGGGGTGTCAACTTCCGGGCCAGAATCAACATTAAGGATACTGTACAGATGCACATACAAATACAGACACATATGAGAAGGATACCGAAGATAGCTTACACAACTATTTACATAGAGGCCCCTAAGAAAGAAAGAAAGAGCAAAATAACCCTGTCCTCTACAGGTCGAAACATCCAGGCCTTCTTGCCGCCGGTCGTCGTCGAAGATCCTCGACGTCGCCACCATTCCTAGATCGGATGAAGCCCAATCGCCAGGGGGCTTTAGAACAAGCCGCAGTAGACACCCGCCCCAACGAACGGGATGAAGAAAATGCTGAAAATCACATCGGCCGGGTAAGCACCCCAGGCTCCATCGACCATGGACAGGAGCTCACCGACGCCGACAGAAGCCGTCGTGGGAAATCCGAGCCCTATCCACTCTCCAAGCAACCACAGAACACAAAGCTGCTTCTATAACCTTGAACCAAAGGGCCAGAAGACGCAGCAACCTACCAGATTGATGCGCCACCGCCCGTCGACTACTGTACAAGGAACTTCCACGGACTCGCCAAGGACACTGGAGCGGAGCGCCGAGGGGGCGAGGTAGAGTCTGAGAAGACTTATTCCGCCGCAGCGCCACCGCCACCGCCTCGCCGGTGCCACTAGGACACGAAACCCTAGAAACCCTAGGACCTACCACACCAGCCAGCGGGAGCCAAGCAGTCCCCGCCTCCTTGCGATGCCCCGCAGGCCATCGGAGGTGGAAGGGATTGCCGGCTCCATCGGTGGCGATCGGAGCCCCCTTATCCGCCTCTCTCAACTATATTGGTCATCACTTGGAGATGCTTTACGCAGACTGGAGGTCGCACATAGAACGCCAGATGTTCTCCATTGATGATCCAAGGGCAATAATACGTTTCTGATCTAGCACAAGGAAACACTCAGCCCATGTACATGATGTGGCCCAAGTACCAGTGGGAGGCACTTCAGTTCAAGGAAAAGGTAAAAAAAGAAAGAAAAAAAGAGGCGCTGGTGACCAGCTCCCAACAAGCGCCATACCGTGGACTGCCGTGTCCGTGAGGCCAGTGAGGGTGCTAACGTGCTCCGCTTCCCCTCCTAGCAGAGCACCAGTGGCTGGTGCATGGCATCGCGGAGGTAGTGCAGCAGGAGCTGGGTTAGGATTAGCTTCTTGTTCTTGACGCCGTAGCAGCCGAGCACGCGCATCACCTTTAGGATGGTCGGCAGGGATCCGGGGAGGGCGATGTCATGTCATGGAACCAGCACTCCCTAGCAGCTATGGTAGTAGCCAGCCAGCAGGCAAGCTCACTCACTCACTCGACCGTGAGCCTCGCCATCGCGGATCGCGCAGAGCTAGAGGCCGCCTTGGCCATCGCCAGCATGCTGGCCATGGTCACCGTGGCCACCCTGCTCCGCATGTGCTCCCGCCGTCGTCGACTACAAGAAATGGTGCTTTACATGATGTTTTTTGTGACCTTTCTGAAAATCATCATAAAGTTACATTATCTATGCCAAGGTTGTCCACTACATTAGGTGCCCAAGGCATCTCCTCTGTCATGGATGACTAATGTCCAATGGGAAACACTTGTCAACTACTGGAAAAGTGAGAAAAAATGGTAAGTCTGCCACTAACCAAAATCTTGTGTTGATCTCATAATCTTATGTTGATCTCATATGTGCCTGATAAATGCTCCTATAAATGATGGTGAGGAACCAAAGGATGTGGCTGATGTTGTCTCTAAAGTTCTTCTTCGGAAGACTAAGAAGAGTGGCTTTCTGGTAAATGTGGGGATAAAAAGCTCATTTGCTGGTGAGGAGAATGCTGAAAGTCAGCATGAATTAGAAGCTGAATTGGAGGTGGAGAAGCAGACATCAAGTGAACTTAGGGAGCTTGTGAAGAATCAGTAGCTTCAGTTGGATGACATGATGAATAAGTTCCAGGAAGCTAAAACAGCAAGGGCTATGCAGCATGAGGAGTATGAGAAAAAGCAAGCCAAGACACAAGCACGGGTCTGGTGTCCATGATTCCATAAGTCCACCAACAAGGTAAAGTTGTGTTTGGCTTACTAGCTGCTGCACCAAGGCTGGTGGTTTGTCATTTGAAGGTTGATGCATTTTGGCAAGTGATGCTTTTGGGTTGACTTTGAATGTTTCTGGATGCTGGCCTCTATGGTGTCTGAACTTGTGTATTGGTCTGTGAAATTATGCAATGTCACGCCGGAGTGATGTTTGAACCTTGGGCAAGTAGTGCTGTAGCTACTTGACTTTTGTTGGGACCGAGTCCCAGCAGGTCAGAGTGAAGGTAGAATGGAAGGCCCCAAACGGCCCTTCTCTCTCTATATTAAATATGGAAATTACAATGTGGGCCCGATAGCGGGGGATCCTGTAGCTATCAATGAACCATCCTCCCCCTATTGCACAGGGGGCATGGCCTTAAATAGTGGCTCCCCAGCCCAAGGCTGAAAGTACAAGCGTGCCCCCGAAGGAAGTTTCTGAACCCTAAACACTGACTCTATTACACGTGGGTCCCTTAGAGGCAGCTGGGCCACCATTTCGTGGCCACGATCGTGGGCCGTGGCCCATCACCACTCGCAAGAGGCCCATCAAGCCCACCAACTGTCCTCACGCTTCCCAGCTGGCTTCGGCGCACTGCCCAGGTAGAAGCAGCCTCAGATTGTTGCCTCCTTCACACAAAGCCTCCGGGCCTAGCGAGCCTGTGTCGAGCAACCTCCACTCGGCAACGGTGATCTTCACCGAGCCTTCTCCGTTGACCGGTTCGAAGCCTCCACTAGAGGCTTCCTAGCGGAGGTCCAGCCTCCGCTTGAGTGACAGTCGTCACCGCCGGGTCTCCGCCGTTGACCGGTCCCACGCCTCTCCTGGAGACCTCCGCCCGGAGATCCGTCCCCTGGTGGTGACTCCAAAACCTGCAAGCATGGGCCAGGTTGAACACAGCTGGAACTATTAGCCAGACATAAATCAGAGGTAATAAGCTCCTCCGGTCCTGGGGTGCATCCCCAACATCCCCCCTTGAGGGTTAGGTCCAGCAGAGGCGGGTCTAGCCATCAATACACCCCTAGCCGTGGAGGCTATGATTACCTCCAACTCCCCCCTGGCCCGTTGAATGTTGGACCGGAGGCTTTGCTTTTTACCGTTGTCTGGTTTTTACTCTTGTTCGTTGATTCGAGTCTATTCAACTGCTATCGTTCCATTCGTGAATCATCATGACCGTTGGGCTGAGAATTCGAGGCACCGCATCACTGCCTATATAAAGGGGGTGGGCAGTGAAAATGACCCTGTCGGTTACCGAGAATAGGGATACCCTAAACCTTCTCTGTTTTTCGGTTGGACCCCGAGCTTCCCCTCAGATTAATCTCACGCGACCAGGCCGTACCTCTTTGACCCACCCGGCCCATCGGCAAATATACACTGGGCCGGCCCACAACAGAGTATAACCGCAACCCTCGATAGAATCACTGGCGTCACCATCTGACCCTCGACAAGATGCTGACGTCACCGACTGATGACCGCTCGAGATGGGAGCATCCCGCGTTAAGTGTCGAGGCCCCCGACGGGATGGGCGTCTCGGCACTTTGAGGATCGAGTCCCCCCTCGATCGATCCACTCCCTTTGCGTCCGGTAGCGCATTTAATTCAAAACTACCTAACCTCGTCAAATTATATGGCTATAGTGTCCACACAGTGGTCCGTACAGCGGTCTAATCCTGCTTTACTGCCCACACTGAGGATGTGCATCGGTCTGCACGGCACTATTACGCCATACCCAGCGCTGTTAGACAGCTCGAGGCTCCCCTCGACGCGCTACGCGACAAACAACCGACGTCAGATTCCCTCGATTCGATCTTATCCGCTCAACCACTACGCTCGAGGCTACCCCTCGACGGGGCCTCGAGTACGCATCGACGCCCTCCGGTCAACCTTCATCGACTTCGAAAGCTGCGCCAACAACTCCCGATACGACCCCGACAAGAATTCGCACGTCCTCTACAGGGATCACGTCTTTCGCCGGTCAGCAACCATGACTCCGAAGGACGGCTGTCAACTCTGAGCCATGCCGCTACAGAACGAGCCATGCTCAGCGCACGTCCCTGCAGAGGCTTCAAGTTGACCACCACGACCCGCGACGTCACCACCGCGTCATCGAACCAGGATATTTGTACCCCTGTGCTTCCCCTTGGCCTATAAAAGGGGACGCCAGGAGACCCAAAAGAGGACTCAGAAGATAATGACTCCAGACAACAATCTCATGACAACCGAACATACGCCTAGGCAGACTCCTAGACTCCGAATAACTCCTTCGCTCTGTACTCGACCCCCCCCCCGAATCCTCTCCTTCGCTTGTATCCGCCCCTGTACAAGCACTTAGGTGCAAGATAATACAAATCTTCTCCCCCCGCTGGACGTAGGGCCCTTCTTTGCCCGAACCAGGATAAATCGCTGTGTTCTTCTTGCATCACCCATCCGGACAGGTTACACACACATACGATTACTCGTTGGCTTAGGACGCCCCCGGGTTCCTAACGCCGACAGACCCGTACCCTCCTTTGCTTGCCTCCACATAGCTTGCTCTGCTTGTTACTGCCTCCGCTTTGATTCGCGTAGGTTTCCTTTTTGCTTGCTGCCTTCGCGCTTTCCTTTGCCCCAGCATCCTATCGCTGTGGCACCTAAACGCCCCTGCTGCGTGTGTCATCGCTCGTTCTCCAGCCCCTATTCCCAGCTCCAGGGTGTCAGAGTTGGAGGCTTCCTTGATCTTTACGAGCAGTGCATGCTAGCGGCTGCGGAGGCTAAGGATCTCAAGAAGTCACTTTCTGACGTTGAGGCTTCCCTTAGCGATCTAATGCCTCTGAAGGTTACTTTTTCTAACATAGAGGTCAGCTATGACTTTGGTCATAGCCGGATGACCCAGGCGATGGTGGATGGCCTCGAGGAGAAGGGCTACATCCCTGTTGGCCGCGGGTGAGCTCCGGGTGAAGAGATTGTTTCGCTGCCTGAGCGAGATGAGGCCGTTGTGTTCAGGGACTTCTTTACTTGTGGCCTTCACTGTCCCTGCTACAATTTTGTTTGTTACATGCTTGAGTGGTTTGACATGCAACTTCATCACTTGACCCCTCATGCGTTTCTCAATATGAGTAAGTTTCTTTGGGCTGTCAGCATAAACACCTTCATAGAATTTTATGAGTTGCAAAAACAGCTGAAGTATGTTAGAACAAGGCTTGCGCAGTTCGCATCATGTAGCTTCATGGCCAAGAGGAACCCTGGCAAGGGCAAGGAAAAGATTGCTATTTCTTGGTGTCAGCGGGGGAAGTGGGAGCCCGCTGACTGGATGGACTTCTGGTTTTACGTGAACACTTCTGGTGCTTCTGAGGTCGGAGAGGATGGTCGAAGGATCATTACCTTTCCCTTTGCCTCCGTTATGACCCGGATGGACCTGCACACCAGCATCAAGCCGGAGGCAACCGTCTCCGAGAAAAGGATGTCCTGTTCCAGAGCATTTGCTGATGCTTGCCGTTATTCCACGGGAGGGACCTTGTGGAGGAGATGATTGCCTCCGATTTTTGGCCTCTGCTTGGCGAAAAGGATAGGAAGAAGTTTGTCCTGTAGAAACTGGACCTTCCTATTTTTGGTGTCACTGGTGGAATCCTATGTCCGCATTTTGGGATACAGCTCCTTGAGGGTCAGAGCAAAGAGGACTTTGTCCATGCCACTGAGCAGAAGGCCATCGAGATACTTGGAGAAGTTTCTGAGAAGGAGTATCTTGTCCGAAGGTCTGAGGCTGGTACCATGCCTCACCTCAACAGGGTCTTCGAGGAACTCGGCATCCACTACACTGAGCATGAGCTCCCTGAGAAACTAAAGAAGAAAAATGAGAAGAAAGAGGTCACTGCTGCCGGCGCCGCTACGAAGGCCGCCGAGGGAAAGAAAAGGAAGGCTGGCGCTTTGGCGCGCAGAGGCCCAAAGAAGCAGAGAGGAGCCTCCGCTAAATCTACGGAGATGGAGGACGTTTTTGAAGACCTCTATGACAAAGATAGGGACATTACTGTCAATCTGGAGGTGGGGACTGAGTTTCTGATGGAAATTGATGCTTTGGCGCTGCTCAGTTCTGAGGGCCCATCTCAGCGGTCTCCGTCACCTGCTGCTTCCTCGGAGGCGTCTCATGCCTTAGCAACTGCGGGCTCCAGTTCGCCATCGGTTAGGCCTGTCTCGCCAGCCACCGAACCTATGTCTGCACATGTTGAGACAGCGCCCACTGAGCTTTCTGTAAATCCTTTTGCTAGTGCATATCTGGATGCCAGCTCTAATGAGGATGAGTTGGAGGCCGGTGGTGCAGCTCATTGTGCTAAGAAGCCTGCGGAGACTGCCCCACTCCGAGCAGAGGATACTAAGGCCCCCGCAGATGCGTACACTTCGAGTCAAGGTAACGTTCTTACTCAAAGTATGACCTATGTGGATTTCCTGACTTTGAAGGTTTCTTGTGGTTATGCCTCTAACAGGGAAGTTTCCTTGCTCGGTGAGCATGTGTATGATATATATATTTTTCCTGAGATTTGGTGTTTTCTTGTTTCGTTGTTTGACTTGCATTTTTTGTCTGCTTTCAGATATCCTTACCACTAAGGCCGCTCAGCCTGCACCTCCACCGCCTCTGGCATCAGGTGTTCCTTTTTTCGGAGGAGCCATTGCTGAGGCAGTGCCTACAGCTTCGCGACCTCCGATGGGTATAGTTGGCGCTGGGCCTCTCCCATCCGGCGGCTGCCCTGATGAGGGCATGAGCGCTCTCCTTGGCTGGGCTCAAGGTATTGGCCAGCTGACTGATTCCATGGGCGGGGACTTGTACTGGTGTCTTGCTGGGCTGCCATTTCGGACTTTGATGGATGCCAATATTAACCATCATGTTATTGTAAGTTTGGTTTTATTCTCCATTTGTAGCTATATACTCATTGTCAAGTATCTGATTTTGGTATCATTTTGTTCCTATCTCTAGAGCGCCGCCTTGTCCATGGCCATTGAGACCAGTAGCTGCGCTGAACTAATCAAGAAGGATGAGGCTATCAAGGTCTTGAAGGTGGAGGTCAATTCTCAGACCCAAGAGAAGGGACTAATGGCTCATAGGGCCTCCAATTTGGAGAAGCAGCTATCCGCTTTTGGGGCTAAATCTGATGACCTAAAGAGGTCTCTTGCTGTTGCTAGAGAAGCGGAGGTTGCTACCAAAGAAGCGGAGGCTACCGCCAGCTAGCGGGCGGACAAAGCCGCTGAGATTTCCAATCTCCTATGGCAAGAAGTGGATGCTGAAAGATGATTAGCAACGTCTCTCAAGTCTAGGGTTGAAGAGCTTGAGAAGGAGCTGACTGCCACCAGGTTGATCGGGCTAGGGTTCAACTATGCAACTTTTTCCTAAGTGCAAGTTGTTCTTCTGCATATTATTCCTAGCTTGTTTCGAAGCCTAGCCAAATGGCTAATGTGCTATGGGTAGATGGTTGTCCTCTTAGACTTAGAAGGAAGTGTGGGCTCTACACCATACTCACCACTAAAACACATCCATGGCATCCTGGCAAAAGGTGTCAATCCTAATCGAACCAAGCAAATAGTTCTCCCTTAGCACGTCCTTAGCCACTAAACCATTCCACATGCACCAGTAAGTCCTTGATGGAAACATGGACGTGTTAGTGCCATGGATGAATCTCATATTTGTCTCCTCTATGTTTTTATCATCCTATGGAAAGCCATATCATGCTACATGGGTAGTTAACAAGGGTAAGGAAGTTTTTAAGGTGATGGTGAGTCATCCACATTTAAACCAAGGTACACAAATCATGTTGCTGATCACCTACGTGATAGCCATGGCAGAGGAATGCTCCCATTAATAGCTCAGACCACCATTAGCATTACTCTATGTGCTTCTTGGTGGTCTGATTTACCATGGATTAGGAGGAAGCACTCCAACCATGCCCTCCACTGTGCAGTTCTTTAGCATACCCATAAAATAGGCCATTATCTCCACATAAGAACTTTGCTTAGCCCCACTATAAATAATATGCAGAAGAATAACTTGCACTTAGGAACTTGCCACCAGGAGGCATAGGTGCCTGGAGTGTTTCTTCTTGGCCTCCCACGAGTCGAGGGTTCAGGGACCTCCGCCTCCGCGGCGATACGCCTCCTCGCGGAGACCTTTCTTCTGGGTGGCATCAGTAGGCGTTATCTTCGGCCAGACATAGACGGTGGGCGCCAACTGTTGGGATCGAGTCTCAGCAGGTCAGAGTGAAGGTAGAACGGGAGGCCCAAACGGTCCTTCTCTCTCTATATTAAATATGAAAATTATAATGTGGGCCTGATAACGGAGGATCCTGTAGCTATCAATGAACCATCCTCTCCCTATTGCACAGGGAACATGGCCTTAAATAGTGGCTCCCCAGCCCAAGGCTGAAAGTACAAGCGTACCCCCGAAGGGAGTTTCTGAACCCTAGACACTGACTCTATTACACGTGGATCCCTTAGGGGCAGGCTGGGCCACCATTTCCTGGCCACGGCCCACCACTCGCAAGAGGCCCATCAAGCCCACCAACTGTCCTCACGCTTCCCAGCTGGCTTCGGCGCACCGCCCATGTAGAAGCAGCCTCAGGTTGTCGCCTCCTCCACGCAGAGCCTCCGGGCCCAGTGAGGCTGTGTCGAGCAACCTCCGCTCGACAACGGTGATCTTCGCCGAGCCTTCTCCGTTGACCGGTTCGAAGCCTCCGCTAGAGGCTTCCCAGCGGAGGTCCAACCTCCAACCGAGTGACGGTCGTCGCCGCCGGGTCTCCGACGTCGACCGGTCCCACGCCTCTCCCGGAGACCTCCGCCCGGAGATCCGTCCCCTGGTGGCGACTCCAAAACCTGCAAGCATAGGCCAGGTTGAACACAGTTGAAACTGTTAGCCAGACATAAATCGGAGGTAATAAGCTCCTCCGGTCCTGGAGCGCATCCCCAGCAACTTTCAATGCTTTTGTTTTAACTTATGCCATTTGGTGTGGTGATTCTTGAATGTATCTGATCTGTGTTGATCTGTGACATGTAATGATGACCTGGGATGCTATAATTTAATGTATTTATGATGTTAAGTGATCTGGAACCTCTCTCTATATATATTCAGGGAAACTGTTTTGTTTAGTGATTATTTGTGATGATTCGTGACTACCTGTGACCATTTGGATGTGGTATCCATTTAAATTTGAATTTGAATATTTTTAGCAAAATTTAAGTTTAAATTTAATTATTTCTAAAAAAAATAAATTTAAATAATAGGCCAATTCTTGGTTGCACATGGGCTAGCCTAATATTTTTCTGAGAAACATGCGCTAGCCCAATAATATGAGCCTAATTAAAGAAAAAAAAGCTTAGGGAAACATGGGCTTTTTTAGTGGGCCAAAGAAATAATGGACCTCATCTAGAATGGGCTGGCATAGGCCTAGTGATGACGTGGCAAGGCAGCTGCCACTTCAATTCCATCATCACCAAATGACATGGCAAACGCTGACGTGGAACTAACTCCATGACGTTTAAATTCATCACTATAGGCTTTGGCTATGCTTGTTGACCATGTATGTGATGATGAAGTGAAATTGCAATCCATGAAAATAGCAAATGTATGACGTGAGATACATGATGGATTTTTTCGATCGTCATGGCAAGTTACCCGTGACGTATTTTCGACTGTTTATGACCAATTTGACCGTCATGTAAAGCACGTTGTTGTAGTGGTCGCCGCCTGCGCGCTAAGGTCGTCGTTGTCAGAGGCCCACGTGGCCACGCCCGCCACCGCAAGGTTGCCGCTGTCTTCGTGTGTGGCGTGAAGCACGACGTCGACCGACCGAACCGCACTGTGTCGTGCGACGACGAGCATGCCGTCGAGGAGCAGTTCGACGGGCCACCACCCCCAGCGGCCAGAAAGAAGACCTCGGTGCTGGCTTCATCACGAAGAAGACGATGTCTGCTTCCTACCGTTGGTTCATCAATGGAGCCATGGAGGGTATCCGGCGTTCTACGTCCCAGGACGTACTAGTTGAGTACGTTGGAGGAGCTGTGGTTCCGGTCGCACATATCGCTGTGTTCCAGACTTCCAGTTCGTGTACGGCATGAGGAAGCGTTCGGCGGCCTCGGCTCTGCTACCTCTGGTTCTGGTCCGGTCACCGAGACCTGACGTGCCGCCGTGCTGGGCTCTGCGGTCTGCTGGCACCATTAATCGCTGGTACGTGCGGTGTAGTACATAGAGTACCATCTGGCATCTGCTGCATGCTCACGCACATTGCTCACACACTGTTCAGCATTATGGACGGAGTACATGCATAGGAGTAACGGTGAACGTGGAGTGTAGTACTGACCGCAGTTGATTCCAAGTTCACCATTTCGACCGATTCCATGCATGCCCGCTGTTCAGCAAATTTTGCACTGGCACTGCTATCTACGATGAACACACGATCTTTTCTGTTTTTATCTATGCACCACTGCAAATGCCAAGAGGCGAAAAAGATTCACACATGACACATGCATGCTCCAACGCGGCCAGCTCCCAGCACTCAGGTTTCACATTTCAGGCGTAACGAGCGACGAGCACGATTGATTCAACGACCGGGGCCTGCGGACGAGCACCATTGATTAGTTCGCCGCCTTCAAGGCTTCAACCATCGGTACTACGGACTCGGACTAGTACCATCTACAGTATCCGCCGCGTCGTCAATGTTGCACATGGCCTAGAGCTGTAAAAGGAGCAGACGTAGCAGTGAAACGCATTCATTCACTCCTCGCAGACCCACTGTCCTTGTTCACCATTGCTTTACTAGTTCATCACCGGGGGAAAGACTTGCCATCTCCTTGTAGAAGAAACAACTCGCTGGACCGGCACAAGTCAGCCAAGGTGACCAAAGTTGAAGCCTACCAAGAAATATTTCTCCATTCCCTCTTGAGAGATTCATCAACTATCCACACATCAGCACACCGTAGTGACCTCATCACCATGGAGAGAGTGACTTGGAGTGAGAAGGAAGAGGGCTGACCTCACCATGGAGAGAGTGACTTGGAGTGAGAAGGAACAGGGCTGACCTGGAGAGGGAGTCACGAGGGAGCCCGGAGCCCGGGTGCTTGAAAACAAAATCAGAAGCACATTTGAAGCAATCAAGACCTGCAAGAGGAGAAGCAAGTGTCCGAGGAAAACAAACGCAAGATTGGAGCTAAACATCATCAAGATTAAGGTGAGGTTCACAGGCACAGTTTAGAATATTTTTCTTCCCTCTACAAACAACACCGAAACACCTTCCATGTGAAGAACCTCTGATCTGCTCTAGAGAAGCACAAAAATTAGGTGCTCCATAATATTTTGGGCTAAGAGAGATGTGCCAACTGCTGCTAGAATAAGAGCTAATAGTCCTTTTTAGCACAATCACACACATGATATCTGAGCCTAGGCTAAAACTCTAACTCAATAATAACATGTATATCTAGAGCATATATTAGCGCACGTGGGTAGATGTGGATGTATATAATATAAGGAAATGGGGAAAGTCACACGAGCTTGACCATGAAAAACACCAAAGCAAGTGTGATGAAAAATTGGTCAAGATAATCATTTATTTTCTGATAAATGATCTATGATTGAGAATGGATATGACAGATGATTAGACATGCATTTCATTTATTTACTATGTGCTTGCTGAGTATATTGTACTCCCTCTTGCTATTAACTCTCTCCCTTCAGATGAAAAGAGTATGAGGACGAGAAATGCCAAGACATGGCCTAAAGGAAGTTACCGAAGAAATACACAATACAAATAAATTTCAAGTATAGTGTGAAGGTGTCGCTATCATTTTTTGTTTTATGTAATATTTATTAAATGTTCTTCTCTTTAAATATAATATATTTTGTAAGGTCCTAACTGTTATTCCGTTGGAACACTTTGATTAGGGTCATCACTCGAGAAGACATTGCTTTGTCAGGTAATAATCCGTATGTCGGCATTTTTATCTTGGTAGTGAAAATGTGGGGTGTTACAAAGTCCACTCAATACTGTAAATAAGTTCCATACTTCCAGTCTAACCATTCTTCATCTGCGGTTCTGCACTGACACTACTCCACTGACACAGCTTCATAGGCCAGAGAACAAGAAAAGCCCGATAGATATGATGTATATTCCCATCTTCATCTTCATCATCCTCATATTCTTGAGTTCACTCTGTCTATCCGACGATCAGCTGACACATACAAAGCCACTCTTTCCCAAAGACACCCTCATCTCTGCGGGCGGAGACTTTGCTCTTGGCTTCTTTTCGCCTACCAATTCAAGCAACAAGTTGTACATTGGAATTTGGTACAACAGTGTCCCAGAGCGCACCGTGGTATGGGTAGCCAACCGGGACAGCCCAATCACCACCCCTACTACATCAGCGAAGCTCGCCATCTCAATCAATTCAGTCCTGGTGTTGTCAGACTCCCGAGGGCACATCTTTTGGACGGCAACGAGCAACACAAGTGGAGGTACTGGAGCTTTTGCAGTATTACTTAGCTCAGGAAACTTCGTCCTTCGATCGCCGAATGGCACAGACATATGGCAAAGCTTTGATCACCCGACCGATACAGTTCTTCCAACCATGAGGGTTATGCTAAGCTACAAGTCACAACCGGCAACACGCCTCTTTGCTTGGAAGGGCCCTGACGACCCATCAACCGGGGACATCTCTTGCAGCATAGATCCCGCCTCCTCAAACCTTCAATTGGTCATTTGGAATGGGACTTTGCCGTACTTCCGTAATGCTGTTTTTAATGATGTCCCAGCATCTGGCGGCACATACCAGAGCAATAGTACCTCCATCACGTACCAAGGGATGATTGTCGACACAAGGGATGCGACCTACTATACGTTTACAGTCTTAGCCGGTTCACCCTACATGCACGTTTCACTTCACTACACAGGCAAGATGAGGTTCCTCATCTGGAAAAATAGCACATCATCCTGGGCAGTCATTACCGAGGCCCCTATTTTTGGCTGTGATCTCTACGCCTCTTGTGGCCCATTCGGCTATTGCGATCGCACGAAGACAATGCCAACATGCCAGTGCCCTGATGGTTTTGAGCTGGTCGACGGCCTTAACTTCTCTAGAGGATGCCGGAGAATGAAAGAGCTGAAATGCGGAGCCGAGAACTATTTCATGACCATGCCTAATATGAAGATCCCTGACAAATTCTTGCACATTAAGAATAGAACCTTCGACCAGTGTGGAGCCGAGTGCACCAGAGACTGCTCCTGTATGGCATACGCCTATGCCAACCTAAGCACTGTTGGCACTACGGGCGATGCATCAAGGTGTTTGGTTTGGACTGGGGATCTCATTGACATGGAGAAGGCCAGTTTTTTAGAGAACTTATACATCCGGCTTGGTGAACCTCCTGGTATGCATGTTCCTTTCCCTGGAGTGATATTTGTGCACGATGTGTTGCATCATCGCCCCTCTAAGGCACGTCTGTAAGATATTAGTAAGATGGAGATTTCTCCAAAACAACTTAGGATTAGTTCGATTTGTGAAGCACTAATGGACTTTAAAACTTAACTAGATTTGGCATCAAATAGACAATGATAGCATACCATATCTCTTTATACTGTTTTCCACACCACATAAGCAGCCAAAAAAGAAGAAAAAATCTATCAACTACCAGTTTCACTTTTCATGTTGGCAGCAGGCAGCAGCAAAATATGCAAAACCTCACTGAACATCATGATATCTAAAGCCGAATCAGTAATATCCACAAGTAACTGTTCAAGTGGTAATTATGTTGTTGAATACTCACAGGTCTGTTATGAAACTCCTATTGTTAAGCCTATGATTAATAAAATGTTAAATGTATTTGTAATGCTATTTTCTTCTGAATGAAAAATTTGCATAGCTCCTCTGCCAAAAAAAAATCAGGTCCATATTTTAGGGGTAAAGTATTTGCAGATCAGTCAGGGGAGCCCTGTGCATAGTGAACTCACACAATTGCAAGAATGCTTGACGAAATAAATTCTAATAGGATATATTTCTATGTACAGATCAGAAGAAGAGCAATTTTCTGAAAATTCTACTCCCAACTATAGCATGTCTGCTCCTACTTACAATCGGCGTTCTTGGTTGGACATGTAAAACCAGAGGTACAGAGAAAACAAGCCCTTGTTTTGAAAAATGCAGTGTTAATATGTAAATAGTCAAGGAAAATAAAGTGATCCATTGATGTAGGAGGTAAATGGCACAGGAAGAAAATCCAGAAGAGAATGATGCTAGAATACTTGAGTTCTACAGATGAAGCTGGGGAGAAGAATATAGAGTTCCCGTTTATTAGCTTTGAAAACATTGTCACAGCAACAGACAATTTCTCTGAGTGCAATAAGCTTGGGAAAGGAGGTTTCGGCAAAGTATACAAGGTACTAGTAAAAGGTTTCACCCTGAAGTTTACTTTACTCAAAATAAAAATACGGATTTCTGAATGAATAAATCATCTAGGGAATGTTGGAAGGAACCAAGGAAGTAGCCATCAAGAGACTCAGCAAGGGCTCTGGGCAAGGCACGAAGGAGTTCAGGAATGAAGTGGTCTTGATTGCAAAGTTGCAGCACAAGAACCTAGTTAAACTTCTCGGTTGCTGTGTTCATGAAGATGAGAAATTGTTAGTTTATGAGTACTTGCCCAACAAAAGCTTGGATTACTTCCTCTTTGGTACATTGAATTTTAATCTTTTTCATACAGTTAATAAAATCAATAAATACATATGCGCATGTGCCTTCTGATATGCCCTGTTTAATATTATTCTTATCAGATTTTGCAAGAAAATCAATGCTTCAGTGGCCAACAAGATTCAAGATAATACACGGGGTAGCTAGAGGAATTATGTATCTACATCAGGACTCGAGGTTAACAATAATACATAGAGATCTCAAAGCAAGCAACATCTTGTTAGATAAGGACATGACCCAAAGATATCAGATTTCGGCATGGCTAGAATATTCACTGCCGATCAGCTCCAAGCAAATACTAACCGAGTTGTAGGGACATAGTACCTCTTGCACTGCCAGCTCTTCATATAGAGTTAATTCAGTTTGCAGTTTCACAAATATTCAAACCTTTTGGTGAAATCATTTGCACAGTGGTTACATGTCTCCTGAATATGCAACGGAAGGTGCCTTTTAAGTCAAATCTGACACCTACAGTTTTGGTGTTTTAATACTGGAGATTGTAAGTGGTTTAAAGATCAGCTCACCACATCTTATCATGGATTTTCCTAACCTTAGAGCATATGTAAGTACTGGAGATTATCATAATTCAGATCTACCCACATGAAAAAAAAAACCGATCCCAATATGAGATTTGTCATGTTTCAGATGTGGAAAGAAGGGAAAACAGAAGATTTGGTGGACTCATCAGTCATAGAGAATTGCTCTCTTGATGAGGTTTCACGATGTATCCATATAGGCCTCTTATGTGTTCAAGAGAATCCGAATTGCAGGCCACTCATGTCATTGGTAGTGTCCATGCTAGAGAACAATACGACGCCACTTCCAACTCCGAATCAACCTACATATTTTGCACTTAAGGACTGCTACCAACCTGGAAAGGCAGTTGACATTGACAATAAGGAATTGTCTATAAATGATATGAGTCTCACTGTGCTAGAGGGCCGTTAGATGTTTGGTTTTAATTTCATAACTGATTGGGAGGACAAATTAAACCCCACTGCCATATTCATTGCAAAACTAAAACTAAACATTCAGTCCATGTGAAGGTTATGTGAAGTCGGTAATTTGCATTTTGCAATAGTGTAATAAGTCTGCCAAATAACAGTGTAAAGACATGTGAATTTCTTCTATCATCTCACGTGGTTTACTGTTTGTGTGCTTATTTTGTGGACCCGGACCATACAGATTACTTCATGAATGATAAAGTAGGAGTTCAGTTATATTTCATTCCAGACCATGCATTCCAATTCCCAGTGAGGTTACCGTTCCCTTCAGTTGCTCGCATGATTAGAAGAAGAAAATTATTCGATTGCTTAAGTGCAGTATAGTTGATTCTTAAAAGCAGTACTAGTATTCTTTACCCTAACATATGGTTGCTCAAGCCAACATACTCTTTACCCTAACATATTTTAAGCCGTGTGTACATCCCCGACCGTTGAAATTCAAATTAGGGATGTGCGAGCACTGGCGACTCTGGCAGCAGGGACGGTCCAACGGTCACCCGCCCCTGGCGACTCGCCCCGCGACGCCGGCGCCTGCCCTCCCCCTCGCCCCCTCATCCTCCCCCTCCCCCTCCCTTCCTTCAGCCACCACCCTCTCCCCTCCCCGCTCGCGCGCAGCGGGAAGCACACGCCAGGCCGCGGCACTGCCTTTGTCGCCACCGGCCGTCGCATCACCCACGCCGTCGGGACGGCCGGATTCGGGCCTCTCGGCCCGGCCTTCGCCGGATCCGGTGTGCCATCCATCCCCGCCGCGGAGGGCCCCAGCTCCCCTGCTCCCTGGCACTTCCGCGTCGTCTACGCCGCCGGCCGCTGTCGCACCGTCCCCGCCGCCGGCAAGGCCGGATCCGGGGCTCTCGGCCCGGCCTTCACGGGATCCGGTGAGCCGGCCCCCAACCCCGCCACGGGGAGGCCCCACTCCCCTGCTCTCTGGTGCCTCCGCGTCGTCTCTGGCGCCGGCGGCGGCTGCCGCGTCGTCCAAGGCACTAACAGAGCCGGACCCGGACCTCTCGGCCCTGCCTCGTCCGGTGCCCAGCCCCCCAGCTCCACCGCGGATGGCTCCGCAGCCCCTCTCCATCTCCACACCAGCTACACCGTCGCCGCCCGCGCCTCTCCATGAGTTCGTCCTCATCGAGGACATCTCGGGTGCGGATGGCGACAATGACGATGTCTCGGTTGGAGGAAGCGAGGACGTGAGCGAGGACGGTGAGGCAGCGCCAGTGCTGGCGCCGAGCTCTGCGGCTCCCTCCTGTGCGGTCACAGGAGACGCCACCAAGGTCTCCACGGGGTTGCTCTCCTTCCACCTCGCTGACTTCTCAGCTGAGCGGTCTACGGGCAGAGCCAAGGCTCTGCATTAGCTGGGAGACGCCGGCGACTATGAGTCCGATGGCTTGTCCATCGATGTCGGGTCACCGCTTTCGGACGCTGCTCGCTAGGCCATTGAGGTGCCTGCTGCACCATGTGGTGGGGGCGTCTCTGCATCGCCCCTAGTCGACTTTGCCATAAAGAAGCGGCGACGCCACCACCGGGTGCCAGTACACCATCAGCCTGGCCCCCCACAGCCTGAGCATGTGCCCGTTCTCCATCGCCTTCGGCAGCAGTGCTCTCCTAGTAATCACTGACGTCTTGGTGGCGCTGCAGGCTCCGGGTCCCCGCCACTCTCTAGACCTCCTCTCATCACCATGTTCCCCGAGCGGTTGTGCACGTCGACGCCGATGGCTTCACGCTTGTCCAAGGCCATCGGCACAAACGTAGTCATCCCTCGCCTCAACCTCGTCGCCAGTGGCCTGTGCCACCCTCGCTGGTCGGCCTCTGCTTCAACTGCTTGGTGAGGGAACCACATCGCCGCCCAATGTTCCTTTTTGCATCCCGCTGCCTCTTCTTCCTTAGCGCGAGGCATCAGGCGAGGAATTGCAGGCGTGGTCGCCAGCCGCAGCGCACCTCCTCAGACCAGGAGCAACCGCGCCAACCCCGTCCGTGTCGCCATGGTGTTGAGGACGATAGCAACGGCGACATCCAGAGCATTGTTGGTGCACCGGAGACGTGGATAACCATTCTCGTCGAACAGATCCCCTGCCCGCCCCGCGGCCCTCGGGTGTTGGTGGTGGGGGCGGCCCACAGCCACCCTTGCCTTTGATGCCAAGTGCCTCAGTCGGGGCCGCGTAGGAGGTGATGGTTGGCACCGTCGTGGCTCCGGTCTTCGCAGACCCACTCGCAGCCGCCGCCATCGAACCACTGGCACTCGTGCTGTGTCAGGGCACGGGGCTCCCCTTTTGGGTCGACCCGATGCTCGATGAGCTCACTGCCTCTCTCGTCATGCGCCCGTCTACTCCGGCCGCTCCTCTGCAGGCCCGGACAGCGCTGTTGAGCCTCCCGTCACCGCCGCGTATGATTCGGCTCTCCTTCGCAGCCGACGAGGCACGGCGGGAAGCTGGCGGGGCAGGTGCTTCTCCACTACCGACTACCCTCACTGCTGAGGCTCGGAGGACGGTTGGTGAGGACGCGGCGGGAGCAGTTGTCGAGGGTTGCACAACACCGACAGCTGGCTCACCGCCTGCGGCTCCTGTGCTTGCTGCCGACACGCCTTTAGTGGCTCCGACGGATGACGTCGCGGGTGCAGCGTCTCCGAGTGGCGACGTGCAGGGGTCCAGCGACGACGCTCAAGCTGTAGCAAACGCCTTATTCGACTCTCTGTGTCTACTGCTGCAGGAACCTCTCGTCCCCAAAACGCCGCGCGTGCATGCGCCGAGAGCGTGAGATGATAACTGGCTGCCACGGCGGAGTACCCGCCTTGCGGCAAAATCGGCATATCGCGACCCGAACCCAGAGCTGCAGGCAAAGCGGATCATGCTAAACAAGTGGAATGGGCGGCCCTACACCAACACGCCAAATTCCGCCGTCAACAACGAGTTCGCTCGAGCCTTCGCCGAAGCAAGCCTGTCCGCCAGGAAGCAGGCCATGCGGATTATGTTCCCTCGGCGCGGTGAGGCGCGCTACGCACCGACGCCAGAATAGGTTGTTCGTGGTCTTCGGCCTCACTGTCGCTAAATTGGTTTAGTAGTTAGTACGACCTTCGAGCTACGCCGTTTTAGCCAGCGCCTTTTCTTTGTATTCTGTCTGCCTAATCCTCTTGACACCTCGCCTCTAGAATAGTCGAAATGTAAAAACTTTTCTAACTTTGCTTAATGAGGTACGTCCAATGCATGTTTAAAAAAAATAAGCCAACATATTTTTGAACAAGACAAGTAAACTTGCATGTATTATCGAAGTTGTTTATCGCTGATTTCACTGTAAACAAAAAGAATAAACTCCCAAACTCCCGAAGTTGATTCCCAAAAACTGCTGTAGCAGGTGCAGAGTTATTTTAAGCATTAGCAAACCCTACAATCTACTAACGTGGAGACCACAGACCAGCCACCTGAATTTCAATGCATATATACTGCAAGCAAGAATACCAGTACCTCGCCTCGTGAGATCGGCAGCAAGCAGGATCCGTCAGTTGAGATCGGCAGCAAGCAGGATCATCCGTCAGGCGGTACCACTATCGGAAGAACGGGCGCCTCTTCCCTCTGTCCGGTCCTTGGCCGAGCTGGCAGGGGTCGTGCTACCTGCTTGTGCGGTTGTGAACGATGGTTCTCTCTTGCCCGACACTCCGTCCCACTGTTAGCTCTCATGTCTCATTCTGAGCCTCGCTCTGACGCCGTCCAAGTTTGTCCAACAGGTCTGGATCGACTTGGATCGAGTTTGGACCAGGTCATATATGGTCGACGATGTTTTGCTCCGCTTTCCAAGTTGTTATTGCTCCACCCTTTCAGCTTCAATGTGCTGTCTGCTGAGACTGTGGCCATGGCCGCCATTATTGGCCCGCCCGAGCTCCAGCTGACGTTCCGCCACCTGCAGATCTCCCCGCGCATGCCGCCAACAACTCCGTCTCCAGCCCCTTTTCCCGCTCCCGCGCTCGCTGGGTCTGCTGAGGCCGGGACTGCCGGTTCCCTTCGGTCACGGTCGCCAGCGCGCGCGGCCGGTTGAACACCAGCCATCTCAGTTCTCCCCGCGGGCACTCGCGGGTGCGCCCGCGCACTCCGGTGCCGCGTTCCGCTGCTGTGGCCTGGGTCCGCCTGCCTCCAACCTTCACGGTGAAATGCATCTACGTGCGTAAGAGCATACGCAGAGCTTACTCTAAAATACTTACATGTTATATTTAGAAGTGTAAAAATTTTAAAACTTTACACATCAATAATAATATACCAAATAAGTATTGTACCAAATTTTGAAATTCAAACGCATAAATATGACACGTAAGCATTTCAGAGTACGCTGGTTGCAGTTGCACTCTGAACCTCCATGCCCGCTGCAGTTGCAGTGTCCAGAGCGTGCGCGACTGTAGCATCACGGCCACCATACTCTCGGGACATGACATTTCTGGAGTTTAACAGTGGGTTTTGAAAAGGTCGCACGTCCACGGTGTAGATCTGCCACTGTGGCATGATCACGTCGGATATTTGTGTTGATACGAGGTTTTAGACCTTTGCTGTATGATAATAGTAGATTAGGAACTTGGATAATTATTTTTATAGTTTGAGGACCCAAATAAAATTTTTTAAATAACTTGAGGACCTGACACAAATTTTACTCCTCGAATTTTTTTTATCGGTCAATGGAGGCCACCTGAATTTCATTGATTAGTGGCTCTTGAAGCTTGACAGTACAAATACATGTTTCTATGCTTAGCTTTGCGTACGCATCATGTTGCCTGATGAAAATGAGAAACCGTAAACAAAAAACACAAAGAGGAGACAAAGAACTCCTATGACACAAGTATTTGTACACCAATCAACACGACCAACGACTGAGCTCCGACGACCTCCACTCCCATGGCGAGTGTGATGCTTCGAGTCAACTGACAGATGACAGCCGTGATTCAATGTCTTTGAAGCACATCAGGGCCCAGTTGACACCCGCCAAGGCCCATTGGCAATTCTTGGAGGGGAATGGCGGCAGCGGTAGGAAACCACCCGGCATTTGATATGCTTACACTATCAGGAATGGTGACATCCTCTATTACATCCGGGCCGTCATTTGATACTATGGCATCATCAAAGATTAATGGTGACATTTTACAGCACATCCAGGACTACATACCACCATCCAACGCCAACCACGAAAAGTGGAGGGAGGGCCAGAAAAGAGGTGTGATGAGATCCAAGAGAAGGGATCATGGTCTCGTTGCCGGCATTTGATGAGACAAGGCAATAAAGGATCATGGAGAATGGCAGAGCAAGGACACTGGCAGCATAGTTTGCTGGCTAGAACTTGTGTAGAAATCAGGGAGGGGCAACAAGGAGCAAGAAGGCACAAAGGTATGGAGAGACAGCCAGAGGGCCGGCCCCAGCGAAGTCTAGGCATGCTTTGCGTCCATGCCTTTAGGAAGGAAAATAATGCCCACAAACGCCATCATCGATGTTTATAGCACCAGGCTCGTAAGGGTTTTCACCCCGAGACCTGCAAACGGTGAGACAAGAGGCGGATCAGGCCCCTAATGGCACACCACGGATGCATAACCCCGCCACCGGCGAGCCCGTGGACAAACTGCGCGCTCGCGTCGCTGCCGCCCCTACAAGGAAACACGAAGAACACGGGGTACACTGCCCCATCGCCGGCTAGCCCACGACCAAACTATACACCCCACGCCTTCTCTGTTGTAGGGCCTTCCGATTGAAAACCGCATGCATCGCCAGCCAGCCGCTGCACCCTGGTGCCTCGCGCCTGTACAACGTATAGAATGGCGTGGGAGAGGAAGCTTGCTCTCAATGTCCCTTCCAGCTGGTGGATACGATGAAGCTAGGGGAGCGCCGGCTCTGACAAAGCCGCTGGACAGGAGAGAAACCCCCAGGTGCGCCCACTACCATTGGCCCGCCGCACCGCTGCTGGGTCCGCTCCTGTTGGTCCTCCGCACCGCTGCTTGGTTGCCGGCCGTCGCGCTCCGCAGTGCGCTGCCATCGGGGCGGCACTCAGGGCAAGCTTCATGCGCTCACGCTGGCCCGCGATAGTCGCCACACTGCTTGCATGGCAACCTCCGCGCGCGCGGGGCGGCATGACCCTGCTCCACGCCCGAAATCATGCCACCTAGCAGCAAGCTTTCCTTCCGCCCGCGAGGCGCCAAATCCGGGATGGAAGTCGCTGGATCCGGGCCCATAGTACGTGGATCTGGTGGTTGAAGCCCGTTGTCGGCCATCCTTGCCATCGACAAAACAAGAGCTTGAGTGGGGAGGAGAGAGAGGAAGAGGGACGTAGACGCTGCTGTGGTGGTCCTTTTTTTAGCACCACCACGGGCCGCCGCCGCCGCTAGTCGGAGCAGCAATGACGGCGGCCGGAGGCATGGGAGAAGGTGGTGGCTTTGGGTGGTGTCGCCCCTCCCGCCTGGGAGCGACGCGGAGACTCCTCAACTTTTTATTCAACAGCTTCTAGTTTTGAAATTAATCATAAAAGAAATTTGAAAAAAATTCTCGCGCCAACAACACCAACTGGTTCCGTTGACGCCACGGCAGCACGGTGCCAAGGCCACTGGTCACTGGAGAAGAAGTTTCATGGCTTCAAGCCTTCGACTCGATCACTCGACCAGTTAACCTCACGTCCTCGCGTCGTCAATGTAGCACATGGCTGTACACCATTGCTTATTTGCTGGCTGGTCCAAGACTGCTCTGTCACCACTGCAACACCTGAAGATTCAGCCACACGAGAAGCTGGCGAGGCGGGAAGACGTTTTGGGCCGGCAAGGCTAAAGAAGGCCGACGTTAGACTTGCTGGGCCAAAGTGGGCTAAGTAGGAAAGGGGCCCTGCGTGGCCCAAACCGGGAGAAGGTAGTTTTTCAGGCAGGGCGACGGCGGTGCTGGCGGACACGGCGAATTGCCTGTTTGGATTGAAGTTTTTTCAAAGGAATTTTGAAGGAATATCAATCCTTTGTTATGCTGACGTCACATGCTGTTTCGAACACAGGAATGCTTCTTCCCGTTCCTGAGGAAAGTTTCCCTTTGCTTCACAAAATACAGGATTCTAAACATCCACCCTCCATCGATTTTTTTCCGCTGAAGTCCGAGGCGCGTGTGAAAGAGAAAAAACGGAGGCATATAGAGAAGCGGCAGGACAGGACTGGATCCGGTTGTACTCATAGAAGCGTACAAATTACCTGCAGCGTACAAGCCTCACTCGGCAATCCCCTGTTCCTGTCCCTGTGCTCTCAACCGCTCCCTCACTCATGAATATAATCAACAACTATGGATGCAAAATCACTTCTAGCTTGATTTCTGTATGGGTTGCAACGGTAGGACGAAAATCAAATTGAAGTCGTCCACTCAAACTGTATTTGGCTCCGGAACTGAAATCAAGATGTGCAAAGTGGTTCGGCTGTTCCTATTGTTCTTCGTCAGCGCCACAGTGTTAGGCGCCAATGGAGACAAAGATGAGATCTGATCTGAGATTAAGACGAAAATGGCGGCAGCAGATCGTGCGAAGTCGCGAATATGAAGGGCAGCAGTTGGTAGGCACGCGCAAGGTCATGGACTGAACCTGAACGTCTTGGCCTGATCGCGTCGAAGAATACTACATATATGGGACGGGCCTGAGTGGTTGAATGCAACTGCATATTTAAAGTCTACGGATGACAGACGGAGCACTGCTGACTGCGTACTTTTGTTTTTGACCGAAACTGCTGACTGCATACCTTTTTTTGGCCGAAACTGCTGACTGCTGACTGCATATACTAGACGCATGCCAAGGAAAATCACATAGATTAGCAAATTTATAAGTGTGTAGCACAGGTTGTGGTCTTGCCACGCCACTATGCCACTACAAGTCTACAAACAAAACAGACGTGATTTAAAACTTGCCTACTGAGACCAGACGTGTTTCTCCCCCGCACCCACACCACCAAACCCCTACAAGACAGGATCACTTGTGTACCATGGAATTTCTTGAGCTAACACAACAAACATGATCACTAGTGGCCACAGCAATGACAGGACTTTTGTACCTTCTTTCCCTGACCTTCATGCTCCTTTGCCTCACAACATTCGCCGCCGGCACTACATCTGACACACTCAGCAGCAACATCACCGACGGCGAGACGTTGGTCTCATCCGGCAGCACCTTCACCTTGGGCTTCTTCTCCCCGGCTGGCGTGCCAGCCAAGAGATATCTTGGCATCTGGTTCACCGTGTCCTCGGATGCCGTCTGTTGGGTGGCCAACGGCGACACCCCCCTCAAGAGCACCTCGGGGGTACTGGTGGTCAGCAGCACCGGGAGCCTTCGCCTTCTCGATGGCTCTGGCAACACCGCGTGGTCTTCCAACACGACGGCGAGTAGTTCCGCTCCAGCCGCGGTGCAGTTGCTGGACTCCGGCAACCTCGTCGTGCGCGAGCAGAGCAGCGGTAAACTGCTCTGGCAGTCGTTCGATCACCCAACGAACACCATGCTCCCCAGCATGAGACTCGGCGAGGACCCGACGACCGGCGCGAAGTGGTTCCTCACGTCGTGGCTGGCATGGAACGACCCGTCGACCGGGAACTACTTGCGTGTGATGGACACCAGGGGGCTCCCGGACGTCGTCGTGTGGCAAGCAAACGCCAAGAAGTACCGAGCGGGCCCCTGGAACGGCCTATCGTTCAGCGGTATCCCGGAGATGGCGACGGTGTCGGGCACGGACTCGGATCCGTACACCCACCAGGTCGTCGTCCGCCCCAACGAGATCGCATACGTCTTCAACACTAGGAGCGACATCGACGCGCCCTTGTCCCGCTACCTGCTGAATGAGGTCGGCGTGCTGCAGCTACTGGCATGGGATCCCTCCAGCCGGGTGTGGAACGTCTTCGGGCAGACGCCGAGGGACGTCTGCGACGACTACGCCAAGTGCGGCGCGTTCGGCCTGTGCTACGTGAACACGGCGCCCACGCTCTGCAGTTGCGTCGCGGGGTTCAGTCCCGTGAACCCCTCGTCGTGGTCCTTGAACCAATACGGAGAAGGATGCCGGAGGAACGTGCCGCTGGAATGCCTCGGCAACGGGACGACGACGGACGGGTTTATGGTGGTGCCGGGAGTTAAGCTCCCTGACGCGGACAACGCGACGGTGGACATGGGCGCGACGGTTGAGCAGTGCAGGGCGAGGTGCCTTGCCAACTGCTCGTGCGTGGCCTATGCCGCCACCGACATCCGAGGAGGCGGTGATGGCAGTGGCTGCGTCATGTGGAAGGATAACATTGTTGACGTCCGGTACCTAGACAAGGGGCAGGATCGTCTCTACCTGAGGTTGGCCAAGTCTGAATTAGATATAGGTAAGCACCAATTTCGTTTGTATTGAAGAGTAATCCCTTATTTTTCTTGGTCAATATGTTGCTTGCATAAGAAGAATCGTCCAGCCTCCTAAAATTTTCTGGCTCTGTCACTTCCTATCAGCAGTAAATTAAACCTGTTTCATCATCTGTTCTTCGACAAATTTCTGCAGCTAAAAGGAAGAGGAGGGTTGTGGTAAAGATCGTGCTTCCAGTCACAGCGTCTCTGCTACTAGCAGCCGCGGCTGCAGGCATGTACCTTGTTTGGAAATGCAAGCTTAGAGGTAAACATACCTTTTTTATTTAGAATTGAGGAAAGCATACTTTACTACATGAAAAAAAAACGAAATCCAACCTAGGAGGAACTAGATGGTTTTGCATTAAAAAGAAAATGAGGCGCGTAAATCTGTCCCCAACGGGGATCGAACCCAAGAGCGGCTGCTCCCACACCTGAGGAACCAACCAATTAGGCTATTGCCCAGTTTTTTTGGGCGTTTTTTTTTTCTTTTTTCAACAGTTCTTAGAACATGGGTATGCAAGTTTTATCTGGCGAAGATGGATATGTCTTCATAGGCCTTTTTTTTGCTTGGGAGATGTTAAACTTCCTTTTTCACGATTATGTCGCGGCAACCTGATGTTTCCCAGATCGGATGGTTTTTCGCTTGGTAGGGTCAGTTTTCTGTCAGTTCGTGCAGGTGTAAGTCTGGTAGTGCGGCTTACAGCTAGCTCAGCGAGTATTTTCTCTTTATTAGTTTTTGCCTTTGCTCACTTTTACTGCCCTGTCTGTATCTTCCAAACATGACATTATATTTCCGTTATTTCGGTAATTGAAATGGGGAGATCCCCCGGTTCAAAAAAAGTTTTAAGTTAGTCCCGCCCCGGTGGTCTCGGTTTTCAGTGTTTCTTTCTTTTTAGGCCACGTCCGGTTGATTCGGAATCAATCAGAAACGATGGATTTCTTTAATAATTTGTATAATGATGGAACCGTTCCCGTCCTGAAATGGCCCGGAGCATGCTAACATAACTGGTTTATATGCTTCCCAGGGGCGCCATGTTGTTTTGTAAATAACTTTTTCCTTTTAATTCTATCTTAATAAAATCTTGGCAAAGCTTTTGCTGACCCTTTCAAGACATATAGTTTAGAGTGCATATATTAGAGAATCTACCTAAGATTAATTGACTAGTGGAGGTCTCTTCCTTAGTCAACTTTTTTTATTAGTGTGCATATGTTAACAGACTACGCTAAAACAATTTTCTTGCAAGGCCCAACTCGAAACAATGGAAGCGGGAAGGAAGTAATGAGAGGTTTAGAGAGCACATCAAATGAAGTTGGCAACAAAGAAGATCTTGAGCTTCCATTTCTTAGTTTTGGAGATATTGTCTCTGCAACAAACAACTTTTCTCATGGTAACTTGCTTGGACAAGGAGGCTTCGGAAATGTTTATAAGGTAACTATAATCAAGTTCCTATACAATCCAAGTGTAGTATGAAACTTTGGATATTTCCTGAATGATGAAATCATGCAGGGTATGTTGTCCAATAACACAGAAGTTGCAATCAAAAGACTTGGTAAGGGTTCTAGACAAGGTGCAGAGGAATTCAAAAATGAAGTTGTTCTAATTGCCAAACTGCAACATAGAAACCTTGTCAAACTTCTTACTGATTTATGAGTATTTACCAAACAAAAGCTTGAATTGCTTCATTTTTGGTACCTAATCTCATATTTTCAAGAAATAAATAAATGTTTGCTATAGTTACCATGTAAGTTTATATGCTTACTTATATAACTATTGTACATACAGATCCTGCAAGTAAAAGAGCCCTTGATTGGCCAACAAGATTCAAGATAATCAAAGGAATTTCTAGAGGACTTCTTTATCTCCAACAAGATTCAAGGTTGACTATAATTCACAGAGATCTCAAAACAAGCAACATACTATTGGATGCAGACATGAGCCCAAAGATATCAGATTTCGGTATGGCAAGAATCTTTGGTGGAAACCAACAAGAAGCAAATACCAATCGAGTTGTCGGGACATAGTGAGTAATTCATGCATCATGCTTTATATGTTTTTTGTTTTGTTTCATTCTTTCAATTTGGTTATACTTAGTGCTAACTTTTTGTGTAGTGGTTACATGTCTCCTGAATATGCAATGGATGGTGCCTTTTCGGTCAAATCTGATACATACAGTTTTGGTGTCATACTCTTGGAGATTATAAGTGGTATAAAGATCACTTCGACTCAGTTGACCGGCTTTCCTAGCTTATTAGCTTATGTAAGTATTATTGTGTTATTCTTGAAATGTCCATTGTTCAGTAAAAATGTGTTGGTATCCTATGAACTTGGTTGATGAATTGGTTCAGGCATGGAGCTTATGGAAAAATGGTAAGGCAATTGATCTCGTGGACTCATCAATTATTGGGACATGCTCCCCAATCGAAGCTTTGCGATGCATCCACATAGGACTCTTGTGTGTGCAAGACAATCCAAATGGTAGGCCACTTATGTCATCTGTTGTGTTCATGTTGGAGAACGAAACCATATTACGTTCAGTCCCACAGCAGCCCATGTACTTCTTACAATGGTATTTAGAAGCCCAAGGAAAAGAAGAAAATACAAATAGCTCCATGAATGATGTAAGTGTCACAATGTTGCAGGGGCGGTAGTAAGTGGTTATTAGTAGGTTACATTTGTTTATACATTCAGACAAGAGTTGGAGGATAACTAACAATAAGGTATATTTTTACAACAATGATTACATGGAACTATGTATACTTATATTATTTAGACAGTGATCAAAGCTTTGTAATCCTAAAACATTATGTACTCTTTATATTTTAATGCATTTACAGTAGGAGCCTCAGGCTCCACCAGACTTTTGAAAAAAATTATTTAAACAAAGCTAAGGCCAATTTATTCATCATTGGGATAATGGTACAAGGATATCTTGTGGAACTGTTCAACTGTGACACCATTGGGTACGTACTTGGGCGTCCTTTAGTGTGCAAACTTATGCTGATACTGCCCAATGATTGAACATAGTCAACGCACCCTTCCATTAGAAGAGGACAACAACAAAACACAGAACAGGGAACAAAGAGCTCCCATGATACAAGCACATTTATGTTCACCAAATAACGCCACCACCAATCCACTAAATTTCGATGACATACACTCCAACACAGCCGAACAATGATCAGTAATTAAGCTTTGAGTCAATTTACAAACAACTGTGCTCATTGCTAAATTCATTGTCACCCTTTCCACATATAGCAAAGCCTAAACTCGATGTGTCAGTTTCCCTCGTAAACTGACTCATCATCATGCCCAATTGTGGCTTATTTCAAGACACCCAACTCAACATTAACGAAGGAATGTGTTCACTTTCTCGGTACTCTTCTTATCATGCCTGCAATTTCCAAGCTCCAACTCCAAAGCTTCACAACACACACACACTTAGCAACTGTGCTATCTAAACTAGCCTTCTCAAGCAAAGAGATCTTGGCAACTTCTCTGCCAGCTCAAATCGCAAGCCTGAACAAGACTTGCACGCACCCCACAAACTAGGCCTAGCCTTAAGCTCATCATACTCATCAAGCAAAGAGGCATACTTGGATTGCAAAGGTAGCAAGATTAGACATGTGAACATCACAAGCATCACACTCAGTCTCCTTTGTCACTACTACCATACTCTTCCTACCCTCCACTAGCTCCTTGAGCACAACCCCACACTCAGTCTCCTCTGTCACTACTACCATACTCTTCCTACCCTCCACTAGCTCCTTGAGCGCAACCCCTAGCTTATCCTTGTACTCTTTCCCCTCATGAGCAGCACACTTGAGCAAGCTATATTGACTAAGCAAGGTTTTATTCATAGATTCAAGCTCAACGAGAAGAGTATTGACAGAGGGTGGTACCTCAGGGGTGGAGTCATCGTCCTTGATGTCGGCCCTTGTAGCTCCATCAAGTGCCATGGTGCAAAAGCCTTCGTGGATGGAGTCGGCACAGAAGCAAAGTCCATTCAGCCTGTTCTCGTGTTTCCCATCAGCATTATCTTCGCTCGGAGGAGAGTGGTCATTGTCATAGTCATTATTGAGGTCACTGAGGGAAGCAAGGAATTCTCATTGCTTCACCTATTTCTTCATGAGGTACTTCTCCTTGATCGCCTCCTTGTCAAACAGTTCCTTGGACTTGTGCTTGGTGGAGTTGTACTCATGCTTGTCCTTGCACTTGGGGTAGTCGGACTTGTCGGAGGACTGCTTGTATCTAGATACCAAAAAGATCAAAATGACTTGTAATTTGGAATGGAGAGAATACTAAAATTCAGGACTTGTAATTGAACTGAGAGAATACTAAAATTCCAGGTCAAATTTTTTGCAATTTTTATGTAGGAATACTCTAAAATTTTAGTTCAAAGAATTAAAAAAATTAAACAAAACAACAAACGTGACAAAATCTGATCGGTGTTGACACTAAGGCAATTAATAATTTACATTTGCTCCTGTTTCTATAGTTAGACAAGGACAAAACAAAATATATTTTGATACAAAGACAAATAAACATAAAATAACAATTTACTGTCCATCCATGTTCAAGTCCCCAATTCGGTACGGATACTCGTATTTTTTAATTTATTTTAGGTTTTGTTGGGACCGAGTCCCAACAGGTCAGAGTGAAGGTAGAACGGGAGGCCCAAACGTTCTTTCTCTCTCTATATTAAATATGGAAATTACAATGTGGGCCCGATAGCAGGGGATCATGTAGCTATCAATGAACCATCCTCCTATTACACAGGGGGCATGGCCTTTTATAGTGCCTCCCCAGCCCAAGGCTGAAAGTACAAGCGTGCCTCCAAAGGAAGTTTCCAAACCCTAGACACTGACTTTATTACACGTGGGTCCCTTAGAGGCAGGCTGGGCCACCATTTCCTGGCCACGGCCGCGGGCCGTGGCCCATCACCACTCGCAAGAGGCCCATCAAGCCCACCAGCTGTCCCCATGCTTCCCAGTTGGCTTTGGCGCGTCGCCCAAGTAGAAGCAGCCTCAGGTTGTCGCCTCCTCCACACAGAGCCTCTGGGCCCAGCGAGGCTGTGTCGACTAGCCTCCGCTCGGCAACGGTGATCATCACAGAGCATCCTCCGTTGATCGGTTTGAAGCCTATGCCGAAGGCTTCCCAGCGGAGATCTAACCTCCGCCTGAGTGACGGTAGCCTCCGCCGGACCTCCGTCGTTGACTGGTCTGAAGCCTATGCCGGAGGCTTCCCAGCGGAGATCTAACCTCCGCCTGAGTGACGGTAGCCTCCGCCAGACCTCCGCCATTGACCGGTTCCACGCCTTTCCCGGAGACCTCTGCCCGAAAATCCGGCCTCCGGCGGCGACCCCAAAACCTGCAAGCATGGGCCAGGTTGAACACAGTCGGAATTGTTAGCTAGACATAAACCAGAGGTAATAAGCTCTCCGGTCCTGGGGCGCATCCCCAACATTCCTCCCTTGAGGGCTAGGTCCAGCGGAGGCGGGTCTAGCCATCAACACACCCCCGGTCGTGGAGGCTGTGATTACCTCCGACTCCCCCCTGGCCCATTGAACGTTGGACTGGAGGCTTTGCTTTTTACCGTTGTCTTGTTTTTAATCTTGTGTGTTGATTCAAGTCTGTTCAACTGCTATCGTTCGATTCATGAATCATTGTGACCATTGGGCTAAGAAGTCGAGGCGCCGCATCACTGCCTATATAAAGGGGTTGGGCTGTGAAAATGACTCGTACCCTCCTTTTCTTGCCTCCGCGTAGCTTGCTCTGCTTGTTGCTACCTCCGCTTTCATTCGCATAGGTTTGCTTTTTGCTTGCTGCCTCCGCGTTTGCCTTTGCCCTGGCATCCTGTCACCATGGCCCCTAAACGCCCCTGCTGCGCGCGTCGTCGCTCGTTCTCTGGCCCCTATTCCCAGCTCCAGGGAGTCAGAGTCGGAGGCTTCCTTTGCCTTTTTGAGCAGTGCATGCTGGTGGCTGCGAAAGCCAGGGATCTCGAGGAGTCACTTTCTGACGTCGAGGCTTCCCCTAGCAATCTAATGCCTCCAAAGATTACTCTGTCTGACTCGAACGTCAGCTATGACTTTGGTCGTAGTCGGATGACCCAGGCGATGGTGGACGGCCTCGAGGAGAAGGGCTATATCCCTGTTGGCTGCGGGCGAGCTCTAGGTGAAGAGACTGTCCCGCTACCTGAGAGAGATGAGGCCATTGTGTTCAGGGATTTCTTTACCTACAGCCTTCGCTTCCCCTGCTGCAATTTCATTCGGTACGTGCTTGAGTGGTTTGACGTGCAACTTCATCACATGACCCCTCATGTGTTCCTGAATATGAGTAAGTTTCTTTGGGCTGTCAAATCATACGATGGGGGAATCAGCATAAACACTTTTGCAGAATTTTATGAGTTACAAAACCAACCGAAGTATGTTAGAACAAGGCTTGCTCAGTTCGCATCATGTAGCTTCATGGCCAAGAGGAACCCTGGCAAGGGCAAGGAAAAGATTGCTATTTCTTGGTGTCAGCGAGGGAAGTGGGAGCCCGCTGGCTGGATGGACTTCTGGTTTTATGTGAAGACTTCTGGTGCTTCTGAGGTCAGAGAGGATGGCCGGAGGATCATTACCTTTCCCTTCACCTCTAATATGACCCGGATGGACCTGCACACCAGCATCAAGCCGGAGGCAACCGTCTTCGAGAAAAGGAAGTCCTGTTCCAGAGCATTTGCTGATGCTTGCCATTATTCCAGAGGGAGGGATCTTGTGGAGGAGATGATTGCCTCTGATTTCTGGCCTCTACTTGGTAGAAAGGATAGGAAGAAATTTGTCCTGCAGAAACTGGACCTTCCTGTTTTTGGTGTCGTTGGTGGAATCCTGTGTCCGCATTTTGGGCTACAGCTCCCTGAGGATCAGAGCAAAGAGGACTTTGTCCACGCCACCGAGCATAAGGCCGTCGAGATACTTGGAGAAGTTTTTGAGAAGGAGTATCTTGCCCGGAGTTCTAAGGCTGGTACCATGCCTCGCCTCAACAAGATCTTCGAGGAGCCAGGCATCCACTACACTGAGCACGAGCTCCCTGAGAAGCTGAAGAAGAAAAATGAGAAGAAAGAGTTCACTGCTGCCGGCGCTGCTACGAAGGCCGTCGAGGGAAAGAAAAGGAAAGCTGGCACTTTGGTGCGTGGAGGCCCAAAGAAGTAGAGAGGGGCCTCCGCTGAATCTACGGAGATGGAGGACATTTTTGAAGACCTCTATGATGAAGACAGGGGCATTACTGTCAATCCGGAAGTGGGGACTGAGTTTCTGATGGACTGATGCTTTGGCGCTGCTCAGTTCCAAGGGCCCGTCTCGGCGGTCTCTGTCACCTGCAGCTTCCCCGGAGGCGTCTCATGCCTTAGTAGCTAAGGCCTCCGGTTCACCTTCGGCTAGGCCTGTCTCACCACCTGCCGAACTTGTGTCTGCGCATGTTGAAATAGCGTCTGTTGAGCTTCTTGTAAAGCCTTTTGCTAGCGCGTATCTGGACGCCAGCTCCAACGAAGATGAGTTGGAGGCCGGTGTTATGGCTCGTGCGCTGAGAAGCCTGCGGAGACCGCCCCACTCGGAGTGGAGGATACTGAGGTCCCTGAGGATGCGTACACTTTGAGCCAAGGTAATGTTCTTATTCGGAGCATGACCTATGTGGATTTCCTGACTTTGAAGGTTTCTTATGGTTATGCCTCTGACGGGGAAGTTTCCTTGCTCGGTGAGCATGTGTATGACATATATTTTTTCCCTAGGATTTGGTGTTTTCTTGTTTTGTTTTTTGACGTGTTTTTTGTGTCTGCTTTCAGATATCCTCACTGTTGAGGCCGCTCAGCCTATCCCTCCATCGCCTCCGGCTTCAGGTGTCCCTTTTCCCAGAGTCGTTGCTGAGGCAAAGCCTACAGCTTCGCGACCTCCGGTGGGCATTATTGGCGCTGGGTCTCTCCCGTTCGGCGGTTGTCCTAATGAGGGCATAAGTGCTCTCCTTGGCTGGGCTCAAGGTATTGGCCAGCTGACTGATTCAATGGGTGGAGACTTGTACCGGTGTCTGGCTGGGCTGCCGTTTCAGACTTTGATGGATGCCAATATTAATCATCATATTATTGTAAGTTTGGTTTCATTCTTTCTGTTTCTAGCTATATACTCCTTGTCGAGTATCTGATTTGGGCATCGTTTTATTTCTATCTCCAGAGCGCTGCCTTATCCATGGCCGTTAAGACCAGTAGTTGCGCTGAACTAGTGAAGAAGGATGAAGCTATCAAGGTCTTGAAGGCAGAGGTCAATTATCAGACCCAAGAGAAGGGACGAATGGCTCAGAAGGCCTCCAATTTGGAGAAGCGGCTATCAGCTTTTGGGGCTGAATCCGATAAGCTAAAGAGGTCTCTTGCTGCTGCTAGAGAAGTGGAGGTTGCTGCCAAAGAAGTGGAGGCCACCGCCAAACAGCGGGCAGACAAAGCCGCTGAGATCTCCAATCTTCTGCGACAAGAAGTGGATGCTGAACGGTGGTTGGCGGCGGCTCTTAAGGCTAGGGTTGAAGAGCTTGAGAAGGAGCTAACTGTAACAAGGTTGATCGGGCTAGAAGTGGCTGAATCTTATGTCTCCGCCGTTCGGTCATTTGGTGGTGCAGTGACTCTGGTCAATCCCGAGGCTTCTACCTCCGAGGTCTTTTCCTAGATCAAAGCGAACCTCGACAAGCTTAATGAATTTATGATCGGAGTTTCTGATTTTAGCGTGAAGGCCTCTCCCACCTATCTGTGCAAACTTTTTGTGTCCAAGGACATTGTTCAAATTGGAAACTTTGATTGGCCTGAGCTAGAAGATCCCACTGAACTTGGCAGGACGGATCGGTTTGTTAAGACCACCGTGCGTAGCTTCATGGAGAGGTTTTGGTCCAAGTTTGGCTGATCGGAGACCATTGCCATGGCTAATGTTACTCGTGAAATGGTGTGTATGGTTAACTTTTCTTGACTTGTTTTATTGTAAGAGTTGTGTTTGTGATTCTCTTCTTATTTTCTGCCTTTTTCAGCAACTGAAGTATGGCAAGCGCAGCGATCACGGCCCAACGTGTTCTGGCGGCACGTCTGCACGCACCCGGGGATCTACTGATACTGGCGTCTCCGCTACTCAAGTTCCTCCAAGTGCTGAGACTGATGCCGGGGTAGAGCAAGTGGTAGCGTCTCCGGGAGCTCGAACTGGGCCTCAGGACTTGACCGCTGCGGTGGTGTAGAAATTCATCTTAATTTGTGGTTGTGTAAATTTTGTCTTTTGCTGACTTGGTGCCGGTGCGCATGTGTAAAGAACAATTTGAATTGCTCTTGGTTTTGTAAATTATTAATGGCCGAATTGTCCTGCGCAGGTCTGTAGTTTGGGGCCTGTGCAGGAGGTTGAGCCTATTACCTTTATGCACGATGATGTTTACGTTAGCGGTAAGCTGTGGGATTACTGAAAGTCGGTGTTTCCTAGGCGCACGGTGGATGACATGTTCGATTTTGTACTCAGCGATTTAGACGATGAGCGCTCTAGTTTTACTCATTCTCTTGCGTGGCGTGGTCCATCCGGACCTTTGTAACTATTCTTATTTGCGTGGAGGTTGAGTGTTGCGATGGAACTTTCCTTTGTAAGGCCATTCGTTTCGACCTCTGCTATGCTGTGGAGGTGTGTTTGAACTAGTCTGAGGCCTTCGGGCCATATTGCAGGTGTTATCTCCTAAGATGATTTCTGTTTTTCTCCTCGGAGATTGTAACCACTTCGAAATGTATTTGTGTATTAATAATTTTATTGTTAGCATACGGTAGATATTACAACCGTTGTTTCTCTTTGACCAGTGCTGGTGTCGGTTTTGTTGTGTTCGACTTTACGGTCTTCAGCTATGTCTCTGTGCGTCCTGATGCTTATTTTGCGAAGGTAAACTATGGTTGATTTCAGCTGAGACGGGAGGACATTACGAGTTCTTACGCGGTATCCCCCCTTGTCTCCGCTCAGATGATGATCCTGACCAGCTTGCTTTGTTGGTTTCCTTCTTTGGCGTTGTCCTGGAGACTACAATTGTCTCTGGAATGTTTCTTTTGCCAACCTCATTACGAATTCTTGCATGGTATCTCATTATTTTTGGTCATCTGTATGCGGACGTCTGCCTCCATCTCCCTTAAGCGGGTTTTGGTTATGTGGAGTTGGTTGTGGTTGGCCCTTTCCTAATGCTCATGCGTGCAGACGTTGAGCTCTACTTCTTTTATAGTACCCCTTGTGTACTTTGCGTATCCTTGGTATTTATTTGTTTAGCACCATCGCTTGCAGAGGCTAGTTAACACAGGTACTAGTTTGGTACTTGATTCCTTTAATGATAGGTAGCTATAGCTGGTTTAATGATGCTTTGGAGGTCCTTATAAAAGGATCTATTCCCCCTTTGATCATTTGGGTTGCTTTGTTGTGTACATTATACTGATGGTGCTTACTAGGAGCTTTTTTGTGTTGGTACTGTGTAAGGACTCGTAATGGAACAACCTCGGAGGTGACGGCCGGCTGTGTTCTTATTTAGCATTGCTGATATAAGGATTTTGGATGCGGCGGTTGCTTGCGAATGGAAGGTGCAAAGTGGTGTGCTGACAGATGGTTGTGGGGTTTGCTATGTGCAAGCTGGCGTTGAAGGCTCACCTCCTTCTCTTTGTACCAAGTGCCTGCTGGGCTTGATTCAACTGGCTATGTTTACCTCCGGACCACTTTCATGTCTTGTGGTAGTAGGTTAACTAGGTGGAGTGACTAGATGCCTCGACCCGGAGGTTGTACATTTTGGTCTAGCAGTTAGATACATGCATTTTGCACATTGTTTCTGTTATGAGCAAGGCGCAATGTGCCCTGACTGTCGTAAGCATAAATTCGAATAAATAAACTTGTTTTACGTATTGCCTCCATTCTGGAATGTGAAGTATCTGTTTCTTGTGATTGTATTGCTTTTGGAAGGTGTATGATGCGGAGGTTGCTCAATTTCGCGAACTTGTACCTGCGTGAGTGTTAACTCCGCTTGTTTTAATATTGTGTTCCGGAGGTTGCTTTTGGTGATTGTAATGTTACCCGCTTTTGAGCTACCGGTGCCTGAGCTGGTTGACAGGTCTTTTTTGGTTCGCTTCGCAGCTTATGGTTGCGATTGCCTGCCTCGATGCCTGAGTTGCCAGGGCTTTTTCAAGGTCTTTTGGCTTTTTGCGGAAATTGCTCCATGAGCCACCGGTGCCTGAGTTGATTTAGGTCTTTTCCCAGTTCGCTTCGCAACTTACAGTTGTGATTACCTGCCTCGATGCCTGATATGACAGGGCTTTTTTGATGTCTTTTGGCATTTAGTGGAGGCTAGTTCATGCTTTCTCATTCATCTGCAACTTGTGGTTGTTGTTGCCTGCCTCGATGCCTGATAGGACAGGGCTTTTTCGAGGGCTTTTGGCATTTAGCGGAGGCTAGTTCATGCCTTCTCATTCGTCTGCAACCTATGGTTGCTGTTCCCTGCCTTGATGCCTGATAGGACAGGGCTTGTTCGAGGGCTTTTGGCTTTTAGCGGAGGCTGTTTTAGAGGTTGCTTGCTGCCTTCTCATTTTTCTTAATGGTGGCATGAAGTAACCTTATGCATCATGAACAGTTGTTGAATATTGCAGCCGCGGTGCTGGCTGCTTTCGACTGTCCTAGGTATCACTTTTCATGGTCCTCTTTATATATTCAGAGGTTAATTACATACGGTCTTGCCTCATTAAAAACCTCACCTCCGATTTTGGAGTCCCTTTTGTGAGGAAAAGAGTGCAAGCCGTTTTTGTAGAAAAAGTAAATTGTAGGAATTTAAATCTATAGACCTCCGCTTATAATTCTACGGAGTCCTTACACACTACGCGTAGTACTTCCTGGGGCTATCGATGTTCCAAGAGTGAATTGATGTTCTTCCTTCTTCATCTTGTAGATAGAATGACCCTTTCCTTCGGCCTTGCTTGGCTATGAACGGTCCTTCCCATTTTGGCTGTAGTTTCCCTATGTTTTGAGTGTTTGGCCTCCGCTTCATTACCCAGTCGCCGTTTTTGATGTCCTTAGTGACCACTTTTCCATCCCTCCATTTTCTGGTTTGGTCTTGATATTTCTCGATGTTGTCAATTGCCTCTATCTTGTATGCTTCAGTCATCTCTTTGGTGTATTCTTTGTTTTTGCGAGGTTTTGTTTTATGCGAGGTTTTGTTTTATCACGCGGAGGCTCTGGTGTTTGATCTCCTCTGGCATCATTGCTTCTTCTCCATACAGTAGCTTGAATGGAGTGAACCCGGTGGCTCTTGATACGTTTTTGTTGTGAGACCATACTACCTTCGGCAACTCTTCTACCCATTTGCCCTTTTTGTGATCCAGTAATGTCTTAAAGATTACTGAGAATATGATTCTATTTGACCTTTCTACTGCTCTATTACTTTCTGGGTGATAGACTGACGTGAAGGCTATCTGTGTGTCGATGCTCTTACAGAATTCTTTGAACTTATCTGAATCAAACTATTTTCCATTGTCGACTGTCAGTGTCCTTGGAACCCTGAATTTGCAAATTATGTTTTGCCAGAAGAATTTCTTGACTGTTTTGGAGGTGATAGTTGCAAGTGGTTTGGCCACTATCCATCTTGTGAAGTATTCTACTGCTACTACTGCATACTTGCTTCCACCTTGAGCCGGGGGTAATGGCCCTACGAGATCCATTCCCCATCGCTGAAGCGGCCAGACCAGAGGTATTAGTTGTGATTGTCCTCTCGGAGACGCTTGGTGCGGTGCAAAACTCTGGCAAGCTTTGCAAGTCGTTACTATGTGCAATGCGTCCTTGATATGAGTTGGCCAGTAGAATCTTTGCCTGATTGCCTTTGCTGAGAGTGCTCTGGGGCCAATGTGCAATCCACACATCCCTGAGTGAATATCATGTAGGAGGTCTTTGCCCTCTGACTCAGTGATGCACTTAAGCAGTGGTTGGACTATGCCCTTCTTGTATAGAACTCCATCTATTATTATATAGTTCCTTGCCCGCAGGACCAGTCTTGCGGCGGTTGTTTCATCTGATGTTACATGGATTCCATTGATATGATCAATTATTGCTTTCCTCCAATCCTCTGTGTCCACTAGGAGTACCTTCGCAAATGCCTTGGATGTTTTTGCGGTGGCTGGCGATGTCAATTCTTGTAAGAAAGTTTCCTCAGGTACCTCCGTTTGGTTTGTTGCTGCTTTAGCTAATTCATCTACCTCCTCATTGTCCCGCCTTGGGATGTGTCTTAGGGTAAAACCCTGGAATTTTTTTCCAGACCCCGGGTTACCTCTAGGTATGCGGCTAACTCTGGGTTTCTGGCAACATAGTCTTTCTCAACTTGTCCTGTTACTATTTGTAAATCGGTTCTGACTATGATGTGCTTTGCACCAAGTGCCTTTGTCTTGTTAAGCCCTAGGATTACTCCTTCGTACTCAGCTACGTTGTTGGTTGCTTTGAAGCATAGTCTTGCTGCGTATTTCGTTTTGATACCCGATGGTGATATTAGTACTGTGGAGGCTCTTGCACCTTGGACGCCCCATGCACCATCTGTATATAGTGTCCATACTGAAGCCTCCGCTTTGTCTTCTATGTGTTGCGAAGATGTCCATTCTGCCAAAAAGTCTACAAGTACTTGTCACTTGACTGCTGTTCTTGAGATGAACTTGATTGTAAACTGAGATATTTCTGTTGCCCATTTGCCAATTCTTCCTGACACCTCTTTATTGCCTAGGATGTCTGCGAGCGGTTGCGTTGTTGGGACTAGAATTTCATGTTCTTGAAAATAGTGCTTGAGCTTTCTTGATGCTGTGACTACTGTGTATGCTATTTTTTCGACCTCTGAGTAGTTCAGTTTTGCTCCCTGCAGTACTTCTGATACATAGTATACTGGGTGTTGTACGCTTTTGTTGTCAACCTCCTTTTCTTGAACTAGCACTGCACCGATTGCTCCCGCGGAGGTTGCAACATACAGTAACAGAGTTTCCTCCGTGTCTGGTGGTGTAACCATGAGGTCTTTGGTCATGTAATTTTTGAGCTGCTGGAATACCTCCAACTGCTCCTTGCCCCATTCAAATTTTCCTACGGCTTTGAGTGTTTTGAAAAATGGCAGACTTTGTTCTGCTGATTTGGAGATGAATCTGTTCAGTGCTGCTATTCTGCCTGTTAGTCTCTGGACCTCTTTCTTGGTTGCCAGTTCCTTCATAGTCAGCACCACTTTTGTTTTATCTGGGTTTGCTCTTAGCCCTTCTGGGCCGATGATGTAGCCGAGCATTTTCCGTTTGCTTACTTCGAAGATGCACTTTTCTAGGTTTAGCTTCAACCCTGCTTCTCGGAGGTTGGCAAATGTTTCCCTAAGGTCATCCAAATGATCTTCGGTCTGTTTACTAACTACTGCTAAATCATCGACGTAGGCTATAATGTTCCTCCGGAGTTGAGTTCACAACACGATCTAAATCATTCTTGTGAATGTTGATCCTGCGTTTTTGAGACCCTCTGGCATTCTAACAAAACAATAGGTGCCGAAGGGGGTCATGAAGCTTGTTTTTTCTTCATCCTCCTTTCTTAACCATATCTGATGGTATCCTGAGAAACAATCCAACAGAGAGAAGTGCTTGCATCCTACTACCTTGTCAACTGATGCATCTATCCTTGGTAATGGGAATGGATCTTTTTTGCAGGCCTTGTTGAGGTCTGTGAAGTCTATGCACATTCTCATTTTTCTGTTCTTTTTTGGCACTAAGACAACATTTGCTAGCAAGACTATGCTTCAAAGTAACCAACAACGTAGATGTTTCTATTTGCTTTGTAGATTGCTCTCTCTATGTTTCTTGCTTCTTTTTGACTACCCCGCACTGAGATGATTCCATGCAATGCTGGCATCTTCATGCAGAGGTAGCCCATGTGTATTGCGACATTGAATTTGTTTGCGAATCCTCTTCCCAGTATTGCATTGTACTGGTAGTAGATGTCGACCACATCAAAGGTGATGTACTCTGTTCTTACACAGTTTCCATCATTGAATGATACCGGCAGTGATATCTTGCCTAGTGCGTTGATCTTTTTCCCACTGAATCCAATTAGTGGGGTGTCCAGTGGTTGCAGCTGGCTTTTGCTTAGCTTCATTTGGTCAAACACATTGGCGAAGATGATATCTGTTGAACTCCCGGAGTCAACAAGTATCATGCTTACCTCCCAGGCTGCTATATTTGCCTTTATAACCATGGCATCTGCATGCGGATAGCTTTTAACTTGGAGGTCTTGTTCTGTAAATTCTATTGGCATCTTGGACCATTCTGTTGATCTGTAGGCGCCCTGAACTGCCACATTGTTTACCAACCAGAAGTGGTCCTCCTTTCATTTTTTGGTTTTGAACTCTAACGCTGAGCCTCCGGCTATAGGTAGTATCATGCCAATGGTTGGTAGTGCTGAATGCGGGTTTAGCTGGTTCTCTGCCGGAGGCTCTGCCTTCGTAGTTGCTATTGTGGTTAAAGCATACTGCGGAGGCACTGGTAATGCCTCATACTGCCTCTGTTGTGCTGCCGGAGGCGTCTGCATATGTGTTGATTCAATGAGCGCTATGTGCGGAGGTCTTGGGTCGATATAAGTTAGACCGTTTTCTTCTCTGTTTGGGTGGTAAGCCTGGTTCTGGGCTGTTTGCTGATAAACTAGTCTCCAGGTTGGCAATGATGTCGGATAGTACTGTTGAGCCAAGTTGTGCTACGACAGTGGTGCTGGACCGTATCTTGGAAAGCTTGGGTTGTATTGCTGATGGAGTTGCGAACCGTGAGTGTGATTTACTTCTCTGCTACCTTGTTGCTGGGGCTGTAGCTGTGATTGTTTGCTTTTCATTCTGTCAAGTGTTTCTTGGGCCTCCGGGCAATCCCGTGTGATGTGCCCTTTGTCCTCCCCGTGGAAGAGGCAGTATTGCTTTCTTGGTTTCTAGTTCCTGCTCTAATTCTTGGACTTTTTTTTTGTGGCCCTACCCTCCTTGGTTTCTCTACTCGTAATTGGATTCTTTTTTGTCCTGAGCATTCGGAGGCTGGCTACTTTACAAATTGAAGAATTGCTTCTGGTGGTTTTGGTATTATTGCCTTTGCTGGTTCCTGCTATCTCTTCTACTGCCGCTATTTGAGTACTGTTTACTTTGACCATCTGCCATTGTGGCTGGCTTGTTTCTTGCTAAGTGACTGGCGAATGGGCCGATCCTGGGTCCTTTGATTGCTGCTTCTATGGCCAATCCGTCAGGGACATCTAGTGCTTTAGCCCAGAGGTGTAGGAATCTCTAATAATAGTCTCTGAGGGGTTCGCCCTTGAGGTGCTTGTTGCTAAACAGGTCTAACAATGTTAGCGACTCGCTTGTGTAAGCTTTAAAGTTTGCCAATATCTGGTCTCATAGGTTCTCCCATAAATATACCGTGCTTGGTTTCAACATTGAGTACCATGCTAGTGCATCTCCTTCTGCTGCAATCATGAATGACTTGGCCATTACATGATCGTTGCCTCTGGCGGAGGCTATTGCAGCTTCAAAACTCATTATAAACTGCCTCAGATCTGAATTGCCATTGAATCTTGGCAGAGATACAGGTTTATAGCTCGGAGGCCATGGTGAGCTTTGTAGGCCTTCGGACAGTGGTGATTTTGGGTCAAAGACTCTTGACGGTGTGGGTAGGCTTGGAACTATGGTGTGTGTAGGCTGCGCGTTCACAGTTGGGGGTCGACTTGCCATGACTGGTTGAGCGACCTCCGCTGGACCTACTGCCGGAGGTTGATGTTCTGTATTTTTGCTTGCAGAATGGCCATTTGTTGCCTTATCTCGTTCGCTCGAAGCGATGACTATATTGTTCTTTTGGTAGCGGCTTGCTGTACTCTTAACCTGTCTCTTTTAGCCTCCATGTGCCGCATCTCTGCTCTCAACCTGTTTATTTCATCTTCTTGGTTCTGGTCAGGCTGGGGTTGTTCTGTGGGATTCCCCCCTGCGGCGTTGTTCTCATCGTCACCTCCGCCTACCGGTGCGGAGGCATAGGTGCTTCAGGCATTTCTTCTTGGCCTCTCGCGAGGAGAGGGTTCTGGTACCTCCGCCTCAGCGGCGGTACGTCTCCTCGCGGTGGTATTTTTTCTGGGTGGCATGTGCAGGTTTTATCTCCGGCCAGACACAAGCGGTGGGCGCCAACTGTTGGGACCGAGTCCTAGCAGGTCAGAGTGAAGGTAGAACGGGAGGCCCAAACGGTCCTTCTCTCTCTATATTAAATATGGAAATTACAATGTGGGCCCGATAGCAGGGGATCCTGTAGCTATCAATGAACCATCCTCCTCCTATTACACAGGGGACATGGCCTTTTATAGTGGCTCTCCAGCCCAAGGCTGAAAGTACAAGCGTGCCCCCAAAGAGAGTTTCCAAACCCTAGACACTGACTCTATTACACGTGGGTCCCTTAGGGGCAGGCTGGGCCACCATTTCCTGGCCACGGCCGCGGGCCGTGGCCCATCACCACTCACAAGAGGCCCATCAGGCCCACCAGCTGTCCCATGCTTCCCAGCAGGCTTCGGCGCGCCGCCCAAATAGAAGCAGCCTCAGGTTGTCGCCTCCTCCACGCAGAGCCTCCGAGCCCAGCGAGGCTGTGTCGACTAGCCTCCGCTCGGCAACGGTGATCATCGCAGAGCCTCCTCCGTTGATCGGTTCGAAGCCTATGCCGGAGGCTTCCTAGCGGAGATCTAACCTCCGCCTGAGTGACGGTAGCCTCCGCCGGAACTTCGCCGTTGACCGGTCCGAAGCCTATGCCGGAGGCTTCCCAGCGGAGATCTAACCTCTGCCTGAGTGACAGTAGCCTCCGCCGGACCTCCGCCGTTGACCGGTTCCACGCCTTTCCCGGAGACCTCTGCTCGGAGATCCAGCCTCCGGCGGCGACCCCAAAACCTGCAAGCATGGGTCAGGTTGAACACAGTCAAAACTGTTAGCCAGACATAAACCGAAGGTAATAAGCTCCTCCGATCCTGAGGCGCATCCCTAACAGGTTTTAACGGCGCTACGCAGTCTAGGTGATATCCCCATCGATAACTAGATATTTGTGGTCACTTGGTGAGTCTCAAGATATGCTGACTCAATTTTTCAGAGATGTTTATAACGGTAGAATTTTGCGTACGTGTGTTAAAGATGAGCGTGCGTGTGTGGGCTATTCTACGTCGTACTGTGTGTCGTTTTTTTAAGTGTGTTGTACAAAAGTGTTGTCTTGTCTGAGGTGCCTATCTGACATTTGTTATTCTTGAAAAAAACGCATGGAAGATATGGAGATCTTTCGTTGTCACACCAAAGGATATGGCGGCCGCGCGATTTGGTGCACCATCGTGCGGGCACGTCGACGCGTGCATGATCCATGATTCCTTGCATCATGCCGTCGTCACAGACTTGTCTCCGCAGCATCCAGATTTCAGAAGGCTCTGCCTCTGGTAGTGGTAGCATCTGGCATCTGCTGCCTGCTCACACACTGTCCAGCTCCAGCACTTCGACCGTGTTCCAGGCGTTCCCATGCACGTGACAAACGCGAAGCTGTTCGATCAGCAAATTGAGCACTGGCAGTGCTGTCTCTACGATCAACACATGCACCACTGCAAATGCCAAGAGGGAAAAAAAATCCACACATGCATGCTTCAGCGCGGCCAGCTCCGGCCCAGAGCACTCAGGTTTCACATTTCAGCCGTAACGAGCGACGCGCACGATTGATTCAAGTCGACCGGACCAGCACCATTGATTCGCCGCGCGCCTTCAACGATTGGTACTACGATCGAGCACCGATGCAGCACCGTATGTGTATCTGCCGCCGTGTCGTCAATGTAGCACATGGCCTGGAGGCCCCGATCGAGCTGTACTAGGAGCAGACGAATGCATTCATTCACTTCTCCGGTCCTGGTGCGTAGTCCCCGTGTCCTTGTTCACCATTGCTTTAGCCTTCACTCCCACGAGTCAAGCCGTATGTGTGCTCTGCTGAGCACCTCAGCGGTGTGCCGGAGTCTGGAGTCGAACAGCTGCGCCACAACAACCCGAGCAGAGTCTAGCTGTAGCTCCCCGTTGTCGTTGTCGTCGTCCTCTGATTGCATGCCAATCCAATGGCCTGGACACAACACAAAGCAGAGGCAATTTATTTGTCCCCTCCCCTGTGCATGAGGCCCATCATCGTATTCTGCTCATTCACTAACTATTGGCACCGGATCTGGTGTACTGCTTCAGTCGAAAAAAAATGATGTTATGAGATGTGTGTAGATCAAACTTTTTCAACTTTAACTGATTTACAAAAAATACGTGTAATATTTATATCTCTAAATAATTTTATTAAAAAACTAAACTTAAAGATATTTTTAATGATACTAAATATTTATATATTTTAATATATAATTACTGGTATTTTAAAACGTTAAATTTTTGATAAGTGAGAATAATATTTATTTTGGAGCAGAGAGAGCAGGTATAACGTGCTATCGGTCGGTCATCGGCAAGGCAATGCCGCGCGCCGTCAACCGGCCTGGGGATCGGTTGAAGCTAAGGTGTGCATCCTTGACTACCAGTGGGAGCGGCCGATATGCCAGTTGCTTTCGCGACAGCACAGACCGGGTCTTTTGAACTTAATTTACACGATCATGCTAGCACGTACGATTGCATGAAACCGAGCAGCAGGCGTGTGTCCGCCCAGCAAGATTTATGATCGTTCTGCGTATTCGACAAAGGAAGGGAAAAAAAAATAGAGACTAGTCTTTTGAACTTAGTGGACCGTTTCGAGTGTTTTCGGCCTAGCTCGGCGGCCCAAAAAAAGTATATCTATAACTCTTATATAAAGATAAATCTTACTAGATAAATTCTCTTTCCCTCAAAAAAAACTAGATAAATTATCTCTTCATGCAAGATGTCTACGTCATTCTTCACTAAATGTTCTATCTATTTATGCAAGGTGTCCACATCATTCCCAAATAAGTCTACGTTATTCATTATTAATTACAAAAAATATCATTTAAAAATACTAAAAAACTTTAATCTATTAACATAGAGTGTGCAATTAAATATTTTATTATTTTTTCTTCTATTAGCTTACCGATTTTTTAATAGATCCAATACAATAAAATAACAAGGAAGTCAAATTCAAATATATGTATACGAGTGTGTAGAATATCTATAGTAATGATATGCATTCTGAAAGATTTATTTTTAAAAAAATCCCATAACAACGCGTGGGGTATCCTCCTAGTATACATATAGAAGAGCAGCCAACAGAGACGCGCTTGGTGAGAGCACATCATGTCGAACGATATCATTGAAATAAACCAATACTTCCTCCATTCTAATTATAAGTTATTCTAAGATTTTTTTAAGAGTTAAAGCATCTCAAGTTAGATCAAAATTATAGAAAAATATAAAGATTCCTGGCATCTAATATGTATACTATAAAAATATAATTAATAAATATAATCTAATGTTATTTAGTTGACATCATAAATATTATTATCTTATAACATATAAATTTGGTCAAAACATATCTTCCCTCAACAAGTCCACATGCAAATGCAATATTACTTAATCCTTATCTAACAAGTCTAATGATGGCCCAGCGAAATTAAGAAGAAATTAGACTAACTAAGACCCAGAAGAGGAGACGTCGCCGCAACAAGCCGCGCACCACGGGCCTAGGAGGCCGTGCGCACGCAGGAGGAGGCCGCGGGCGAGCCGCGCCGCCGCCGCCGTCGGACCCGGAAAAGGACACATCATCTAGATGAATTAGGAAATAGAGACAAATAAAATAGAAAGAATTAAATAACGCCACATCGCTAGTTGCTTAGGGGCTAAAGTCTTGCAAAGACAATAAATATAAACCCCCATGTACTCAATTGAAATCAAGAAGGGAATTAAGTTAATCCCAACCCTAACTCTCAGCTCTTGGCTCCCTCCTTTCCTACCCTAGCCGCCACCCCCTGACCCTAGCCGCCACCTACCCAGCGCCGCCCCCACTCCTGCGCACAGCGCCGCCGCCGCCTACCTCCGCCTCCTTCGCTCCCGGATCACCCTCCACATATCACCGGTGCGCCGGACTCCTTATACCTTAATTCTTACCCAAGATTTAAATAGCGGGCTATAGCGCCGCTATAGCTGCGCGAGACACTCCGCGCTAAGCTATTCGTCTTTCTGCCGCTATGCCAAATTTCTCCGCTATTGGCAGCTATAGCGCCGCTAAGTTCCATAGCTTAGCGTTTTTAATAGCGCCGCTATTCTTGAAGCCCATATAATTGAAGTTCTGGCAGCCTTCTAAGCCCACTGAGGCCCAAAACTTGTGAAACCAAGCAGCACACGCAGTAGGAGTGAGGACTCAACCAGTCACAGCGTATCTCACACACACACACACACTTCCTCTCCCTTTCTCTTTGTTGGGCGACGGCGGCGGCTGCTGGAGATCTGGGCGGCCGCGGTAGCTGGGCGGCTGGGCGGCAGCGGCTGCAGGGCAGCTGGGCGGCGGCACCTGCTGCTGCTGGGGACCTTGCTGGCGGCATCGGCTGGGCAGGGGCTACCTGCGACGAATGACGAGACAAGCTGAGCTGCAAGTCCGCGACTCAATATGTCCCAGCCTCAACAAGGTTAGTTTGTGAACTGAACCCTCTCCCTTGATCCATAGATTGCTGCCTATATTGTAGTTGTTAGACATTGCATTGCAGTTCGTGATGCCCTCCCTCTCGATATGTAGATTTTTCTGTACTTATAATCTTATATTTTAGTGTTCTACATTGTTGAAATTTGCATTTGTGTTTTTTTAATTTATTGCATTGGTGTAGTCGTTGTTGCCTCAAGCACTGCCTCTGCCCCAACTACTCAGAATACACAAGTTGTAGCTTCCTCAGACCCTGGTTGGAAGTACTATACTGTTCCAGATAAAACAAAGAAGCATGAGCTCCAGTGCAATTTCTGTGACAAGGTGTGCAAAGGTGGCATCACAAGGATAAAGCTCCATCTAGCCCACATTCCGAAGTGCAATGTTAAGAGGTGTGACAAAGTTCCAGCTGATGTGAAGGCAGAGATGATTGAACTTCTCGCACAGAAGAATATTATCAAGGAAAACAAAACTAAAGAATGCAAGATAGCAAGAGATGGAGTTAACTTGGATCATTCAGAGGGAGAAGCATCAAGTGAAGAAGATGGTGGCAATTCTGTTGTTGTTCTTCAATCAGGGAGAGCTGGAAGTGCAAGTAGCTCCAAAGGTGGTCCTATGGAGAGGTTCTGCAAGTCCACTCTAGAAGAAGTTGCTGCTGCAAAGAAGGTAGCAAACCTTAGCAATAAGGTGCAGGCCAAGTTGTCAACTCAGAAAAGAGAAGAGAGGCGAGATCGAGCATGTGAGTACATTTGCCAATTCTTTTATGAAGCCGGCATTTCACACAATGCAGTAACACTTCCTAGCTTTGATCTCATGCTTGAGGCTGTTGGAGACTTTGGTAGATCCTTGAAAGGGCCTAGTGCATATGAGATGAGTGGTCCATTTTTACACAAAGCTAAGAAGAAGGTCTAGGATTCAATGAAAAACCATAAGGAGCAATGGACACTCACAGGCTGTACACTTATGACAGATGCATGGACAGATAAGAAAGGTAGGGGAGTCATGAATATTGTAGTTCATAGTGCTTATGGTGTTGTTTTCCTGGACTCGGTAGACTGCTCATCTGTTAAGAAAAATGGCCAATATATCTTTGAACTTGTTGACAAATGGATTGAAGAAATAGGAGAGCAAAATGTTGTTCAAGTGGTGACTGACAATGCCAGTGTAAATTGGGCAGCAGTCGATTTATTGAAAGCAAGGAGACCTTCAATTTTCTAGACTAGGTGTGCTGCACACACTATAGATCTAATTCTGGAGGATATAAGCAAGATTAAGCAAATTGACAGTACAATTGTGAGAGCAAGATCTTTGACATCATTTCTTTATGCTCATACAAGAGTGCTGGCACTCATGAGGAAATGTCTAGGCAGAGATCTAGTGCGTGCTGGTGTTACACGCTTTGCTACAGCCTATTTGAACTTGAAGAGCTTGCTGGATAACAAGAAAGAGTTGGGAAGGTTGTTTAGGGACAATGAGCTCCACGAAATGGGTTACTTAAAGTCTGACAAAGGGAAGAATGCTGCCAAAACTGTCAGGTCTGAAACATTTTGGAAAAATGTTGAGATGAGTGTCAATTTTTTTGAACCACTAGCTAATGTGCTTAGAAGGATGGACAGTGATGTACCAGCCATGGGTTTTTTACATGGATGTTTACTGGATGCAAAGAAGGAAATTGCCAAAAGATTTGACAATGATGTCAATCGCTACAAAGAAGTTTGGGAAAAGATTGATAAGAGGTGGGATAACAAGCTAAAGACTCCTTTGCATCTAGCTGGTTATTACTTGAACCCATACTACTATTATCCAAACAAAATAGAGATCGAATCAGATGGAACATTTAGTGAGGGTCTAGTTAATTGTGTCACCACGATGGTGACTGATGTAGAAATCCAAGACAAGATATTGGATGAACTCAACCAGTACCAAGATGAGCTGGGATCATTTGGAAGAGACATTGCTAGAAGGCAGTGGGGGAATGAAAAATTTGATCCAGGTAGCTTGGTCATTCATTTAATTATGCTGCAATCTGACTTTTATTACCCTTTACTCAACTTGATATGCAGTAATGTACTCTAATCTAAATATTCAATTTTTTTCTGAAGCTAAATGGTGGCTGAACCATGGAACCAGTGCTCCAAATCTTACGAAATTGGCAATAAGAATTTTGGGCCTGACATGTAGCTCTTCAGCCTGTGAGAGGAACTGGAGTGATTTTGAACAAGTTCACTCAAAGAAAAGGAGCAAATTGCTTGTTAGCAGGATGAGTGACCTCGTGTTTGTAAAATTTAACTCCAGGCTGAAGCATAAAAGAGAGAACAAGGCAAAGGACCCCATGGAGAAGCAAGTTGTAGATATTCTGGAAGATGATGACAATGAATTTATCACTGGAGTTGCACTTGCTGCAGATGATGAACAAGAAGAACCAAAAGAGACCCAAGATGAAGCTGAGAAAGAAAAAGAACAGGAACAAGCTGTTGTACTAGCAGAACCAGAACCTGTTAAAAGGAAGAGAGGTGGCCGCCCACCTGCGCCTAGGAATAAGAAGAGGGTGAAGAAGATCACTGATATTAATGATGGCAAACAATCTGTGCCTGAGATTGTAGCTGCTTCATCTGGTGATACTCGAGGTGATGATGATCATGATGTCGACATGGATGGACAGTCTGCAGCTGCAAGTGATCAATCTTCTCAGTCTTACTCAATCTCAGACTAGATTGCACTTGTGTTCTTGAAATTCGCTACTAATTTGGTATTTTGGACAAGTAGACTTTCATGAACCATGTTGCAATGTCATTCTAATGTTATCTAGATTTGTGAAACCTTAGAAACATATTCATGTTCATCAATTTTCATATTGCCATGTTTTTTCAGGAATTATTGGTGTTTTTTATTTTTTTATATAAAAACGCTATCTGGCATAGCGCCGCTATAGCTGCATAGCTTCCGAAAAAAGGTTGCCGTAGCCCGCTATTTAAAACTTGGATTCTTACATAAATTCTTTTCCATTGCTCGCCACAGTTTATTTGACCATCCAAGGGCTCACGGTATTTTTCCGTTGTGCGACTCAATTATTTGCATCCAGGGCCTGACCAGGGAAGCTATGTGGCCGGGGGTAGATCAAGAGGAGGCAGCCAACCTCGCTTCGACAACACAGCATGGACCGCACAGTTGTGTCTAAGCCCAAATATAAAGCATATGAAATGGACAACACAGCCAACCTCGTAATCAACATGTTCGTAAATAATCAACACAACATGTTCGGTACACAGCATGGACCGGGGGTAATCAACATGTTCGTAATCAAATGTTCATTTCATATGCCTTGCCATCCATGCATGGGTTAACAGTATTGCTCGCCTGTACATTGTCCATTGTGGACTGATAGGCCATTGTCTATTGTGGACTGATAGGCATATGTCTAACACCATGAGAATTCAATCGACTGCTCTCACGTCACGCCAGAGTGTTTTTTTTTAAACACAGAAAACAAGAGTTTCCATTATACATGATACGAACTCAACCACCGCCGCTCTCACGTCTAGTCTCAGTGGACTAATAGACCTAACATGATAGGAAACAGTGAACCAACCACACTTATATATGGTCCGAGTGGACTTATAGTCCTAACACGTCTCATCGAATACTATCATGAGTAACATCTGAATTTATACCACAGTGTAATTTAAGCAGGACGGAAATTGCAAACTGAAAGAATTCACCGTGGAATGTAGCATTCTTGCACACACAGATCATATACACCAATAGATCTGACAAGAAATAGGCCACACACGGGCGGCTGGCGGTGGATGAAAGTAGGTGCAGGCAGATGAAAATAGGTGTGCGGCAACGTTTCAAATAATTGATGGAGCCTTCGTCATGATGGAGAGGGAGGTGCTTGTCAGGGTGTTTGTGTGTACTCCCTCCGTCCTAGAATGTATGGTTACGTGCTGTCAAAAGTAGCATATGATTAACTAAATTTCTATTAGATACTATTTATATTTATGACTTTAAATTAATTTATTAAAAAATAAGTTTGATAATAAATCTAATAATATTTATTTTATAACATAAATATGGATAGTTTTTTATTAATAATTAATCAAACATGAGATACTAAACCATGGTAGTAGTACGTTGCTACTAGTAATATATAAATATATGTTTCTCGTAAAAAAAAAGAACGACTGCAGCTGGAGCGCGCTAGCAGTGTAAATTCTCTCTTTTGCCTGAGATTTTGAAGTCTCTCGGTCGTCTTGAGTTATATTTATTTGAAACAAACGAAATTGCAAATTTGTTTGTGGTCTATCTGCTCCTAGATGTAGAAAATGTGCGTGAATGCACGACCACGACCACGAGACACAGAGGATATTTTGCATTTAAATACAGTCTGCCGAAAGATGCAGGCCATTGGTTTTTTTTTTTTCCATTCAATTCCAGTCTGCAGAAAGATGCATGTTTTGTTACGCAGCTATCTCCATCCATCCATATCTTGTGATGGTAACATGCACGCATTCGGTTGTGTGCATGCAGGATTTCAACTTGTGAGTTGTGACACGATTTCCGTGCGATTCACATGCAGTAGCTTGCTAGCTTTTGATGAATAATGTGCAATGGTCGAATGGACAGCTTTTTTTTCTCATCATTTGTATTGAATGGATAGTATTTTATTTGGACCCAGCTTGCATGCCGGCGCGTCTGTGGCTGTAAACCAAAGTGCCCACACTATATGTATGTACACGATCTGCGCGTCCACATGCGCAATATAATATATGGAAACAAAACCGTGACGGGGGCATGGTCCATTAAAATTTGTTACAAAAGTTAACACAGAAACATCGGTGTGTCCAGTACAGCTGCTGTGCAGTCCAATTACACATTGCCTAGCCAGTACTCCTTCAATTACTCCCAGCACCGTACCGAGCTAGGTGCAAACAAGTATATATATTATTGGTGTGGCGAACCAACCAACCAATAATATATGCCCGCGAAAGATATCCTCATCAGAGACGACGACATGGCGGCGCCGCCGCTGAGTAGTAGCGCTGCAAAGATTCTGGTGATCGGTGGTACGGGGATGATCGGCCGCCACCTGGTGACGGCGAGCCTCGACGCCGGCCACCCCACGGCCATACTCGTCCGCCCGGTTGCCACCGCCGCCGTCGAGGACCCCGCCAGGGCCAGCCTCCTTGGGGAGTTCAAGAGCAGAGGGGCAAACCTTATCTACGTAAGTGCGTGCTTGTCAGCTCTCACTTCTCTCATCATCTCATCATGTGCGAGAGACATGCATGCATGCATGCAGGGGGACATCAACGATGCCGAGGCGTTGGTGGCGGCGATCAAGCAGGCCGGCGACGTGGTCATCTCCGCCGTCGGCCACAGCTCGCCGGAGGAGGTGGAGAGCCAGCTCAGGATTGTCGCCGCAATAAAACAAGCAGGCAATGTTAAGGTACGTATATATACGTACTATGATCATCTAGCTAATTCATTTATTTGTCGCAAACATTATTGCATCGCATGAGACAACACAAACATGCATTTCGAAGCGGTTCTTGCCTTCTGAATACGGCTGCGACGTGGGGCATGCGGCGGAGCACATGCTGGAGCCGGCGAGGAGCATCCTCGGAACCAAAGTCCGAGTCCGCCATGCTCTTAGAGCTGCAGGGATTCCATACACCATCATCTGCAGCAACTGGGCTCAGAGCTTCCTGGTGCCAAGGGCTGGGGACCCTCAAGCAGACGGTCCTCCGGATACCACAGCCACCATCTTCGGCGATGGACATGTACAAGGTATACATATACAGATATATGCATGAATGTACATATATAGAGATATATACACATAAATAATGAAACGTGTCGTCCTGCATGCGTGCTCGATTGTTCAATTCAGCGTTGTTCGTGAATGAGAAAGATATGAGCAGGGTGGCTATCAAAGCCGTGAAGGACCCCCGCACAATCAAAAAGATACTACACGTGTGCCCTCCAACCAATCTATGCTCCCTCGACCAACTCGTCACTCTTTGGGAGGAAAAAATCGGCAAGCCCCTCCACAGGCACTATGTTGACGAACAAGAGCTAGTCAAGAAAGTACAAGGTACGTACTATATATATATCAATCAAACATATCATTATTATTACTACATTCTACGAAACAACTTTTAGAACTAGGCCTTTTTTTTTTCTTTTTACTTAAGGACGACAAAGATAATTAATATGTACGTAGGATGATATGTAAAAAAACAGAGGTGGTTAAAGTTACTACAAAATATCTAATTAATATTACGTGTACTACAATAATACTATCATTATGTAACGTGAACAAAAACGAGAGAAAGAGCAAAGATAACTTACTTTAACTCAAAATGGGTTTTTGTACACATAACTAGCTAGCACCAGTTTCTAACACTTGTCCTCGCTCGATCTAGAAATTAGGTTCTGTTTGGAGGAGTGAGCCTGAGATTTAAGCTTCGATCTCCATCCGGCTAGCCAGCTCTGATGACTATTGTGTCTAATTGCATTGTGGCTGCTGCATGCAGAGTCCCCGTTCCCACTCAACTTTCAGCTGGCGATCGTGCACGCGACATTCATCGCCGCCGGCCGGGGACCGGGCCCGACGAACCACAACAAGACGACGACAGAGGATGTGGATGCAACGCAGCTGTACCCGGACATGAGCTATGTCACCGTCAAAGACTACCTGCACGCTCTCCCTCTCCACACTAACACGGGGCTCTAGCTAGCTCAGCCAATGCAAGCTAAGCGACGTGCATGCAGGCAGGCAGGTCACGCTAAGGACACATGATTTCTAGCTTGCTTGTGATAATATATAACAATAATGTGCGTGCATATGCATGTGGTAGGCGTCTTCTCAATTGTTGAACCATGGTCTTGTTTGGCTCAGCTCAGCTCAGCTTCATTAGTAAAGTTGTTTTTTTAAAAAATGGCTTTACAAAAAACTCTCTAAAAATGGTCTTGTTCCGTCGACGGCGCCACCGCCAAGGGCCCAAGGCCATCGGAGAACAAGTTCGGTGGCTTCGACTTGACCAACCTCGCTCAGACAAACCAGTGTCGCTGCATATGGCAGCCTCTACATCAATCATCTCATAGGACAATATAGGCCGGCGGTGGCATTACAGAACAGTGTTTCAGAAGCCGTCGTCTTGTGCCATATATTAAAGCTGGCTAGGGCTAGCCTTAGCTTTGTTTAAATATAAGTATAGTTCCATTTTCATACAATAAACTAGCAGTTACCCCGTGCGAAGCACGGGGCAGCAAATAGGAAGTGTAGCATCGTATGATAATATACATAGAACAATTTACAAATGGGTTCTCATGGAGCTGTTCGTAAGATAATGTCAGCATAACTTCCAATGTTTGACAAAGCTGTCCACCAGGCAAGCGAGGTTTTTTGTGGGATGCCGTTCCAATAGACTTGATTGTGGTGATGATAGATAAAACATCGATGACCTGGAACAACCATGCAGGAAAATTGAAAAGTAGGTTATAGGTGCACAGGTCGAAGGATATACATTTGCAAACGGAAGAACAGTATGAGGAAACGGAAAGCTAAATTAGTAAATATGGTTTGTTGCTTACTGGTTGGCACTGCAGTGTGTTGACTATGAGGAAAGTTGGAATTGGGTAGTCAATTTGTGCACGCATCTGCTGCGTCCAAATTTGCCCACATGGTAAGTGTGTTTCCATAAATTAAGTTTAAACTAAAGCAAATAACCGGGTGCAAGCTCAAGAAGGTAATAAGAGATGACATGGGAAAAAAATATGGAGGAGGGTAACAAAGGTATGGTAGACTAATTAAGTAGTGTAAATAACAATCAGTATTATAGAATCGTAGTAACTGAATGTGCACCATTGCAAACATGCAGTAGAACTGAAATTTGGAGGACCACTACTTAGGAGTTCAAAAAGTTCTTGCATTAGTCTAGCAACAGGAACATTTTTTTTCCTTAGGTAGTAAGATAGGCTTATCGCTGAACCAAACAGTACGTTTGTCACTCAAAGGTCAAAGGTTTGTATGCTCTTAGCTAAATTTCATCTGTGCAGGATTAAATCATATACTGCTGCTCTTTGATAACTCTCGTAAGGCATTTAGGGGACATAAAAATCTAATCTCTAAATTTGGTATTCATACCGTGTGTGAAAGTTCAGATTCAAGAGAGCTGCTCCCTGGTTTACATCCCAACCCTATGGCAATGGTAATGGTTCGCTATTGTGACAGATGCAAAACAAATATTAAGCATCCGTATTAAGTGGATGCAAAATAGATGCAGAGAACAAAAATCAATATAGGAAAAATAACAGAGGTCCACTAACCTTCTTTAGTTCCTGCACTTTCTAATCATCTCTACTTAGTATTGGTGTCACTGTAAGTTATTTGACTTGAAGTGTAGCCAACGTTGAGGTTTCGTCTTATGCCTGCAAAGCGAAAAGGTAGAGGAAATAAGAACAAACAGATAATTTGGATCTCCTGAGACTCAAAATTTGTATAGTAAGGCGTTTCATGCAGCACCTGGTGTACAGCCATGTAGATGTAGTTGGCATAATATTCAATACGTACAACTGAAAATAAACTGCGATTGTTGGGGCTACTGTACCTTAATCCTATTTTCCTGCTGCATATCGATGTTGGCACAAAGTGGACACTGAACACAGAAGACGCTGATGTACATCGCCGATGCTCAGCGCCCCAGCTGAAGTTGTTCAGTTTCCGGTGCGCACCTGCATGCATCCGGATGACCTGGTTTTATATTCCTGATGGGGGGCTGTCACTGCAAGAATGGAAACAGTAAAATTGATTTCAGAAACCTGAATTGTATCTTCTGAAGTCCTCTTGGCAGTGCATTGGTATGAACGAAGATGCGCACCGTTATCTAATCACAGAGCTCTACTATGCAAGAGGTTCATAAATGATGAATCAATAGTGAGCTCGATAAAACTCAGAATGGAAGCACATCAAGTTGTGCGGCACTGCAGCCTGCAGGGATAACACTAAGAAACGACAAAATAATTGAGTGGGAGGCACGGTGGGTCAATATCACCGCTGCTTACATCGCCGCTGCGTAACACGCCGATTTTTAGCTTCTGTAGTTCGGCAAATCCGACGAATCCTGGACATGATTTGCAAGATCCGCGCAGGGTAGAGGAGAGGGGAAAAGAGGGAGAGACGGCACAGGTGCGGGCAGACAGCCGGCGCTGGACGGGGAAGGCGCGGCAGCGGCGCGACCGTGGCAAGGGTGCGAGACGGGCGACGCTGGGCGAGGTAGGCGCGGCGTCGTGGAGGCGGCGTGGTTTCAGCTGCTGCGCCGGTGGCGGCGGAGTCGCGGAGAAGAGACGAAGAAGGGATCCTGCGGCTGCACGGAGTTTGGATCGGAGGGGGGCGCAGGCAGGGGATGGAGCAGCAGCGGAGGTGGGGGATGGACCGGCGGCGGGTTCTATTGGGATGTGCGGCGGGAGCAGGGGATGAAGCGGCGGCAGCGGAGGCGGAGCAGGGTTGCACGGACTCGGCGGTGGGGATGACTCCGAGGGGAGTGTTTTTTCTTTGGATCCTTTTTCTTTTGTTTCTTCCTCTGCATTTTTCGGGAGTGTTCTGTCGGACAGTATGCGGGAGAGTGGCCGCCGTTTACTGTTCCCGAAACAGTATTCTGTGAGGAGATCCGAAATCCTGCCTTCCTCGGTCAGTGTTGTATAGACAAGGAGCGCACATCTTTGACACAGTTTGGTATATAACTTGTCATCTTTTAAAATTTAATAAAACATGAAAAAAATATTCTACAACAGTTTGTTAAACTTGTTTATTATTTTTCCTCACTTGTCATCCGTCGAAACCTGTCACACTCTACTTTTAAGGATAAAAGTAAAATGCATAAATAACCTTATATGCGTCCTAGGAACAGTCGCACATATAGGATGACAAATTACAAAGAGTATCGTCACCCTATTTATTACATAGTGTACCAATAGTTATTACAGAGTATTACGCATAAACAATAAATAACTAAGATATCTTTATTGCGGAAGCTCCACACAGGGACACGTCAACTGGTGAACATCAAGCCTAGTACTCATCGCGATAGCTCTCATTCCAACATTCATCTGTTACCCATCCGGGATTTTCCAAAATTGAAAGTAAAGCAAGCATAAGTACACAACCGTACTCAACAAGCATAACATGGGTTAATGAGGCTCAAATAAGCTGACACTGTTTGACTGCATTTAGCTTTTATAACTTAATCATATTAAAGCATAGCATCAAGGTAGTAATAATTCCCATATTCTCATGATCAAAATAACATTAACCAGTGTGTAGCAAGAACGACATTAAGATGCACACATTAATAATTTAAGAACCATTATCTTTTGTAAATATGCCAAGGCCGCCCTAACCGAAGGGCACGGACAATATATTGATTTAAACTCTGATCAAAGGTGTACACTTTCACTGTGAGTCATGTTTTGCAACTGAGTGGACTTATAACTTCCAAACCACCATAAAACATATAAAGCCTCCTATAGGTTCTCCTAACCAATCAGAGATACGGAAATACGTTGTGTGTAGAAACCCCCCTTCTAATATGGCACAATCCTTCCCGGCTGTACTCATAAGGACAGAGACAGTCCTATACCCCAACTTTCAGACCACTAACTAGCTAGAAAAGGGCCTACAAGTGACTAGAGCCAGAGCCATATAGTCCTCACAGCTATACGGATTCTCCATGATAAATCACTTACAGACAAAAGTCCATGTTTGTTAAAATTCATCGTTTTCGTTGATAGCATAACACACATCAAGTTATAAGATCATGATCATTAGAGCACTAGCATCATAACTATCCAATGTAACCCAAAAGGTTCAAGGAATCAAGATATCAAAGCTTTATAGTTTCTAGGTCATCAAACGGACACATGCATATGAATTGTTATTTATAGTGGATAGGTAACAAGGATGGTCCATGCTATACTTGCCTTGATTCACAAAGTCCTACTGATCCTGCTGATCCTCAAAGTAGCCTTGCTCAACAAAAACCTCACCGTCTGAACTCGACATTAACAATCAAGACCAGACAACCCAATCGAGCATACATACATGAAGTAAATAAAGAACTATTAGAGAAACAGTATATCAATCTTATTAAAATAGAATAAAATATTTATAAAACTATTCTACTCGCTTCTACGATCACACAGACGTCAAGTTCGCCGAAAACGGAGTTATAACGGTGAAGTTATGAATTTTCAAAGATTTTCTGTAGATAAATAAATAATTTAAATATAGAATAAAAATATAAAGTTTCCAAAATACTTAAAAAGTAGTACCACTGTATAGATTATGAAATTATGAATCTAACGAAATTTGAACGGACCAAATCGGAGTTAAAACGTGAAAGTTATAAGCTTTTAAAAATAATGGCTAAACTGTAAATAACTGCTGGGTGGCAGACTCGTAATTACCATCATCTTCCACCTCTGGCTGTTGAAGATCGTGGTCATGGCAGCCATGGTGCCGCTGCACCAGCGCCGGAGGCAAGGGGCCTCGGCCCTGGCCTGCTGGACGGCCGGTGGCGTCCGGCCGCGGCCTGCTACGGCCTGCGGCCACCTGTCACGGCCGGCTGCGGCCTGTCACGGCCGGCTGCGGCCGACTGCGGCCCGCTACGGCCGGTAGCAGCGGCCAGATGCGGCCGGTGGTGGCCAGAAGCAACGCGCGGGAGATGGAGGACTTGGCCGGCCGGCAGCGCCTGACTGTGGCTGACGGCGGCTGGCTGTGGCGGGCTAGGGTTGGCTGTGTGCGGCTAGGGTTGGCTAAGGGGCCGCGGCTGGCCCTCTTTATAGCCAGCGGGGAACCGATTGGGCTAAAACTGCTGGGCTTGGCCCGTTGGGCTGGCTGCGGCTGCCTATAGCCGCTGGTGGCCGGGTTGGCTGGCTATGGCCGGTCATAGTTGTCTGTGGCCGGCTGAGGGTGGCCATAGGTGGCTGTTGCTGGCCAAGCCTGGCCAGATGAAGCTAGGTGAGACTAGGAGAGACCGAAGCTAGGTAAGAGCTGGCCAAAGAAAGCTAGGATGCCTTGAGGATAGCAAAGGGTTGCTAGACCGGACTGCTGCTGGCCTTACTATGCGGCTGATGGCCAAGTTTGTTCACTGGTGGCCGGCTGCGGCTACTACTAGCCTGGCCGGGGTGGCCATGGCCGGCTAGGGATGGCCAGTTAAGGCTAGGATAGGCCAGAGCAAGCTAGGTTGGGCCAGGATAGGCTAGGGTAAGCCAGGGATGTCTAAGACTGAACTAGGTCTGCTAGAGCTAGGTAGAGGATGGTGTCTTACTAGAGCGATGGTCAACACTATAGAGGGAAAGGAAAGGCTCTCTCTCTCTATCTATGCAAGAGAAAGAGTTTATCTGAAAACGTTTTCCAAAACCTTCTTGAGGCAAACTTGAGTTTTCAAAGCTTTATTTTCAAACACGAAAAGAACCTAGCCGTGTCTTGCTCAGATTTTAGAAATTTTTTTTCAAACACCAGCAAAACAAAACAAGACACCAAGCACAAACCCATCTTTATTATCTTCGTAAAAGTTTTAAAACCACACTTTTCATCATTTTATAATGATAACAAAAGAATAAAATCTTGGCTAATTTTAAAAAAATTAGTAAATCCTTTAGTTTATTTAGTATTTTTGGTTCACATCCTAGAATTGAAATTTTAGGGTGTGACAAAGCCGCGTGCGTATATTTACGCGCGCGCATCCGGGTTACCGTCGCGATCCCGCGCTTCTCGGTCTTCCTTCCCGCACGCGAGTGGAAAACTCCGCGACTCCAGCGTGTATATATCCCCCCGCGCCAAGCCCCTCTTCTATCGCAATCTGATCCAGCGTGTATATATCCCGGCCTTCCTCCTCTCGCGTGATGGGTTCCAGCGCCAAGCCGCCGCCGCCACAGTCGTGGCATCAAGATATCGCGCGAAGCCTGGCCTGTTTTGTATCGCGAGAAGATCCTGAAGGCTGCCGTCTGCTTGCGATCAGGTTCGTGCTTCATCTACATCGATCTCCATGCCTTCCCATCGATCTCAACCCTACCTTCACCCACTCGTTTGATGCTCCTAAGATCAGGGTTTTGTCTGATGGAATATGGTGTCTATTGATCTGCAGATGATGTGCTTGCTGCTATAAATCTCTTGACCAAATAATCTCGTTTACTGCAGAACATATACATAGATTCATTCAGTTTTATACCTGCAGTCATATTTGTTTCTGTTTTCTCAAAACTACATCTTGCGTGTATGTTCCAATAGGTAGTCATCGTAGTGTTTGCCGATCAAAACCTGTGTTGCTTGGCGATATTCAGTACTTGGTGATGGGATCAGTACAAAAGATTCAGTGCAGAAAATAATTGCTCCGATGGTGCTGTGCTTGTCAAATAATGCTGTTGTGCCTGTCGTCTACTGAAAAGCCCTGATGGTCTACTCTTGCTGCTGTACTGATGGCTGGACGTGCATGGTCCTGTAGTTTGATGAGACGGCGAAGATTTCATGTGCAGGTTGTTAGGGCCTTATTTAGTTCTACCAATTTGACCACCAAATTCACTACGCAGAATTTCTATTCTCTGTCACATTAAAATGCCTATTCTCTGTTACATCAAAATGCCGGTACATGCATGGAGTACTAAATATAGGTGAAATTAAAAACTAATTGTGCAGTTTTGTTGTACTTTACGAGACGAATATTTTAAGTCTAATTAATCAAAATTTAGACAACTTTTACTAAATACAAATGAAATGCTATATGAATTCCGCTATAGGAATTTTAGCTCCAATTTAAGATCTAAACAAGGCCTAGGTTCTCAGAGTGCTCGACCAGATGGGACTGGGAACAGGTGCTGCGTGGCCGGCAGAACCTGCTTGTCTGTTCGATGGAGGATTTCGTCGAGGGAACCTGCTTGCCTGGCCGACACAATTAAGAGGTGGGCGCCTTGGTGGAGTTGATGGCCAGCCGGAGTAGATGATGGCCGGCTGCGCGTGGAACCGATGGACGACGGGAGGGACCGCGGCTGCAGCACTGATCCATCACTCGCGTGACGAAAGGACGATCACTTGCGGCGGCAGCACAGTAGAGTAGCGTGAGGAGGAGGTGAACGGCGTGAGGCCAGGGTCGCGGTTGATTCTGTTGGTCCGGTAGGAGTTTTGTGGGCCTAATTTTTAATTTTATTAAGTTTAAATGGTAAACTCTTAGAGAGAGTACAAGTCTTAACTTGGCATATATTTTAGCAAGTTGCCAAATCACAATATTTCTCAAGTAAAATTTAGTAAACTGTTGAAAATGCTCTAAATAACCATATATAAGGGGACTAATCCTCGAAGACACGTGGAAGCAAGAGCGGGCAGAGGGAGGCGGCGGCTGGACGGCGGCGCGCGGGGGTAGGGGCGGCGTCCTAGGGTTGCACGGGGGCGGCGGCGGCGCGTGCACGGGGAGAGCCAAGAGCTAGGGTTAGGATTACCCCAATTCCCTTCTTGTTTGATTGAAATGAGTACATGCGTGGCGCTCCGTAAATGGCGGCGGCGGCGCCCCCGGCCCTTTCACGGCGCGCCCCCAGGCCACCCTTGGGCCGTGGTGGCGCTGCTCCTCTCCTGGATCCAAGTTGGCCCAATTTCTCGTCCAATTGTAGATTTCGCGTTGCACTTGTTGCACCATGTATGACTGTTATAAGAAATAGTCCTTCTCCGTCCCTATATAATGTCTTAAGTCAACTTATAAGAGATTATCTAGACTTATAGAAAAATACAAATAAACACATTATAAAAATTTATTTCAACTAGTCTCACAATTATATTAACTTGTACTATAAATCTTGATGCTCCTTCCTATAAATTTGAACAAACTTAAAACAATTTGAATTAGAGAACTCCAGAAATTGATTTAGTTGGAGATGGAGGGAGTAACCTGCTACTAATTGTACTCCAATTCTTTTTTTAGGGAAAATTGTACTCCAATTCTTGTCCTAATAAACTAACTTTTTTTAGATAATGGATGAACATCACGCTTCATCCCTACGGACAATTGAGGAATCAGACCTAAATTATTGCAAACATGACACAAAAAGCTTAAAACAAAATTAAGAGTCTCATAGGCCAAATAAACTTAGCTTGTAAGCCTAAAAGACATAAGGCCACCCATGTGAGGCAAACCAGATTCCAATGTGTGGCAAGCAAAGATGATGTGTTCTTTCTTGTCACCACAACGATGCAGTTGACTCGTAGAAACAAATGTGACCCAATGGATCACTTATATTTACCGTCCCTCGAACTCTAAGACACTTATGTTATTCTTTATGGAACTGTTTGTGTTTTCTCCTGTTTCTTGTTCTTTTAAATACCACTGTGAGATGTACAGGGGCAGTTTTGGGGTTGAAAGTAGCGTGGTCTCGTTCTCCAACATGAACACAACCGTTGACATGAGTGGCCTATTATTTGAATTATCTTGCACACACAAGAGTCCTATGTGGATGCACCTCAAAGCTTCATTTGGTAAACAACTCTCGACAAGAGATGAGTCCACCAAATCCATTGCCTTTCCATCATTCCATAAGCTCCATGCCTAGACCAATTCAGGAAAAACCATAGAATATCAGCATGTTTTGTTTGAATTGTAAACTTTGAAGAACGCTATTATACTTACATAAGGTAATAAATTACGGAAGCTCATGGAATGGGTCGAAGTGATTTGTAAACCACTTATTTTTTGAAATGACTTCAGATCACTTATGATCTCCAACAGTATAACCCCAAGGCTATATGTATTAGACATGATAGAAGAAGCTCCTTCCATTGCATATTCAAGAGACATGTAACCACTGTTTAAAAATAGTTAGTAGTATGTATGTAAAAAAATTGAATAGGTATAGGAAAGCAAGAATCAATGTTAAACATAGAGGCCTAGATGATTACTTACTATGTCAGTGAGGAACTCCAAAAAAAATAGCGACTTTTTTATGAATACATTGAGAGTTATTGGTGAGTTTTTTTCTCTGTTTTTGCCAAAGAAACAAGGATCGGAAAGGCTTAGCATACTCTTTGAGCGGTTTTCTGTTTTTTTTTTCTATTTTGCTCTTACCAATACTGGAGGTCGCACTATCGGCTTCGCGCCACGCGGTGTTCCAGTTGTTGAGCGGCATGAGGAAGGAGTTCGGCCTCGACTAGGCATGAGGAAGTCCGTGTGCAGCCAGATTTGAGACTTGGAGAGGCTCTGCCTCTGGTTCGGTCACCCGAGACCTGATGTGCCGCCGTGCTGGGCGCGCTGTGCGGCGGCGCCTGCTGGCACCATTAATCGCTGATACGTACCATCTGGCGCTGCATGCTCACACACTGTCCATGCACTCAGGTTTCACATTTCAGCCATAACGACTAACGAGCGACGAGCACGAATTCCTCGCGGTCCCACTGTCCTTGCTCACCATTGCTTTAGGCGTCAATTAATGTAGCACACGGCTTTGACTCCGCAGCGGAGTCAAAGCCGTGTGCTCTACTGAGTCACCAGTAGTTAAGGATGCACATCTTAGCTTCAACCACTGGCCATTGAATTGGCATGCGATCAGAGCTTAGAAGAGGAGGACGACAACGACAACGGGGAGCTACAGCTAGGCGGTTGTTCTGGCGCAGCCGTTTGACTCCAGATCCAGAACACGGCTTGGGCGCTCAGCAGCGGCCGACCTGATGGAACGCCAGATGCTAGCACAGAATCTTAATCCATTCTAGCACACGATCAAGCTAGCACGATTGGGATGATTTTTTTTTTTCTTTTTGAGGGGTGAAACTGAGCAGCAGGCGTGCGCCGGCCCAACAAGATTTATTATTCGACAACGTGGGAAATAAAAAGGGACGAGTGTGTCTTGTTGAACTTAATGGACCTCTTCGAGTGTTTTCGGCCTAGCCCAGCAGCCCATAACAAAGTTCAGAATAAAATTCGCATGGGCACATGGCGAAGGTGTGTCTTAAGTCAAACTTTTTCACGCTTGTCATCGAATATTTATACAGAAATATAACGATATTTATAACACCAAATGAACAACTTACAAAAATATATTTTAAGTAGTCTTACGTTGTATTAATTTGTACCATCAATCTTGGTGCTCTTCCCATAAATTCAAACAAACTTAAAACAATTTGACTTAGGACAACTCTAGAAATCAATTTGTTTGGAGATGAAGGAAGTAGCCTACTACTAACTGTACTATAACTCTTGTCCTAATATACTATTTTTTTAGATAATGCAAGAATATCCGGCTTTGTCCCCACAACTATCCCCACAATATCAGACCAAAATCATTACAAGACCCAAAAACCTTAAAACAAAAGTGTCTCATATGCGAAATAAAGTTAGTTTGTAAGCCTAAAGGCATAAGGCCACCCATGTGAGGCGAACAAGGCCATTGCCGCAGACTCCAATATGCGGCAAGCAAGGATGATGTGTTCTTTCTTGTCATAACAACGATGCAATTGACTTCTAGAAACAAATGTAACCTAATCACTTACATTTACCGTCCTTCCAACTCTGAGACACTTGTGTTATTATTCATGGAACTGTTTGTATTTTCTCCTGTTTCGTGTGCTTCTAAATACCACTGTGAGATGTACAAGGGAAGTTTTGGGGTTGAAAGTAACGTGGTTTCGTTCTCCAACATGAACACAACTGTTGACATAAGTGGCCTACGATTGGGATTGTCTTGCACACACAACAGTGCTATGTGGATGCACCTCAAAGCTTCATTTGGTAAACAACTCTCAACAAGAGATGAGTCCACCAAATCCATTGCCTTTCCATCGTTCCATAAGCTCCATGCCTAGACCAATTCAGGAAACATTACAGAATATCAGCATGTTTTGTTTGAATTGTAAACTTTGAAGAACGCCATTGTACTTACATAAGGTAATAAGTTACGGAAGCTCATGGAGTGGGTCGAAATGATCTTCAAACCACTTATTTTTTGAAATGACTTCAGACCACTTATGATCTCCAACAGTATAACCCCAAGACTATATGTATCAGACATGACAGAAAAAGCTCCTTCCATTGCATATTCAGGAGACATGTAACCACTGCTTAAAAATAGTTAGCATTGTGTATATAAAAAAATTGGATTGGTATAGGAAATTGAGAAACAATGTTAAACATAGGGGCATGGATGATTACTTACTATGTCCCAACAACTTTGTTAGTATTTGCTTCTTGTTGGTTCCCTCCAAAGATTCTTGCCATACCAAAATCTGATATCTTAGGGTTCATATCTGAATCCAACAATATGTTGCTTGTTTTGAGATCTCGGTGAACAATTGTCAATCTTGAATCCTCGTGCAGATAAAGAACTCCCCTTGATATTCCTTTGATTATCCTAAACCTTGTTGGCCAATCAAGAACTTTTTTCCTTGCAGCATCTATATACAATGGTATTATGAGTAAAGTAAGCAAGCAAATTAGTATGACTACCTTCTTATTTTCCCTATATAAAAATACAACTAGTTTACACATACCAAAAATGAAGCAATCCAAGCTTTTGTTTGGTAAATATTCGTAAATGAGCAACTTCTCATCTCCATGAATGCAGCAACCAAGGAGCCTAACAAGGTTCCTGTGCTGCAATTTGGCAATTAGAACTACCTCATTTCTAAATTCCTCTGTACCTTGTCCAGAGCCCTGACTGAGCCTTTTGATTGCAACCTCTTTGTTTTCGCCCAGAATACCCTGCATGATTTCACCATCATTGAACTGAATAAGCAATCTTAGAATTTCCATGCTGGCATGTTTTAAAATGTTTATTTTTTACCTTATAAACTTTCCCAAAGCCTCCTTGCCCGACCATATTGTCTTCAGCAAAATTATTTGTTGCAGAAACGATATCTCCAAAGCTAAAAAATGGAAGGTCGAGATTTTCATCACCAAGTGTATTTGTCTCATCCAAATGCCCTGCCATCATCTTCTTCTGGATATCCGTGTTTCGATGTTTGTCTAAAAGAAATATTACATTTCAAATATTAATGCTGTTGTTCAGTACGAATCATCATCGAATTCCGAGTAGTGACGTGACTCTGGCTGTACCTCTAAGCTTGCGCCATATCCAAACAAGGAAGATCCCCATGAGCGCAAGGAGACTTGCCGTAACTGGTGGCAAGATTATTATTACCAAATTCCTTTTCTTCTCAACTGCAGAAAAATAAAGATGATGAAACTTGCTCATGATTCAGTGATTCACACTGGGAGATGAAGCTGTTCTTACCTAATTCAGATTTTGCCAACCTCAGGTAGATATCCTGCCCTTTATCAACGTAACGAACATCCACGATTGCATCCGTCCACATGACGCAACCACTGCCATCATCCCCTCCTCGGATGTCGGCGGCGGCGTAGGCCACGCACGAGCAGTTGGCAAGGCACCTCGTCCTGCACTGCTCCAGCGTCGCGCCCATGTCCACCGTCGCGTTGTCCGTGTCGGGGAGCTTCACTGCCCCCAGCATCTTGAACCCGTCCGTCGTCGTCCCGTTGCCGTCGCACTCCAGCGGCACGTTCCTCCGGCATCCGCCACGGGTCTCCCTCATGGACCACTGCGAAGGGTTCACGGGGCTGAACCCCTCGACGCAGCTGCAGAACAGCGTCGACGCCGTGTTCACGTTGCACAGACCGAACGCGCCGCACTTGGCGTAGTCGTCGCAGACGTCCCTCGGCGCCTGCGTGAAGACGTTCCACACCCGGCTGACCGGGTCCCACCCCAGCTGCTGCACCATGCCGACCTCGTTCAGTACGAGGCGGCAGAAGGGCGCGCCGGCCGCGGCGTTGAATATGTATGCGATCTCGTCGGGGCGGACAACGACCTGGACGGAGTACATCTCCTTGTACGACACCGTCTCCGGGATGCCGCTGAACCACAGCCCGTTCCAGGGGCCCGTCCTGTACTTCTTGGCGTTGCCTTGCCACGAGACGGAGTCCAGGAGGCCCTTCGTGTCCAGCACACGACGGTAGTTCCCCGGCGTCGGGTCGTTGGACGAGCGCCACGACGTGAGGAACCACTCGGCACCAGTCTGTGGGTTCTTACCGAATCTCATGCCGGCGAGCAAGGTGTTCGACGGGTGATCGAATGACTGCCAGAGCACGTCGCCGCCGCCGCTCTGGTCGCGCACCACGAGGTTGCCAGACTCAAGCAGCTGCGCCTGCGCCAGGACAGGCGAGGCAGAAGAACTCGTCGTGTTGGAAGACCAGGCCGTGCGGCCAGAACCGTCGAGAAGGCGAAGGCTCCCGGTGCTGCCGATGACCAGGACTCCAACTCCTGCGGTGTTGCTGAGGAATTTTTCACGGTTGGCCACCCAACAGATGGCCTCCGGCGACGCGGTGAACCAGATCCCGAGGTATCTCTTGGTTGGCGCCCCGGTCGGGGAGAAGAAACCGAGGGTGAAGGATCCGCCGGCCGAGACCAGAGTTGCACCGTCGGTGATGTTGCTGCCGCCGTGGAGTGTGTCAGACGCAGTGCCGGCGGCGGATGTTGCAAGGCAAAGCATAATGGGGAAAATCAGGGCACTAAGGCACAAAAGTCTTGTCATTCTAGTCGCCCCTAGTGATGACTGATGAGGTTTGTTGCAGAAATTTCATGGTATACTGCGAATATATATATGACGACGTTGGTGCTCGCTTACTACTTGCAAAGTACCATCAACGTTATTGGATTATTATCCAGATCAATGTTATACAGATCCCTATTTCGGAATCCTTCGTTTTCCTTTATTTTCCATTTTTGTTCCATTTCTATATTATATTTATGTACTGTTTTCAATTTATCTGTTTCACATATAGGTAAAAACATTTCCTACTATCCAAGCACCTTAAATTTTTTATTCTATGTTTTAGAATCCTATATATAGTTTTCCATTTCCGCTTGATAGTGTTTCTTTTTTTTTTTTCTTCTATTCCTCCATTTTGCATTCTTATATTTCAAATAGGTTGGATGCTCAAAAACTTAACTCCAAGGGCGACCTAGCTCATTTTCGCTAAACGGTTTTCACTTTGAAAAATAGACAAAACAGTATCTTTTGTCCAAGTTAATTATGTCTGGTTTTGGAAAACAAAACCAGATAAACTTATATTTATATAAAACATGCGAGTGTTACTCTAAATACTGTATCATGAAAATACTGAACACACTTGTATTAAGGGCATGTTTGGCACCACATATGATGCGAGCAAAAGAAACACCAAATATTTGGCAAAAAGGGGCGGGAAATGTACTACTGCTTTCTACTTGAGTGAAGCATACTAAGACATGTTATGGATGGGATAGGAACCAAACTCGTTCTGTAACGTCATTTCGAAGCATATACATAATGCAAATGGCTACTAGTTATAGTTAACAGTATATGAAACCTTTTGTAGATTTGTCCCATCACTTATGTGACGACTGATAATGTTGCTGCTCGTCACCCAATGCTGCTGTGTTGCTTAGATGAGCCAGAGGAGATGGACACGAGCCGCTGCTGTTACAACAAAAGACTACTCCGTAGCTACTTATTAGTTGAGCAGAACGAACTGTTGCTGATCTGACAATAGAAGGCTGCTGTTGCTCCGAATGACCAGAAAATTCGAGCAACAGTTCAGACAAGAATACCGAACAGGCTGATCACTGATGAGTGACGGTTCAAACCGAAATGCAGTTTCAGAACGAACACAGTGATTGTTCACGGACAGTATTGAACAGAATGAATCCAAGCTGAGCTGCTTTAAATCAAACTGAGAATTCAGAGAAGAAACCAGCCAAGATGTACATGACTACACGCTACTGCCACCGCTCACCTGATGCTGCTGTCGACCTCAAGTTTGCTGCACCATGAATAACCAAAGCCCCCAGTCCAAGCTGCACCTGCACTCCTGCTGAGAACTGAATAGCAGAGCAATAAAAAATCTTAAAAGACTCTTAGTGACAGTGCCTTGTAATGCATAAATGATTGGCGAAGTGTTTCATCACCATACCGTCAAAGTGTGTGGGCGGGCAGAGGAGACGGAGGTCGGGGCGATCAGGCATACCTGTCTGATTTCGTGCCGTCGATCATCTACTTCACCTACGCTGCGGCCTTCTTCTCCAGGCTCCCGCTGAGGCGAAGGCCTTCGCGGCGGCGGCCGCAGGCCTGGTGGAGGAACGCATCTTCAACTGCAGAAACACGTTACGCGTAGTGCACTAGTGCGGTTGGGATGTCACACCGTTGGATTCATCCGCTGCGGCGGCGGTGACTCCTGACCGCGCCGGCTGACATTACCATCTCTGTGCTTGCTTGTCTGTTCTATGTGTGCATACAATGTGTACTTGTTGTAAAGAGCCTTACGGTCCGTAGCAGCTACCGCCGAGGATAACACCCTTTCCAAATTATAAGTCATTTTAAAAATTTTAAATAGTTAAATTGTTAAAACATCTTAAGTTTAACCAAAGTTACAGAAAAAACTATAAAAATTTACAATAGGTAATTAGATATACTATAAAATATAATTAATGAACAATTAAATAGTACTTAGTTGACATATATCATAAATATTATTATTTTATCATATAAATTTGATCAAACTTAAGATACTTTGACTCTGTAAGATTTTTAAAATAACAGTGCAAAAATAAACAATTCTATGTCCATATGGAGAAGGAAGAAGCCTTACTGGAGAAGATGGAGATAATCAACGAGGCTGCACAAGTTCTTTGGCTTGAGATGAAGATAGAAAATGGCCTAGGCTGGCATGCATGGAAGAGTGCCTAGGGGACTGATCTACTCTACATATCTAACTTGCATTTGTCGTTAGTTTCTTAAGCTTGGGTGGCATGGCCACATCCTGTATGAGTTGAAGAGTTCTTTTTTCTGGCCATTTAAGCGTTGTGTGGTTCAGCAGGTGTGCTGGCCTGCAAGTTCAGTTTGGGTCTTTGGTTTCAGGTGCTTGGCTGAGAACATTATTAATCGTTCAGATGGCATTCTGTTGATGCAAAATTATATCTGCAAACACACCGGGCTAATACCCGAAATCGATATCCGGAGCGTGCCAGTCGATTTGACCTGTTAATCGACAAGGACGATAGATTTGAATAAAACCTGAACGAGACGACAGCGATACGCCCGGACGTCAAAGCTCAGATGATACTCGATAACTGTTGAACAGATCAGAGAAGACGACAGCGATACGCCCGGACGTCAAAGCCTGAATCTTGCTCGGTAAAAGCGGAACCTGCAAGGCCGCCAGAGATCAAGTTGATGCAGCCCGTCGACTCTTGAAAGAACTCGTTGAA
>CM041642.1:5814545-5888239 GCA_023333625.1 Bothriochloa decipiens
AGTTTTCGGTCCATATTGACACGTGTCAAAAAACGGTGTCAACACATTCCCATCTGTCAGCGCTGTAATAATTGTTTTCATGGTCTATTAACTTTGGTTAATGGACGGGCTATACTGTTAAACTTAAAAAAAAGATTTTTAAAATAACTTATAATTTGGGGTGAAGGGAGTAGAAAAGGTCAACACTCGACGATTACAACCTGCAAGGGTTCTGAGCCGATGCTATAATAGACTAAACTAAACTTTAGTCCATGTTTTGGATGTCAAACAAAGCGCTAAACATTATTGAGCAGTAGAATTTATTAGAAGAAATATTTAATTCACCGACGGACTAAACTTTGGATGATGATCAAACAGTCTCTCGATTTTATTTGCATGATCTCATCTTTGATGACGATCAGACCAGTCTTTAATTCCCATAAGTCCATTCAGATTTCTGCGAGTCCACTCAAATTTGGTACTACCATAGTTCCAATAAATATGCAATTATAGGAAGCTTGTCCGTCAAAATATGTCAACTTTGACCAAGTTTATAGAAAAAGGTATTGACATTTATGTTTCAAAATAATTTTATTATAAAAATATATTTCATAACTGATCTAGTGGTATTTATTTTATCTCATAAGTGTTAGTATTTTTTCGTATAATTTTAGTCAAATTTCACAATGTTTGACTCCTCGAGATGATGTGAGAATTGCATGTTCATTGGGATAGAGAGAGTAGATCCAAGATCAACCTCTTATGAAATGGTCAAAGCACTTGTACCTTTCCTGGTCTAGCATAAGGAGCAAGAGAAAACCACAATGTCGGGTACCCGAATAAGGGGTACCCTTAATCCTCGACTAAGCAACTCAATCCCTGCATTAACAAGCCCAAAACCACCATTATTATTCTCCAACTCGAAAGTACATAAGATATCCGATCCAAGTATCAAATTATGCTGGGCCGTCCCACGAACGGGTCTCGATGAGCCGGGCCATTGTACACTCGAGGGGACCCTCTCGACTCGAGGCTGTCCACTCGGGGGGACGGTCACCCCCTCGAGTGACGGAACTCGCTCCGGCGAACGATCGCCCATCGAATACTGCGCACCCCCTTGACCCACCTATTTCCCATACGATTCCCCAGATATTTAATGCATTTCACCTACTCTCGCCTAACCTCATGGATACAGCCGTGGTAACAGTAGACGGTACACCGGTCAAATCCCCCTTTTACTGCCCATACCCAGGAAACCGGCGGATCGTACCATACTGTTTCACCATACTGCGCACTGTGCCTCGTTCGGCACCCCCTCGAGATGCATTCGACAACACAGACGCCGTATTTCCCGGGGCTTGGTCTTATCCGTTTGGGTCTCAACCTCCTCGATTACTTTCGGACCCCTCGACCACCCCCTCGAGCAAGACTTCAACGCCGTCGGTCAGTGCTCCAACCCCTCCCGACACGACAGCTACAGGGATCTGCATGCCCGCGTATGGGCATCGGTCTTTCACCGGACATCTACGACGTCATCACACGCATGGGAAGGACGACCGTCGTCTCCAAGGACATCACTACATGGCAAGTCATGCCTAAGGCACGCCTCTACAGCAACGGTGACTTGATCGGCATCTCCTTCGACGTCATAACCTACGCCAGCCCTACAAGCATCGATTTTAGGGTTACACTGTACACCCGCGCCCCTCCTTGGCCTATAAAAGGAGGTGCCGGGCTAGCATAGAAAGGCAACGTAACTCAACCAAAAAACCAGAGGATAGCCGGAGCTCGTAGCGCACAAGTCCTAGCCAACCACACTCGCTCGCATGTATTCTCCCCTGTACAAGAACTTTGGTGCAAGATAATACAAACTCCCCCCCGCTAGACGTAGGGCCTTCCATTGCCCGAACCAGGATAAACCTCGTGTATTCTTCTTGTATCACCATCCAGATTAGGGAGTACGCAGTACATATTCACTCATTGGTGCTTGGCTCCCAGGGTCAAAACACTGACAGTTGGCATGCCAGGTATGGGATCTGCATGTCACCGACGACTTCCCGCCATTTCTCCGGATGGCAGACTTAGCTTCGCCGCTTTCGCGAGCCACGGTGATCTGGTTTTGGAGCCTGGAGTTCATGTCACTCGGCCGCGGCTATGACTTGACCTTGCTCTCGGTCGGAGATCTGAGCGGAGGCCGCAGCGAGCCCCCACGCTCAGGAGGGGTCGCACGCTAGTCTCGCCAGCATGCCTCCGCATCCAGGAGGAGGCGCAACCGACGCAGCCATCATCATCAGCCCATATCTGGGTTGACATCTTCCGCGTTTCCTCCATCCCTGGTGGGTAGCACAGGCCCCCTGGTTTGGGACCTATCTGACCCACACCTGGATGGAAAACGAGCCGGCAGGGCTCTATGGAGACCCCGACTTCACCTTCTCGATGCATTCATCAAGGGAGCTCGGTGAGGTTCCCACAATGGACGCTGCTCCGTGACCCCCCAATCTACTGTCGCACGGACTGTTTGGAGCTCGCCGCTAGTTCCCATTCGGTCTGAACAACGCCGCCAAGACAAACTCTGCCATGATGTGCTTTAGTATGAGCACGCATGAGGACCGCCTGGGGGCTCTCTTGTGTGCTACCATGGACCTGGCAGCTGTCCTACCGGCCTCCGAGGACCTTGGCTTCTCGCGAGCACCTGGCCCAAGGCAGTACACCCTCAGCATGATGCGACGTCAGCTGGAGGAGGAGCGGCGTAGGCAGTTCCCCATCTTCTACTCTGGCACCCCGACTCTGACTCCGACCACTACGACCCTACCTGCGAGTGTTTTCACATCGAGGGCGGAGTCACATCAAGCGATGACACCATCGACCCAATAGCTACAGCAGCAGCCGTGCCTGCAGCAGGAAGGGCCCTTGTCGTGTCGGAGCCGGAGGAGCAAGATGAACCCCCGCATCTAGACGACCAAGACGCTCAGCTCGCGCAGGTCCGGGAGATGCGAGCCAAGCTCGATGAGGATCGGGAGCGCCTGCGTCAGCTTGAGTGGACCCTCGAGCAGGAGCGCCAACCCCCGCCCGGTGGAAGGGCTCAACCTAGAGCCTGAGAGGTCAACCGACAGATCATTGAAGACGGGTGACCCGAGCACCCTGTCATCAACCATTTCCCCTGAGCCAGTCAAACATTATCACGGCTGCCATGCTTCTTCGTAACATGCCCACGCCGTCGAACCCACAAGCTCGGTGGATACAGGATGAGGTCGAGGGCCTCCTCAAAGTCGAGGCCGCACAGCAGGCCTAGAGCTCGGCCTCGAGACGTCGAGGGGTGGCCTCAGAGCAACCTGTCGAGCCCCCCACAATAAGAGAGAGGCCTCAGTTCACCAGGAAGCGGCCTCCCAAGCAAAGAAAGTGATCCCCGTCTGAGACTGCATCGTCGACAACCACGAAGCCCAAGACGCGTGCTATGACATCATCAAGAACCAACGGTGCAAGAGCGGGGACACTGAAGATCGAAGCTACAGCGCCCATCGAGGGGGATGCTATGACAGCGATGAGGACCGTCGGGCCCCCGAGCCGCCGGGCCCTCGAGTCTTTAGCAGGGCAATCCACAACACGCCGCTACCGAACCCCTTCTGACCCCCCACGAGTGTTGTCAAGTACAATGGTGAAACCAAGCCGAACTCTGGTTGGCTGATTTCCAATTAGCCTGCCAGCTGGGCGGGGCACGCGATGACCATGCCATCATCCGCCAACCCCCTGTTCCTTTCCAACACCGCTCGAAGATGGCTTGAGGAACTCCCCCCGGTCAGATCCATAACTGGGCTGACCTGGTACAGGTCTTCAAGGGGAACTTTAAGGGGACCTACGTGTGCCCTGGCAACTCCTGGGACCTCCGCAATTACAAGCAGCAACCTAGAGAATCCCTCCGTGACTTCACCCGATGCTTCTCCAAGCAACGCACTGAGCTCCCGCACATCCTCGACCACGACGTCATCCTGGCATTCATCTCAGGTACCACCTACAAAGATCTGGTATGAGAGCTGGGGCGTAATCGCCCCAGGACTGTCGATGAGTTGATGGATGTCGTCGCCAACTATGCAGCCGGCGAGGAAGCGGTCGGAGCCTTTTTCGGCAACGAGAAGGACAAAGGGAAGGCGCAGGCAACCAATGGCGAGGGCACGAGCAAGGGCCCCAAGAAAGGTAACAAGAAGAAGAAGAAGACCTAGAAGGGCAAGCACAAGGTTGTGGACGACAATCCCATCACTGCGGTCGAGTCAAGAAGCCTCGAGGTCTCCCTGAGGGGGCCTTCTTTGATAAGGTGCTGAAGGAGCCCTGCCCTTACCACAAGGAAGGGGCTAATCATAACCTCGAGGATTGCTGCATGCTCAGGAACTACTACAAGAGTCTGGGCATCAAAAAGGACGACCAGAAGAAGGACAAAGGTGGTGACAAGGGCAGCGACAAGGAGGACGATAAGTTCCCCGAGGTCTTTGACTGCTACATGATCTACGGTGGCCCCTCGACCCAGCTCACGCCTCGATAACGCAAGACAGAGCATCGAGAGGTCTTCTCCGTATGAGTCACTACACCCCAGTACCTCGACTGGTCCGATGCTCCCATCACATTTGACCATGATGACCATTCGGATCACTTCATCAGCCCAGGAGTCTGCCTGCTCGTCATTGACCCCATCATCATCAACACCTGCCCCTTCAAGGTGCTCATGGATGGGGGTAGCAGCCTCAACATCATCTACCTCGAGACCCTCAACCTCCTGGGGGTCAAGAGGTCATAGCTTTGGCCCAGCACCGGGGGATTCCATGGAGTTGTGCTAGGAAAGAAGGCCCTGCCCGTCGACCGCGTCGATCTCCCCATTTACTTCAGCACCCCCTCAAATTTTAGGAAGGAGATCCTCACCTTTGAAGTAATCAGGTTCCACGGCAAGTACCATGCCATCATTGGTTGACCTGGCTATGCGCAGTTCATGGCGATCCCCAACTACACGTATCTCAAGCTCAAGATGCCAGGACCTAAGGGCATCATCACCGTCGGCTCCTCCTATGAGCACGATACGACTGTGATGTTGAGTGCGTCGAGAATGGAGAGGCCGTTGAGGAGTCCACCAGGCTGGCCTTGACCCTTGTGGGCCTCGCCGTAGAGGTCCCTAACTCCAAGCGTCATGCAGGCAGCTTCGAGCCATCAGAAGATACCAAGAAGATCCTCCTTGACCCGAGCAGCTCTGATGGGAAGGCACTGACGATCAGTGCCACCCTTGACAACAAATAGGAAGCAGTTGTCGTCAACTTTCTCTGCGCGAACACCGACATGTTTGCGTGGAGCCCCTCAGATATGCCGGGCATACCGAGGGAAGTCACTGAGCACGCCTTGGAGATCTGGGCCAGGTCCAGTCCAGTGAAGCAACGCCTGCGCTGCTTTGACGAGGAGAAGCACAGGATCATCGTTAAGGAGGCGCACAAGCTTTTGACAGCCGGGTTCATCAAGGAGGTTCATCATCCTGAGTGGTTAGCTAACCCTAGTTAAGAAAAAGAATGGAAAAATGAGGATGTGTGTCGATTATACTAGTTTAAATAAAGCATGTCCTAAAGTTTCATTTCCTTTACCACGTATTGATCAAATTGTTGATTCAACTACGGGATGTGAGACCCTCTCGTTCCTTGATGCTTATTCCGGCTACCATCAAATCAAGATGAAGGAGTTCGACTAGCTCGCGACCTCATTTAGCATGTATTGTTACGTTACCATGCCTTTCAGCCTTCAAAATGCCGGGGCAACGTATCAGGGATGCATGCTCCATGTTTTTGGTGAACATATAGGGATGACAGTTGAGGCCTACGTTGATGATATCGTAGTCAAATCTAAAGGGTCAACAACCTCATTGATGACCTCGAGATAGCATTCGGGTGCCTTTGAGCCAAGAATATCAAGCTCAACCAAGAGAAATGTGTCTCTGGCGTGCCTCGAGGCATGCTCTTAGGATACATCGTATCTCAACGCGGTATTGAGGCCAACCCTGAGAAAGTCACGGCGGTCACCAAGATGGGGCCGATTCATGACCTGAAGGGCGTACAGAAGGTCACGGGCTGCCTCATGGTCCTTAGCCACTTCATCTCATGCCTAGGAGAAAAGGCCCTGTCGCTGTATCATCTTATGAAGAAATCCGAGCACTTTGCGTGGGCTGCCAAAGCCAAGAAGGCCCTCACTAAACTCCAAAATATGCTGACCTCCCCTCCGATTCTTGTGCCACTCAATCCAGCTGAGCCTCTTCTCCTCTATGTCACCGCAACCACCCAGGTGGTCAGCGTGGCCGTAGTGGTCGAGAGGAAGGAGGAAGGGCACTCCCTGCTCGTCCAACAGCCTGTTCACTTCGTCGGCGAGGTACTCTCGAAAACAAAGGTTTGCTACCCACAAATCCAGAAGCTGCTCTACGCCATCGTGCTCACACGCCGCAAGCTCCAGCATTACTTCCTCAGCCACCCGATCACCGTGGTTTCATCTTTTCCCCTCGGGGAGATTATCCAAAACCGGGAGGCCACGGGAAGGATCGCTAAGTGGTTGGTCGAGCTCATGGGTGAGACTCTCACTTATGCACCGCGCAAGGCCATCAAGTCTCGGGTGCTGGCAGACTTCATCGCCGAATGGACCGACACCCAACTTTCGCCAGCACAGATTCAAGCCGAGCTATAGACAATGTACTTCGATGGGTCACTCATGAAGACAGGAGCAGGCACGGGCTTGCTCTTCATATCGCCCCTCAAAGTCCATATGTGCTACGTCATCCACATCCACTTCGCCACCTCCAACAACATCACGGAATATGAGGCCCTCATCAACGGTATGCATATCGCAATCGAGCTCGGGGTTCGACGCCTCGACGTTTGAGGCGACTCACAACTCGTCATCGACCAAGTAATGAAAGCCTCGAGCTGCCACGACCCTAAGATGGAAGCCTACTGCAATAAGGTACACGAATTGGAGAACAAGTTCCATGACCTTGAGCTCAACCACATCACTTGACCGTACAACAAAGCTATGGATGAACTCACCAAAATCGCGCCCACTCATGGCACCATCCCGCCCGACGTGTTTTCAAGGGACCTCTTCAAGCCCTCTGTCGACTTAGGCATGGGGGCTAACATCATGACATCAACACTCGATCCCCTACCCTGGAACGAGGCCGCCTCAAATGAGACTGAGGTCATGGAGATCGAGGGGTCACCTCCACCATCAAGCCCACCGCAAGACTGGCGCGTTTCCTTCCTCGACTTCCTTATTCGAGGGGAGCTCCCAGAAGACCGAACCAATGCTCGATGGATAGCTCGATGGTCCAAGACCTACGTCATCTATGGCAATGACAAGGAACTCTACCGATTAAGCCCGACAGGAGTCCTCCAGCGTTGTATCAGCATCGAGGAAGGCAGGAGGCTCCTCGAGGACATACACTCGGGGCTTGTGGCCATCACACCGCCTCGAGGACCCTTGTCGGCAACGCCTTCTGGCAAGGTTTCTACTGGCTGACCATCGTCTCGACGCCATCAACCTCGTTCGCTCGTGCCAATTCTACACCAAGCAAATGCACATACCCGCCCATGCTTTGTAGATGATCCCCATCATGTGGCCTTTCACCATTTGGGGGCTCAACCTCGTCGGGCCCCTGAAGAAGAAAACTGGGGGCTTTACGCACTTGCTGGTAGCAGTCGACAAGTTCACCAAATGGATCGAGGCTCGGCCTATTACCAACATCCGCTCTAAGCAAGCAGTCTTGTTCTTCACCGACATCATCCACCGCTTTGGGGTCCCCAATGTCATCATCACTAACAACGGCACACAATTCGCTGGCAAGAAGTTCTTGGACTTCTGTGATCGCAATCACATTCATGTGAATTGGTCCATAGTTGCTCATCCTTGAACCAACGGCCAGGTCAAACGTGCCAATGGCATGATCCTTCAGGGCATCAAACCAAGAATCTACAACTAGTTGAAGAAGTATGGCAAGAAGTGGGCTGCCGAGCTACCCTCGGTCCTATGGAGCCTAAGGATGACACCACATGGGATTTACCCTATTCTTCCACGTCTACGGGTCTGAAGCCATCCTCCCCACTGATCTCGAGCATGGGTCCCCTCGACTAAAGGCCTACAACGAGCAGACGAACGAGGTGGCCCTCGTGAATGCCGTTGACCAGCTCGAAGAAGCTTGAGACATGACCCTCCTCCACTCCGCGAGGTACCAACAGAAGCTTTGACGCTACCACGACAAACACGTGCACAAGAGGGATCTCTAAGTTGGTGATCTTGTCCTCCATCGACGACAAAGCAACAAGGGGTGCCACAAGTTGACTCCACCGTGGGAAGGCCCATATACCGTAGTTGAGGTGCTGAAACCTAGGACGTACAAGCTAGCGAACAACAAAGGCGAAACCTTCACCAATGCTTGGAACATCAAACAACTACATTGCTTTTACCCCTAGGGCCTAGGGGCCTTGTATATTTCTTGTATTTTGTACAACTACGGCATCATGAATAAATAAATAAAAATGGCTTCGATTCAGCATATTTTCTTATTTGTTCATATAAGGTAGTCTCAATTCTGCTCGTTCAGAGTTGAGCCTTCCTCAGGGGCTACAAGGGGGAACCCCTCGAAGTCCTCAAAAAACTCTCACGTTTTTTCAAAACTCAACGTCTATCCTTTCTTACGTGCCTCGATATGTGTCGTTACTTGGCCGAAAAATGCCACGAGTGTCCCGAGGGTCGAGGGCTGTTGAGACAGGAGCTCGCCTATGCCTCTGCACTACGGTAACTCCACTCACTCTCCCTTTGAAGGGCACGACTGTGCATTGAGTTCACTAAGTAGAAACACGATCAGGGCATGCAAGAAAGAAAAGGACTTAAAGCATACAAAATATATACATGCATAAACGTTTTTAAGGCCCCCAGGGCCACGACATCACAATATCACAAAAACTAATCTATTACATGGGCCTCTTCACCCAGATTTGGCTCACAGGCTTCGGCTCTCATCACCACCATCGCCATCACTCTCATCGTCGGCGCCTTCTTCGCCTTTAGAAGGAAGGACCTCGGGCTCGAACAGCTTCGCCAGCTTCTAGCCCGGCTCCTCAGCGTCTTCGATCAAGCCCCGGCACCTCTCCTCATTTTTGACATCCATTTTGGTGAGGTCAGAGACGAAGCCATGCGATACGACGTCCATGTCGTACGTAAAGCCAAAGTAGACGACCGCCATCGCCCACTTCATGCCAATGTAGAGGGCATCCTGGACACGATCTTTCATGGTGGCCTCGAGGTAGTACAACCGGTCGGTAAGAGCAGTTCCACGCACTTCTTCCTCAGCCTCCTCTACGGGCTCGACCCCCAGAGCCCGTTGATCGTGGCCCGGAGCCTCTCGGTCAAAGCTGCCTTGGCCAAAAGGCCCTCTTGCAGCACCTTGGAGGCAGTCTGAACGGAGAGTAGGTCAACCTCGAGACCTAGAAGGAAGAACAAAGTTAGTCACAGTGCACAGAGACAAGAAAATCGAGGCCAAGAAAGAAGACTCACTAGTGTAGTGAGTGTCAAGGACCTCACGCGCATCCACTGCTTCGTCGTGCTCTTTCTGGGCCTCCTTGAAAGTGTGTACCACCTCAGTCCTCTAGAGCCACAGATCCTCGATTGTCCCTCCAGCCATGGCGATGGCCCCCTCCTTTTCTAGAAGGGTCTCCTTCAGTGTGGCGACCTCAACAGAAAGAGTGTCAGCGCGATGTTTCTCTGCCTTGGCCGAGACGTGCAGGGCATCGTGGGCCTTGGAGGCCTGAGCGATGTCCATCTTGAGTACCTTGACGCACTCCATGGACTCTCGAAGCTCTCCCTTGAGTGTCTTAAGACGTCGCTCCGAGGAGGAGAGGGCCTCGAGGACCTTCTGCGCCTTCGTGTGGGCTCGGCTGTCCCCCTCCTTGGCCTGAGACACTTCCGCCTCGGCCTCTTCCTTGGCCCTGGCAGCCTTCTCCTTCGTCTTCCTTGCCTCTTCTTTAGCCCGGGCCACCCCGTCTTGGGCAGACCGGCCAGCCTTGAGTTGGCGCCGCACCTCCTCTGGCCCTTCATGCGTCGTGTGAAGGAACTCGAACTTCACGAAAGAGCACCTCCTCAGGTCCTAAGGACAAAAAGTAGGAAATTAGGCATCAGATCGGGAAAGTTACCTGAACTCAACACATCCGAGGAAACACTTACTAAAAAAACCTGGCCTAGATCCTTGGCGGCAACATCAACGGCCAGCTTCAGAGCATGGGCCATGCATGCCCGATACTCCTCCGCATCCTCCCAGCGATTTACCTCCGCCGCATCATCCATCCAAACCGCGGGGCGCTAGGCTCCAGCGGGTTTTGGAACGGGAGGCGCTCCCTACGCCAAGAAGGAAGAGCTGCCTCGACCCTCCCCCGCACCATCGACCTGATGCACTCCACCGCGTTAGGCGAACCATCGTAACGGGCCACCCGATCAGCCAAGGTCAGGAACGGTGGCTCGACCTCCGCTTTGGCTGCCGACGACTCGGCCTGACCACTCACCTACCCTGCCAGGGCAAAAGGGCCGGGGTCAGACCAGCCAGGGCTGCGAGCGGCCCCCCGAGCGATTTCCACTCTGGCAAGAGGAATGGCGTCTCCCTCCTCCTCATGCTGAGGCGACGGCCGTGGTCTCTCGACAGCAACCTCCTCGGGCCACTCCTGCGGTGCCGGCAGAACCACCAACACCTCCTGTGCCACGTTCTGCTGCTGTGGAGGTTGACACGAGGTAGTCGAGGCCTCCCCCTATGACTGTGGGAGACTCGAGGATGTCAGCTCCTCTCATGACTCATCCTGTCACCGAGGTAGTGGGGCTGAGGGCACCGCACCCTCCGGCGTTGTCCCGCTGCTACTGCTGCAGTTGCTGCTGTTGCTGGTGCAGCTCCCGCTGGATCAGTTCCAACCCCTCCACCTCTCATTGGTGTTCGGGTTGGCTTGGCTCCAGCCCCTCTTCCTCCTGCTGCAATTGCGATGCCTCCTCCTGCTGCTTCTATAGCCGGTCCTCCTCCTCCTTCTTCCACGGGCTATCCTGCTCCCGCTTTCGCTGCACCTCCATTTCGTGTAGGCCCTTTGGCCATGGCTCCCGCCCCTCTCACTGGGAAGGAAGTGCTTCTGCTTCCTGGGGGCACTCCACCATCTCCTCAATGGAGATAAGAGGAACCACGGCCTCTTCGTCCCCAAGGACGATTGGGGCATTTACTAACCCAGGCTCGCGGCTGTTGAGGGATCCCACGTCGGTTGCGGGGGCCTCGACCTGGCCAGTGAAGGGGCCATGACCGACGAGACCGGGGCGCCGACCCTGCTCTCCGGCATCTGCCCCCAGTCAGAGCTGCCTCCCACCATGGCCCCCTCACCACTCGAGCCTGCAACGAGACTAGAACCTATCAGCCTGCCCCAAATAATCGCCGCCTGGGCTTGTGATAGCCAGGTCAACTCTGACATCGACAGGGGCCTCAGGATCGCACCTGCCCCTCCCGCCGCCATCCTCGCAGCCGCCTCCACCTTGAGCCGCTTGGTCAGTGAAGGGTTCACCTCCTCCACTTGACGTTTGAGCCTGGGTAATGTAGGGAAAGGTAGGAACATCAAGCAAGTTGTGCGAATCATAGGAAAAGGGAAGAAAATTGCAGACAGCAGAACTTACTCCAGAGGAATGACGACCAACCCAGGCCCCCTCGAATTACCTGGGTGCCTCGACGGCCCCCTCCGAACCAGATCCTGTCCGGAGCTAGAGCTGTGCGGGGCGACTGGCTCGGACCTCGGCACCTCGAGCTCCGCTGGGGCCGCCTCCCGCAAGTCGTGCACCGAGGGTGGTGTCGCCCGCTCCTCCGAGCCCATACGGCCCTGGGTCCTCGCCTCGAGCGTCGAGGACCTATTTTGGCGAGGCAAGGAGCTGGATGGACCCCGGGACGAGGCTAGCGGAGTGCCACCGCATAGGTGACAAGACGAGGACCCCGCGCGGGTTGAGGAACCCCCTTGCCTTGTTTCCTACGGGCGCTCCAAGACGTCCTCCTACGGAGGAGGTGCGTCAGCTCGAGGAAAGCCGGAAAGATAGGGCTCGAGACACCCCACCACTCCCTCGATGTCATCATCATCATCATCATCCTCCACGTCCATCTACTCAGGGGGGACTCCTCGATAGAAACCCCATCCTGCCTTTGTTTAGCCCGGCGCATTTCGAGCGCCTGGCGCGCGAGGTTCTTCCTCTTCCTCTCCTTCTTCTTCGGATCTTTTCTTTTCTTTTCCTGTTGAGCGTCAAAGCACCTCACCTGGCGATCGGGGTCGTCTTCTCAAACTGGAGGCACCGAGAACTTGTAGTCGATGTTGCCCTACACTCGAAACCATAGCCAGAACGTTAAGACAAGCCAAAAAACAGGGGAGATACTCGAGAATGTGAAATTGAAGGACTTACCAAGATGATGCTGTGAGGATCCGGCAGCATCGGAACACGATCCACGTCCCCTGGCCCAAAGTCGCTGGCGACCGAGCTTCTAACCTGCTTTGCGACATCCTTGGGAGTAGGTCACGCCATCTGATCTAAGCACAATGGGCGTGCCATCAAAGGTAGGACTCTTTGGCTATGGAAGCCCGCAACGATGAACACGACATACACACCCTGCTCAGATAGAGTGTGCAACGCATTGAGGAGGGGATTCAGCCTCCGCTGGAAGGGCTAGGCTACACCCCAGAGCCAGTGTTTCGGACGCTCCCTGATGACACGCTCAGTGTTGTCATTGCAGATGTAGAACCACCTAGACTGCCAATGGCGGTGGTTGGTGGACAAGCCCATCCTGATGTAGAGATCGGACTTCTTCTATGCCGGGCTGCAGCTGCCTATGCGGATGATCCTCCTCTTCCTCTCCGAGATCCACTTGGTGTAGTGCTCGCACTTGAAAAGGTGGAGCCACAGTTCCCAATGTGGTTCCGTACCCATGTACCCCTCGCAGAGCATGGCGAATATCGCCGCGTTGGAGATGGTGTTGGGGGTGAGGTGTTGGAGCTCGACCTCGTAGAAGTACAGCAACGTGCGCATGAAGCGGCTCGAAGGTGAACCGAATCCCAACTGGTGGAATTTGACGAAGCTCACCACATAGACCTTCGGCCGCTGTGGCTCCCCATGTTCCCTCGATGGCACGATCCACTCCGGTCGCTCAGCCGAAGTGGCGGGGCGGAAGAGTCCGTCATCCACCAACTTCTCCAGCTCCCGCTGTGACATGTCAGAATGGGGCCAGGCTTCTAGAGGGAGGAACATGGGCGCCATGGATGCAGTTTGAATCTGCTCGACGGACGGGCGACCGAGAAGATTCCCAATCCCGATTTCTCTCTCACTGGTTCTTCTTTAGCACAGACAGACGAAGGCTCGAGCGCTTTGGTGGCGGCGGCGGAGGCAAGATGGCAAGATGGGGAACTGAGAAACCCTACCCCTCGTATTTATAAGCAATGGGGCCAAGAGACAATGGGTAGATCTGGCAACGGCACGGTAATTCCCCACATTTAATGCGCTACCTAACCGCCCCTCGATTCCCGGAACAGGCACACACATCACCCGTGCAATCTCTAGCCGTTACCCGGGTCCACCACGACCGCACCGCTTTAGCTCTTGCCTAAAAAGATGTGCCCAACGGACGAGAGAGGTTATCCATGGCGTTTCCTTCTACGGAAAGTAAAACGGACTCTGGTCCCACACCAAAATCCTCGAGGGAGCGGAGGCTGACCCTCGGTCAGGGTTTGACAGCCGCCCTCGAGTACCCGAGTCAGGGGCACCCAAGGGTAGATAACATGAAACTCAGCTCGAGGACAAACCCTCGAGATCCCTCGGATGTATCCAAGGAAAAACTAAAGGATTACCATGGAATCCCCATGGAGGGAGGCATCGAGCCACCGAGTCCTATCGAATGGAACCGCTATTTGTGTATCTACACGTTTGCATCAATGAGAACACCTCAGGGCCACCAGTAGACCCCATCGAACGGGGCACAAGCTCTCACTTGGATCTCCCGTTATCAGCTCACAGAGAACGTTGAGACTCGCCCAATCGAGGGTAGTACGGCACTTCTCACCTCATATCCGGTCGAAAGGACTCGTGAGATGGACGCCCGAGGCTAGCAAAACCTTGGCCGCGTGAGGCTCGGGGGCTCAACTATGCCAGGTACCCCTCGACAAAAGAGGGTCAAATACACCCAGGGGCTCGGCGACTCGAGATACCCCTTGACTAGGCGCTACGATTCTAGTTCATGTTATCCTAAGCTTTCAGGGACGCCTGCTACTCCCAACTGGATGAAAACACCTTTCGGCAAAAGACAAGTAAAGCCCTCAGAGGAGTCTCCCCACTCCTCCGAGGCCTCAGGGGCTACCCCCGAAGGGTACGCTCGCGCGCACCCTCCGAAAAATTACGGTCGACACCTCAATCTCGATTCAAGACCTCCCGTATGACTCCCAGTACTCACGCAGAAGCTCGGGGGCTACTGTTGGGTACCTGAATAAGAGGTACCCTTAACCCTCAACTAAGCAACTCAATCCCTGCATTAACAAGCCCAAAACCACCATTATTATTCTTCAACTCGAAAGTACATAATATATCTGATCCAAGTGTCAAATTACGCTGGGCCGACCCACGAACGGGTCTCGATGAGCCGGGCCACTGTACACTCGAGGGGACCCTCTCGACTCAAGGCTATCCACTCGGGGGGACGGTCACCCCCTCGAGTGACGGAACTCGCTCGGGCGAACGATCGCCCGTCGAATACTGCGCACCCCCTCGACCCACCTATTTTCCATACGATTCTCCAGACATTTAATGTATTTCATCTACTCCCACCTAACCTCATGGCTACAACCATGGTAATAGTGGATGGTACATCGGTCAAATCCCCCTTTTACTGCCCATACCCATAAAACCGGCGGATCGTACCATACTGTTTCACCATACTGCGCACTGTGCCTTGTTCGGCACCCCCTCGAGACGCATTCGTCAACATAGACGCCGCATTTCCCAGGGCTTGGTCTTATCCGTTTGGGTCTCGACCTCCCCGACTACGTTCGGACCCCTCGACCACCCCCTCGAGCAAGACTTCAACGCCATCGGTCAGTGCTCCAACCCCTCCCGACACGACAGCTACAAGGATCTACACGCCCGTATATGGGCATCTGTCTTTCACCGGACATCTACGATGTCATCACACGCACGGGAAGGATGGCCATCGTCTCCAAGCACGTCGCTACAGGGCAAGTCATGCCTAAGGCACGCCTCTACATCAACGGCGACTTGATCGGCATCTCCTTCGACGCCATAACCTACGCCAGCCCTACAAGCATCGATTTTAGGGTTACACTATACACCCGCGCCCCTCCTTGGCCTATAAAAGGAGGTGACGGGCTAGCATAGAAAGGCAACGAAACTCAACCAAAAAACCAGAGGACAGCCAGAGCTCGTAGCGCACAAGTCTTAGCCAACCACACTCGCTCGCTTGTATTCTTCCCTGTATAAGCACTTCGGTGCAAGATAATACAAACTCCCCCCCCTTCCGCTGGACGTAGGGCCTTCTATTGCCTGAACCAGGATAAACCTCGTGTGTTCCTCTTACATCACCATCCAGATTAGGGAGCACGCAGTACATATTCACTCGTTGGTGCTCGGCCCCTAGGGTCGAAACACCAACACACATACGGGTTAGATTCCTTGTTTTATTGTGTCCTGCTCCTCTTTAGAGTTTCTCTGTGTCTCGGATGACTGGCTAGCACTCAGCTAAAAACCACTACAAAAATTGGTTTTAGAGACATGTCTCTAGAAATCAGTTTCTAGAAACGGTTGGTGCGCGACCTTTAAAAATCTTCTCTATTTTCACAAGCGGTTGATAAAACCAACCGTCGGTGTTTTCAACAGCCTCTGAAAAGCTTCCATTTTTAGAGGTAGTTAGAAACACCATTCATATTTAGAAATCAATTTTCCTTGGATCCATTGGCTAACAACTAGTTGCTAAAGTTTAGCCATTGAGTATCCTGATCGGCAGGCTAGCCAGTTCACAAACTAGCAGAAAGAATATTAAGAGTCTCTTCGAGTCACCTCTATGTTCTCATCTAATTCTAGATATTCTATGATAACAAACTTTAGTGCCATCCAGAGGACTTCCTATGTCGGCTAACAACCTTATTTTAGAGATATATAAACATGTTTATCTTTTGTCTAACGGGTCAGACATCCAATAGACTTTAAATAAGTTCGTTGCTTTCAACCACTAGATTCGTACAAAATTAGACAAATAAGCTAAACTGAACTTGCCGTGATTGAATGTGCGATTTTTTTTTCTTCTCTCCGAGGAATCTTGAGGGGTCGCTGCCCCTACAGCTTTATTATAACACAATAAATAAAAAGAAGGGTTCAAAGATATACTTAGAAACATTCAAAGATTAAAAGAGGGGTTCAAGTCACAAATGTCGCGCGCCTAGAGAGGTGGCATGTGAGATGTGACTAGCATATGTGAGTATGAGGCTTGGACCAATTCAAGTTGAATGAAAGGCAAGCAAGTAAAAAAAAAAAGATTCAAGATACAAAGAAACAGAAAAATTCAAGAAACAAAAAAAAAAGGAAATAGAAAACAGACGGTGGCGACAACAGACTGTGATCCATATAAATCAAACAAGGCTGCAAAGGGTACCACATGAATTTTGTTTAGCTACTGCAACGAACACCCATCACTAGTACTGGCGACGATAATGACAGGACTTGTGTCATACCTTGTCACCCTGATCTTCCCCGTGTTCTTGCTTTTGCTCAGAGCCTCGGCCGCTGGCACTGCATCTGACACACTCAGCAGCAGCAGCAACATCACCGACGGCGAGACGTTGGTCTCATCCGGCAGCACCTTCACCCTGGGCTTCTTCTCCCCGGCCGGCGTGGCAGCCAAGAGATATCTTGGCATCTGGTTCACCGCGTCTCCGGATGCCATCTGTTGGGTGGCCAACCGCGACAGCCCCCTCAACAACACCTCCGGCGTACTGGTGGTCGGCAGCACCAGGAGCCTTCGCCTTCTCGATGGCTCTGGCCACACCGCGTGGTCTTCCAATTCCAACACGACGACGACTAGTTCCGCTCCAGCCGCGGCGCAGTTGCTTGACTCCGGCAACCTTGTCGTGCGTGAGCAGAGCAGCGGTGACGTGCTCTGGCAGTCGTTCGATCACCCATCGAACACCGTGCTCGCCGGCATGAGAATCGGCAAGGATCCGCAGACTGGCGTGGAGTGGTCCATCAAGTCGTGGCGTGCATCGAACGAGCCGAGGAACGGGGACTGGAGCATTGTATTGGAGACCAGGGGGCTCCCGGACTTGGTCGCGTGGCAAGGAAACGCCAAGAAGTACCGAGCGGGCCCCTGGAACGGCCTATTTTTCAGCGCCGCCCCGGAGATGGCGAGGCAGTCGAACTCGGATCCGTACTCCAACCAGGTCGTCGTCCGCCCCAATGAGATCGCATACACCTTTGACGCCAGGGCCGACGCGCCCATCTCCCGCTTCGTGCTGAACGAGGTCGGCGTGCTGCATCAACTGGCATGGGATCCGGCCAACCTGGTGTGGAACCTCTTCGGGCAGGCGCCGAGGGATGTCTGCGCCGAATACGCCAAGTGCGGCGCGTTCGGCCTGTGCAACGTTAACGTAAAGATGATCACGGCGACCATGATGTTCTGCAGCTGCGTCGTGGGGTTCAGCCCAGTGAACCCATCGCAGTGGTCCTTGGGGCAATACCAAAGCGGATGCCAGAGGAACGTGCCGCTGGAATGCGACAGCAACAGGACGACGACGGACGGGTTCAAGATGGTGCAGCCAGTGAAGCTCCCGGACACGGAGAACGCTACGGTGGACATGGGCGCGACGCTGGAGCAGTGCAGGGCGAGGTGCCTCGCCAACTGCTCGTGCGTGGCCTATGCCGCAGCCGACATCCGAGGAGGCGGTGATGGCAGTGGCTGCGTCATGTGGAAGGATAACATTGTTGATGTCCGGTACGTAGACAAGGGGCAGGATCGTCTCTACCTGAGGCTGGCCAAGTCTGAATTGGATATAGGTAAGCACCAATTTTCGTTTGCATTAACCTATATTTTTTCTTGGTATATTCTTGCATAAGAAGAATCGTCCAACATCCTAAAGCTTTCTGGCTCCGCCACTTCCTATCAGTAGTAAACCTGTTTCATCATCTGTTCTTGAACAATTTTCTGTAGCTCAAAGGAAGAGGAGGGTTGTGGTAAAGATAGTGCTTCCAATCACAGCATCTCTGCTAGCAGCCACGGTTGCTTACCTTGTTTGGATATGCAAGCTTAGAGGTACAGACACTTTTACTAGTCAGTATAATTTAGAGTGCAGTGCATATAATTAATCCATGTCTAAATTATGATTACCTCTCCGAGGTCTCGTAAATTCTTAAAATTGAATTTGTTCTGATAATCATAATTTAGACACAAATTAATTAAGCTTATATGATTGTTGTATATAGAATATATATTTAGACACAAATTAATTAAGCTCAGGCCACACCGCGTGGTCTTCCAACGCGACGACGAGTAGTTCTGCTCCATCCGCGGCGCAGTTGCTTGATTCCGGCAACCTTGTCGTGCGCGAGCAGAGCAGCGGCAAGATGCTCTGGCAGTCATTCGATCACCCATCGAACACCTTGCTCGCCGGCATGAGAATCGGCAAGGACCCATAGACTGGCGCGGAGTGGTCCATCACGTCGTGGCGTGCGTCGAACGACCCGACGACCGGCGACTGGTTGCTTGTGTTGGACACCAGGCGGCTCCCGGACACGGTCTCATGGCAAGGAAACACCAAAAAGTACCGAGCGGGCCCCTGGAACGGCCTATTTTTCAGCGGCGCCCCGGAGATGGCGAGGCAGTCGAACTCGGATCCGTACTCCAACCAGGTCGTCGTCCGCCCCAATGAGATCGCATACACCTTCAACGCCAGGACCGACGCGCTCATCTCCCACCTCGTACTGAATGAGGTCGGCGTGCTGCAGCGGCTGGCATGGGATCCCGCCCGCCGGGTGTGGAATGTCTTCGGGCAGGCGCCGATGGACGTCTGCGACGACTACGCCAAGTGCGGCGCGTTCGGCCTGTGCAACGTGAGCAAGCTCATCACGACGACCATGATGTTCTGCAGCTGTGTCGCGGGGTTCAGCCCTGTGAACCCCTCGCAGTGGTCCGTGAGGCAATACGGAGGTGGGTGCCAGAGGAACGTGCCGCTGGAATGCGACGGCAATGGGACGACGACGGACGGGTTCATAGTGTTGTGGGGAGTGAAGCTCCCCGACACGGACAACGCGACGGTGAACACGGGCGTGACGCTGGAGCAGTGCAGGGCATGGTGCCTTGCCAACTGCTCATGCGTCGCCTACGCCTCCGCCGACATCCGTGGAGGCGGCGATGGCAGTGGATGCATCAACCGAAAATTGCTGCTCACCTATATCCAATTGAGACTTGGCCAACCTCAGGTAGAGACGATCCTGGCCCTTGTCTACGTGCCGGACATCAACAATGTTATCCTTCCACTGTGTTTAAGAGAAATCCTATAATCTTCTAAGTAAATGTCCATTTGCATAATAAGAATTGTCCAGCGTCCTAAAAGTTTCTGGCTCCGCCACTTCCTATCAGCAGTAAACCCGTTTCATCATTTGTTCTTCAACAAATTTCTGCAGCTGAAAGGAAGAGGAGGGGTGTGGCAAAGATCGTGCTTCCAGTAGCAGCATCACTGCTAGCAGCCACGGCAGCAGGCATGTACCTTGTTTAGATATGCAAGCTTAGAGGTACAGACACTTTACTACCCAGTAAAATGGGTTAAGTCCATTTAGGACCTTCAACTATCGCAAAAGTCCAGATTTTAATGTTAAACTTTAAAACCGGATAACATTGACCCTCCAATATTTGAAAAAGTTTACTTTTCAACTCTGGGCGGTTTGGCTGCCTGTTTCAGTGTGTGAACAGTAACTTTTAACATTTTTTCATAGTACTGATGATTGTTTATTTCATAACTAATTATTGGTGCATGCTAAATTCATGAAAGTTTTTGTGTAGCCTCTTCATGATGTAAACAAATATGAAACCTATAAAATGAATAGTTTTTGCATTTTTTAAAATTACCTCTTTTAATTAATAAATGCAACTTCTATGATTTTATAGGCCAAAATAAATTTTAAAAATTATGAAAATGTATTTTTAGCTATTTTATGATGATATCAACCTGTACAAAAAGTTCAGGATGAAATTGAAATGTTTAAATAAATTCTTATTTCATGTTTAATTAATTATTTAATTAAGAAAAGAGGATTATGATTAATCCCTATGTTTAAATAAATTCTTATCTCATGTTTTATTTAATTAAGAAAACCATCCAGGGTTGAAAAATAAACTTTTTTAAATTTTAGAGGGGCAATGTTATCCGGTTTTGAAGTTTAAGATTGAAATTCGGATATTTTCGATAGTTGGAGGTCCTAAAGTGGACTTAACACCAGTAAAATTCACAGTGTAGTGCATATTATACTCCATGTGTAAATTATCATTATCTCTCTGGGATATCATTTGAATCCTTCAAATTTAATCTATTCTATTAATCATAATTTAGAAACAGATTAATTATATGCTTATATGGTTGTTGTACGTGGAATATATTTATAGATTACTGTAGGACATATAAGAGAGATATTTAACTGTTTTATTTCTACCATATATAGGAGAGGGAGTTGAAGATAGCATGTTATAAGATGCTAATTGGAAACATAGCGTGGTGGTCTATACAACCAATTTCCATCTTTCACCCCACGAATTGGAGATAGACTTATACGTGAACTTTGGAAAAAGTTGTGGAATATAATTCTAAGCCAAATAGCGTAGTTTATTAAATAGATTCTAATTAAAGATGGCAACGGGTAAAATCCGCGCGAATACTGGTAGCACAAATCCGCACCCGCGAGCAAATTTTTATGCGCGCGCCCGCACCCGCTACCCGCGACAGACAGTAATTTGCGCCCGCACCCGCTATCCGCGGGCATGCCCGCATACCCGAGAGTGGAGGAAACGCAGAGCGACACTCCGAGTGGAGGAGCGAGCACAGTCGACGCTGGGGTGCCGAAATCGCGGCCTCTCCCTCGCTCCTTGCCGGGGTCGCCAAGGTTGCGGGGTGCCGGGGTCAGGGAGGCAGCGGCCATCTTCGTGGAGCTGCACGTGTGGGTCAGCGGAGGCACACCGCTAGGACACGAGCAGAGGAGCCGTGCTGAGCTTGCGGCGAGTGGAAGAGCGGCGACTGTAGGTGGGGAAGGAGGCGTCGGGGACTGGAGTAGTCAAGCCAGCAGGAAGTGGAGGAGCAGGAGGCACCGTGTAGGAGCAGGGAGAAACACGCAGGCATGGGAGGGAGGCGCGTGAGTGCGCGACCACGTGGGGGAGGGAGGCGCGCGATGGCGCGAGTTGAGGCTGGCATGCTGAACGACGACGCTGGTGGGGTGGGGATGGAAATTGGGATGGAAACCTTAAAACTCGATGCATATATACCAGTTTCGTATGGGTCCCATATGTCAGTGCGGGTTTGACGGGTTTGTGATATGGGTAGGCTATTTTCTTACCGCGAATCAATGCCCATTGGGCACAATTCTGTATCTGCTCCCATGCCTGCGGGCATAACTAAGCGCCCTCATCTGCGCCCGCGGGTTTGATATCCGCGGGTACGCGGATATGTGCCCGTTGTAATTTCTTAATTCTAATTCATAATGGATCCACACGACCCTAATATTATTTGGCTAGTGCAGTGAAGGTTCTCTCCGTCTCCCTGCCTTAGTCAACCTTTTTTTTTTTATTAGAGGGCAGAAGTTAACAGACTACGCTAAAACGCTAATATGACTTTCTTGAAAGGGCCACCTCGAAACAATGGTAGAGGGAAGAAAGTAATGCCAGGTATGGAGAGCACATCAAATGAACTTGGTGATGAAGAAGATCTCGAGCTTCCATTTATTAGCTTTAGAGATATTGTCTCCGCAACAAACAACTTTTTTGAGGGTACCATGCTTAGACGAGGTGGCTTTGGGAAGGTTTATACGGTAACTACAATGAAATTCCTACACCGTACAATAGTTGTACAAAACTTTCGACATTTCCTAAATGATGAAATCATGCAGGGTATGCTGCCCAATAATAGAGAAGTTGCAATCAAAAGAAGTTGCAATCAAAAGACTTTGGTAAGGGTTCTAGACAGGGGACAGAGGAGTTCAGAAATGAAGTTGTTCTAATTGCCAAACTGCAACACAGAAACCTTGTCAGACTTCTTGGTTGTTGCATTCATGGAGGTGAGAGGCTGCTGATTTATGAGTATTTACTAAATAAAAGCTTGGATTGCATTTTTGGTAGTTAATCTAATATTTTTGAGAAAAATAAGTATTTGCTATAGTTAGCAACTTAGCATGTAAAATTTGTCTGCTTACTAATACAATACTACTGTATCCATAGATCCTGCAAGTAAAAGAGCCCTCGATTGGCCAACAAGATTCAAGATAATCAAAGGAATATCTAGAGGATTTCTTTATCTCCAACAGAATTCAAGGTTGACTATAATTCATAGAGATATCAAAACAAGCAACATCTTGTTGGACACACATATGCGCCGGTCTCGGGAGGCTCTGGCGCACCGCAACCGCCGTCCGCGGGCGGGCTGTGGGACCGTGGCCGCCCCTCCTCCCCTCCTTGCCCGCGCCATGGGCCGCGTAGTGGCGCGCCGCCGCCAGCTGAACCAGCAGCCGCCAATCGCGTCGAGCCTGGGGCGTGGCCCTCCCCTGACCTCAAGGTGCGGGGCACCTCGGCCATGGATGGAGAGCCTAGCCCAGGCGGCTCCACGGCCGTGAACTCCTCACCAGCCGCTGGCGTGATGGCAAGCCCCGCTCGTGGATCTGAGCCCGAGGCGGACGGCATGCCATCTTCCTCGTCGTCTTCGGTGCATGTGCGGAGAGGCCACCGGCGTCGACCTACAGCACGGTGGTGGCCTTCGATGGCTGCCCAGGCCGTGGGGGAGACGATGCCGCCAACCACCCCTGCGGCTACAGCCGCTGCCTTTTCGGCAGGAAAGTAGCTCTCGCCCGCTGCACCTCCCTTCTTCCCGGCATCCTCTGGCAAGTCCAAGTCCATGAGATGGGACGAGGTCCATGCCGAGGACTGTTCTGATGACAATTCCGTCAATGGCTAGGCGGCAGAGCATTTCTTCGACTCTCGCCGCGCGTTCCTTGACATCCATCAGGGGACCCCCGGCGAGCACGGGGAATCCAGCAAGGAGGCTCCTTCTCGCGGACACTCAACCACGCCAAGCCTTCTGCCATCGCTGGCGCATGGAAAAACAGTGGCTTTTCCCAGCCTAGAGGCAGGTGCCAGCGCCGCCGTTTCACCGCAGAGGGTGGCACTGCACACCTACACTGCGGCTGCGGGCTCCATGTCGTACCTACAGGCCACCAGTCGTGCTCTGGCGCATGGCTCGGTGTCCTCTGGGAGCGGCGGCCCCATGGAGACCAGTGTCGTACCTAGGCGCCGCAAGCGCTGGGGGCGCCGACGGCACAAGAGAAAGGCTGCCACCACTTCGGACAGGCTCGGTGGAGATCACAGGCCGCCACCACCGGACCCAAATCGGGTATCCGTCCACCATCGCCTGGGCTCCCACCGCCGTGCTACACCGCCTGACGCTGACGGTTGGTGACGGGTGCTACCGCAACGGCCTGGTTCCAGGAAAGTGAAGCGATAGCGCGCTGTCCAACTGACCAGACCTCGCGTGCGCCCCAGGCCAACGGAAAACCAGTGCTTCAACTGCTTGGCACTAGGGCATCGTGTCATGACCTGCCACCGCCCCCAGCGTTGCTTCAACTGCCACAACAACAACCACCTTACACGCGACTGCAGTAGGCCACGGGTGGCGTGGGGAGCGCGCCAGTCTGGCCAACAGCCAGCCAGGCACAACGGGCGATTTGTGCACCAGTAGCGGGGAGGTGGCCCCAGTGTCAGCCGCGACGGGGATCGCCCGGTGACGACGACAACGGGCGGCTCGTCAGGCAGCGTCAGGGCTGATGCCATGGGACGTCGTCCTCCTCCGTGTCAGGGGTGGTCCGTCATCCTTCCCCGCCACCTCCAGCTGGGGCGTTGGGGCACACTAATGGGAGGACAACCTTGAGGCGTTAGCAGGGTTGGAGACATCGCCGTCGTCGTCCTCCGACAATGTTAGGTCGAGCCTTCGGTTCCCCATCGTTGTCATTACTCATGCTGGCATGACGGACCCCCTCTTCTATGCTGCGCGTGCGGCCATCGCCACAGCAGTAGGGCTGTAGCTAGGGGAACTCCCAGAGAACTTTATTGTTCTTTGTGGATCCCAAGCAGTCATGGGCCGGTCCCATCCGGAGGCGCCGCCCCCTTCCCCACAAAACGGCAACACACCGGCTCGCTCACTCCCGTGCCAGCAGAGCCGCTGCTCACATCAGCACAGGGGCCAGCGTAGGCCCGCATCGCCTCGAAAGGTGTGGAGGCCTCGCGCTCAGCCGACCGCCTCGGGTGCCGCTGAGGATGGCTTTGGCACCGCCATCATCTCAAATGCCTTCGGAGCACTCATGGTGGACAACCACCATCCCCCGCCGGTCAACTTGGCCACCTCCTCCCCCGGTCTCGAGGTGGGGGACACCTCAACTGGGGTCAAGGAGAGGGGCACGGCTGACACACCCACGACAAATGACCACGCTCCCTGCCCTGGCCTGGAGGATGACACCTCGGCCGGGGTGGACGCTCCGGCTACTGACCCCACGGTGACCTTCGGGCCGGGGGCTGAGAACACACCCGACAAGGCTGGGGCCCTCTCTTGGGCTGCCCTTCAGCGACCGTTGCTGCCCATCGACTCTTCTGCCCCGAACTTCATGGACTCCAGCGACGAGCCGCACCATGTCGAGGAAGTCCAGGATATGGGACCACCACCTATGTTCGAGCTCGGGATGGCAATCCTCGAGGGGCCTCCTCCGGCAATCGATACGTCTGTGCCTTCACTCGAAGAGGAGTCCAGTGCCAAATCAAGTACGGGGAATGACGCGGCTTCCACGGGCACTGAGGACCCTCCCGCGTCGTCCAGGCCGTCTGCCGATGGCATGCCCTCGGCATCCAGCACGCCACTGCATGCGCCGCTGCACCCGGGGCAGGAGGAGTGCGCAACCCCCCCCCCCGGTGGACGATGAGCCGTGCAGAACCCCCCTCGCGGATGACACACATGTGGAGGATTCGCCTTCACGCTCGCTAACCGGACGCCTGAAGAGATTCGCATAGAGGGTGCTCAAGAAGAACTCAACGCCGCTGTTGCAGACCAAGGTCTATGACTCTCCATTGCTCCGATGGCGAAGCACGCGTATCGCGGCGCAGCCACTGTCCAAGCATCCGGTCGCCAAGCGGGGAGAAATGCTCGTCATGCAGCTTCTTGGACTACTTGAGGGCAGGCCAGTCGAGGAGGTGAGGCAAGAATACCAAGCCAAGTACAAGCCAGGCCCCTGCAACGTTGAAGCCATGTGTGAGGTCCTCCCTGACCCCCAGCTGACGTGGAGGCGCCGCCGTGGAAGCCGTAAACAACCCGCCGACCAGGTAGACGTTGGGGTTGTGAGCCAAGTTATCTATTGCGTGAGTAGTCCGCTTAGAACATAACAAATAGGGAGAACGTGTTTCATGTAACATCTTGACCTTCCAACCGCGCTTTTCGCTGATGTAAAAAACTCTCCTTCTTAAATACAAAGATACACAGATCATTTGCGTATTCGAGAAAAAAATTCATTGCTGTGTAACGATCGATCCTAGTTGTGTTTCTTCTTTTAAGATCCTATTGCCGGCTTAATAATAATAATAAGAGAGAAGTATAGAGAGTAAAAACGTCCTTGCAAGCGCAAGATGGGGCACTACCACGTACCCATGACAGACTGCCATGGGGTTAAGGGAAATAAAATTAGTAATTAATTGTTGAATAATTCTAAAAAAATTACTTGTTGAATAATTAGCTACCATAAGATTATTAATTACTTGCTGAATCCCTAAGGATTTCCCCCAGCTGAACACAATCCGAGCAGGTGTCCTTGAGCTCTAAAAACCGGTATGCGCCTAGAGTGCCTAGAGTCTTTGAAGGTGACCACAATTCTCTGTTTCCAGATGCACCAGCGCTGTAGAGCATCAAAATTGCCATGATGTGCGCCGTCTTGGTCTTGGAGCCCACTGGTGTCATAGCTAGAAAGGTGTCCATAACATTGACTGGCAACTGCATTCCTGTCCAAGAAGGCCGCTCCAGGTTCCTCCAAGCATATACCAAGGCCATCTCAGGCACAAGGCCTTGCTGAATCTCTCGAAGTCCAGATGCCCAGTACCCTGAATTGAACCTGTTTTGTTACCAGGGGCCATCCTGCTTGCCTCTAGTGGTTTCTGCTTTGCCAGCCCAGAGGAGGCGGCATCTGGCTTTATCCAAGTCTCCAAGTAGTTACTTTGGTGCTTTGAGGGATATCAACAAATAAACTAGAAGTAAAAGGGCCTCTAGCCTACTGGTTAGAGCACATGAGTAGCACCCAGTAGATCCGGGTTTGACTCCATGTGGAAGTGAATTTAAACAGGTCTGTATTATTAAAAAGATCAAAAAAAATAGACATAGGGTTCCTATGCTGACTTCTAAAAAAACAAATAAACTAGAATAATGGCACTTAGAACTGATCTCAACAGTCCACGTCGTCTCGGCCATCCTGCTAGTCTAGATCTTGTCTTATCACTATGAGCTGAACATTGGACGATCCTGAGACAACCGAGGTTGAGTGACAAGGGCACCTTTTGACTAGCAAAGGAATTCAGGATTTGATTTAGTTTGACTACAGAGCATCAAATCGGGGCAACCAGTTACTTTTCCAAATTTAGCTTTAAGCTTGTGGTGTTTCCAAAATTTTCGAGAATATTGAATAGTGCTCTGACTTCGCTCTGGACCGGATTTAGCAAAATGACCGCATCATAAGGATAGAGGGACAATCTTAGTTTATCATTTTGCCCTCAGAGGGGTGAGAGAACTCCAGCACCCCCTACAACGTATTGATTTCTTGCCGAAACCTCCTCTCATGATTGATTCTTTGGCCAGCAACGCCGTTGAGAAGGACTGAGGAATTCAGGATTTGAGTTTGACTATAGAGCATCAAAATTGGCGCTTGGCCTTCTCTGTTTTTTTTTGTTTTTTATCTCCTCTTAATTGAGGTGTGAGTTTAGGTGCTATTGTATTATTATGGTTATGTATATCCTTTATGGATATAGAGATCGGATTAATAAAATCTATTATCTAAAAAAAAATATCCTGTTGAATCGTGATCCTTGTCCTTTGTGTTTCTTTTTAGTGATATATAACACGGGTGCATTGTTTTTGCCGTTGTTCCTTTGATCCAAGTTGATGACCAGAAGAGGGCTGTTCTTCCATTACCTATGGTGACTATTGTTGTTGTGTTGACGAGATCACGATCAGTTTTGTGGATTCCCAGTTTGTCGGATTTCTATAAACTAGAATGAATATTAAGAGCGAGTCTCTTCGAGTTGCTTTAAGTGCTCATCTAATTAGATATCCTATGATAACAAACTAGAGTGGCACCTAGAGGTCTTCCTATGGCGGCTAACAACCTCTAGTTGTCAGAGAAATACATGTTTATCTTTTGTCTTAACATAACAGGTCAGCCATCTAGAGACTTTAAATTTGTTGCTTCCAACCACTAGCTGCCTTGTTCAAAGTCAACACACATCGCCTAGAGAGAGAGAGGTGGCATGTGACTCTAGCATGTGTGAGTATGAAGCTTCAACCAATTCAAGCTGAATGAAAGGCAAGCAAGTAAAAAGAAAAGATACGAAGAAACAGAGAAGATTCATGAAACCCAAAAAAGGAAATAAAAAACAGACGGCGGCTACAACAGACTGTAGGGTCCATAAATTAACCAATCAAGGCTGCTATACTAATAAGCTAAGCGGGCACCAACGTGGATCATATATACTATCAGTATGGGTACCATGAAATTTCTTGAGCCATTACAACAAAAACATCCACTAGTAGTCTAGTACTGGCGACGAGAATGACAAAACATTTGTTGTACCTTGTCACCCTGATCTTCCCTGCGTTCTTGCTTTTGCTCAGAGCCTCGGCCACTGGCGCTGCATCTGACACACTCAGCAGCAGCAGCAACATCACCGACGGCGAGACGTTGGTCTCATCCGGCAGCACCTTCACCCTGGGCTTCTTCTCCCCGGCCGGCGTGGCAGCCAAGAGATATCTTGGCATCTGGTTCACCGCGTCTCCGGATGCCATCTGTTGGGTGGCCAACCGCGACAGCCCCCTCAACAACACCTCCGGCGTACTGGTGGTCGGCAGCACCAGGAGCCTTCGCCTTCTCGATGGCTCTGGCCACACCGCGTGGTCTTCCAATTCCAACACGACGACGACTAGTTCCGCTCCAGCCGCGGCGCAGTTGCTTGACTCCGGCAACCTTGTCGTGCGTGAGCAGAGCAGCGGTGACGTGCTCTGGCAGTCGTTCGATCACCCATCGAACACCGTGCTCGCCGGCATGAGAATCGGCAAGGATCCGCAGACTGGCGTGGAGTGGTCCATCAAGTCGTGGCGTGCATCGAACGAGCCGAGGAACGGGGACTGGAGCATTGTATTGGAGACCAGGGGGCTCCCGGACTTGGTCGCGTGGCAAGGAAACGCCAAGAAGTACCGAGCGGGCCCCTGGAACGGCCTATTTTTCAGCGCCGCCCCGGAGATGGCGAGGCAGTCGAACTCGGATCCGTACTCCAACCAGGTCGTCGTCCGCCCCAATGAGATCGCATACACCTTTGACGCCAGGGCCGACGCGCCCATCTCCCGCTTCGTGCTGAACGAGGTCGGCGTGCTGCATCAACTGGCATGGGATCCGGCCAACCTGGTGTGGAACCTCTTCGGGCAGGCGCCGAGGGATGTCTGCGCCGAATACGCCAAGTGCGGCGCGTTCGGCCTGTGCAACGTTAACGTAAAGATGATCACGGCGACCATGATGTTCTGCAGCTGCGTCGTGGGGTTCAGCCCAGTGAACCCATCGCAGTGGTCCTTGGGGCAATACCAAAGCGGATGCCAGAGGAACGTGCCGCTGGAATGCGACAGCAACAGGACGACGACGGACGGGTTCAAGATGGTGCAGCCAGTGAAGCTCCCGGACACGGAGAACGCTACGGTGGACATGGGCGCGACGCTGGAGCAGTGCAGGGCGAGGTGCCTCGCCAACTGCTCGTGCGTGGCCTATGCCGCAGCCGACATCCGAGGAGGCGGTGATGGCAGTGGCTGCGTCATGTGGAAGGATAACATTGTTGATGTCCGGTACGTAGACAAGGGGCAGGATCGTCTCTACCTGAGGCTGGCCAAGTCTGAATTGGATATAGGTAAGCACCAATTTTCGTTTGCATTAACCTATATTTTTTCTTGGTATATTCTTGCATAAGAAGAATCGTCCAACATCCTAAAGCTTTCTGGCTCCGCCACTTCCTATCAGTAGTAAACCTGTTTCATCATCTGTTCTTGAACAATTTTCTGTAGCTCAAAGGAAGAGGAGGGTTGTGGTAAAGATAGTGCTTCCAATCACAGCATCTCTGCTAGCAGCCACGGTTGCTTACCTTGTTTGGATATGCAAGCTTAGAGGTACAGACACTTTTACTAGTCAGTATAATTTAGAGTGCAGTGCATATAATTAATCCATGTCTAAATTATGATTACCTCTCTGAGGTCTCGTAAATTCTTAAAATTGAATTTGTTCTGATAATCATAATTTAGACACAAATTAATTAAGCTTATATGATTGTTGTATATAGAATATATATTTATATATTAGGCTCGAGAGATATTTATGTGTGTGTTTGATTTGGGGGGGGGGGGGGGGCATGTGGGATGGGTTAGACCTGACACAGTATTTTGGGTTAGATTGAACCTAACTCAGGTTTGGTTGACGGGGATTGGTTCAACCTAGTTTCGTTGTTTGGTTTGAGAATTAGAGTTGAGGTATGGACAGTCATTCTAACATTGTTATGACTGTTGTCCATGGGCCCACATGTCAGTCACCATTCACCTTTTTCTATCTCCCGTTCTTACCTAAAAAGGGGGTTCCCGTCGTAAGATCGAGCAGGGCGTTTCCCTGACGTTGTGGCTCTGCACAACCGCTGAACGCTGCGCACGACCCCGCGCCGCCTTGGCCGAGGCTTGACCCCGCCCCGCCATGGCCAGGGGCTCGAGCTCGCCCCATGTTGCCGTGGCCATGGCCGGGTGCTTGAGGTCGTGTCACACCGCCGTGGCCAGTCACTCAGGGTCGTGCCACGCTGCCAACGGAGAAGGCGCCAAGGGCACTGACACGTGCAGAGTGCAGAAGGAAGCCACGACGTTCATCTAGGTTCCACCCAATTTCTCCAATTCGGTGGAATAATGGGGGTGAAGCCACATCTGAGGGAATATTCTCTCCCAGGGATGAACCCAACGCACCAGCTTTGCAATCAAACACCTTTAAAATAAGGCCCAACCTAACCCAACCCAGTAGGACCTCCCAACCAAACACATTGCTAAGTGTTGCATTTCTAGGGGAGTGAGTTGAAGGTAGCATATCATAAGTTGCTAATATGAAACATAGCATGATGGTCTACAGATCAATTTCCATCTCCCACCCTACGAATTCACGATGGCTTATACGTCAACTTTTAAAAGTTGTGGAATATCAAATTCCAAGCCAAATAGCCTAGCTCATTAAATAGATTCTGTTTCAAAAAAATAAACCAAATGACCCTATTAGTTGGCTAGTGCAGTGGAGGTCTTTCTCTCCCTCTCCCTCTCCCTCTCCCTCCCCTAGTCAATTTTTATCAACAGACTCCACTAAATCGCTAATATGACTTTCTTGAAAGGCCCACATCAAAACAATGGTAGCAGGAAAAAAATAATGCCAGGTACGGAGAGCCAGTCAAATGAATTTGGCAATGAAGAAGATCTCCAGCTTCTATTTGTTACCTTTAGAGATATTGTCTCTGCAACAAACAACTTTTCTGAGGGTAACATGCTAGGACAAGGAGGCTTCGGGAAGGTTTATAAGGTAACTACAATGAAATTCCTACGCAACATAAGTGTCGTACAAAACTGTCAACATTTCTTGAATGATGAAATCATGCAGGGTATGCTGCCCAATAACAGAGAAGTTGCAATCAAAAGACTTGATAAGGGTTCGAGACAAGGGGCAGAGGAATTCAAAAATGAAGTTGTTCTAATTGCCAAACTGCAGCATAGAAACCTTGTCAAACTTCTTGGTTGCTGCATGCATGGAGACGAGAGGCTATTGATTTATGAGTATTTACCAAATAAAAGCTTGGATTGCTTCATTTTCGGTATGTATAACTTGTACTTTATACTGGAAAAAATGACAGTACTCATTACTCTAATGTGCTTGCTAACTTTACTTATATGACCATTGTATACAGATGCTGCGAGGAAAATTGTTCTTGATTGGCCAACGAGGTTCAAGATAATCAAAGGAATATCTAGGGGAATTCTTTATCTGCACCAGGATTCAAGATTGACAATTGTTCACCGAGATCTCAAAACAAGCAACATATTGTTGGATGCAGATATGAACCCTAAGATATCAGATTTTGGTATGGCAAGAATCTTTGGAGGGAACCAACAAGAAGTAAATACTAACCGAGTTGTTGGGACATAGTAAGTAATAATCGCCTCTATTTTTAACATTTTTTTCTTATTTTGCTAGTCCTATTCAAATATGTTTATATTGCTAATGAGTTTTATGCAGTGGTTACATGTCTCCTGAATATGCTATGGATGGCGCCTTTTCTGTCAAGTCCGATGCATATAGCCTCGGTGTCATACTTCTAGAGATCATAAGTGGTTTCAAGATCACTTCGACTAACTTCACCAACTTCCCTAGCCTATTAGCTTATGTAAGTATATGGTGGCATCAATATTCAAATTATACAATTAAAAACAAACAAGTTGATGATATATTTTATTAATTTTCTTAAATTGATCTAGGCATGGAGCTTATGGAATGATGGCAAGGCAATGGATTTAGTGGACACATCCGTTCTTGGAAGTTGTTTGGCAAACGAAGCTTTGAGGTGCATCCACATAGGCCTCCTGTGTGTGCAAGATAATCCAAATAGTAGGCCACTTATGTCATCAGTTGTGTTCATGTTGGAGAATGAGACCACGTTACTTCCGGTACCAAAGCAGCCCGCGTACTTCTCGCAGTGGTATTTAGAAGCCCAAGGAATAGGAGAAAATAGAAACAGTGATCTCATGAATAACATTAGTGTCTCAGTGTTGGAGGGACGGTAAATGGTTAGGTTAGGCTCCGCTGCGCCCCTTGTTGATCCAAGATTTAAACAGCTAAGGATCGTGAAGGTTTTCTTGAAGGCACTTTTATAACGTATTCTCTCTGTTCTAAATTATAGTTTATTTTAATTTTTTTATATATGCATTTTGCTATGTATCTAGATAAATAATATGTCCAGATAAATAGCAAAATGCATGTATCAAAAAAGTTAAAATAAACTATAATTTGGAACGGATAGAGTATGTACTTAATATTCAGAGGTTAACATATGATCCTGCTTGGCCCACGGCCACCGCGTCACCTATCTCATCGAGTCACCCTTCACTATTGTGTACAAAGGTCGCAGCGTTGCAGTTCAGAGTCCACTTTCACCACTATGGACAAAAAAATCAAGAAGAAGCGAGACGTTTGGGTGGGATTTTGGATTATTTTTTAAAAGGACGGCAAAAGCTTTATCGTAATTTCTATTAGACGAATAAAGAAAAAGAAGACAAGCGCCTCGCCTAGTTTTCGAAGTGGAAATTGGGCGAAAACCACACATACAATTGTGGATGGTACTCTACTCCAACTGCACACCTAGGTACAAGTCAACTCAATTCGCGCCACAAAGAGCGCCAACTTAAACTCTACTCAGCTTCCCGTTTGGTCGGATTGGGACATCAACACAAGTCTCTAACAACTCAACCCTCGGTCGGATTGGGTAATCGACGCGAGCAAACCACTTGACACCACTAAAACTTAGGCGGATTGGGTCATCGACATGAGTCACCACTCCACTAAAAGCTCAAAGAAAACAACTACAAACAAAACAAAAAAACTAAGCCTATAGCACCACTGACACCAACCGCGCAACACAACAGCAGAAACAACGATCTAGCCCTGCCCGAGATCCACAACGGCACCTTCAAGAAGGTAACGACGCCCAAGCGCAGTGTCGCTCGTCCAAAACAGGACTGGATTTTCACCTGTGGAGAGTGTTGGGGATGCGACACCCTCAACAGGGGAACGACACCCGCAGATGTCGCTGTCGCCAGGCTTACACCCAAGAACCCACAACACGGGCATCGATCAAGGTGCTGGGTCCCTACCAGGAACCAAATCATCGTCGCCAGACAAATTGCAGAAACCTCACCGGGAGTCGATGCGCCGGCCACCCAAGCCGCCGCAAAGCTGCACCATCATCCCACCGTCAATCACCTGCCGAAGACCAGCATCCCGTCGTCGTGCACGTCCACCAGCCGCGCATGCCACCTTTGCCCACAAAGTACTAGAACCGTGGCAAGGCCCCGTTCCAACACCACCGTGGACGCCAAAGCCTCCATCCTTTCGACGAGCGCCCCACAGCGAAGGGCAGGGCCATGGGGAAGGGATGGTATAGACGGAGACCACCCCAATGCCAGCACGAGCCCTAGCCCTCGCCACCAAGCGACCACCATCAGGAAGAAAGAGGGGATGATCAGAAGGGGAGGGAGCCCCGCCGCTGTCCCCTATGCCCCCATGGGCACCACCACCGCGCTAGCGAGCCCCAACGGACAAGCACGGCCACCATCGGACCTGGCAACGCTGCAACACCTCCACGGTACCGCGGGCAAACCACAGCCACCGCCAGCCATGCCACCATGACATCACTGAGGAAGCCACGCCATCACCATTGAGTCACAGCCCAGCCACCGGAATCGACACCCGGGAGCCCGTCTCGCGGCCTGCCAAGCCTCTCCACCTCCACCAGCACCGCAGCGCAAACACAGCCAGAGGGACGGCGAAAGTGAAAGGGCCCTAGATCGGTCCCGTCATCACCACCGCCCAGGCGCGCAGACCGCTGCCGCCCCAAGCCGGTCCGGATGGCCAGGGATGGCTGGGGAGAAGGCCCCCGAATGACCAACCCAGACGCCCCGCGACACCCATCGGCGTCGCCGGCCCGTCGCCGCCCGATGTGGCGACTGCACGTCGCAGCACACCGTCACCGCCCAGATCCCGCGCAGGAGCATCGGATTCGGTGATGCCCACGCCAGATCTGCGCGGATCCTGGCCGGCCAGGAATCTCGCCGCCGGAGCCCATTGCGGAGCCCGTCAAAGAAGCCGACGAGCACCCCGGCCGCACCTCCACCATGGCCCCCCCACCGCCGCCGCCGAGCCACCAGGGTACTCCACCGCCGCCGCCGAACCACCAGGACGTGCCGACGCGGAGCCCCGCCGTGCACGTCCACGCGCACCCATGGCCGTCGCGGAGCTCCGCCCGCCCAAAGAGCCCGCTCCGCCGGGCGAAAAGGCCTCGCCGCCACCCTCCCAAGAGGCCGCGCGGTCATCCCGGCAGCCTCCTCCGGTGGCGGCGAGGGAGAGGGATGGGGGGGGGGGGGAAGGAAAGTGGCGGCGGCACTAGGGTTCGCCGCCCGTGCCGCCCAAGCGGGAGCGGCGCGGGCGCTGTTCGACAGGAGAGTCAGTGGTCTAGAATGGCGGATTTTGGATTATTTCTATCTACTTTTAATCTAATTTTAATTGGAAACAAACACGCACCTTTATTGCCGCACGTGCCCTAAATTTCTACATTTGATCAGAGATTGCATCGAAGACTCTCCTACCAAAGTTCACTGGTTCGTCAGCAGTCGTGCACATGTTGGACTTCAGGATCAGGAAATGGCGGTACAAAGGTTGCGGCGTTGCAGTTAAACGTTCACTTACTTTGACCACTATGGACAAAATAATCAGAGAAGAAGCTAGACGTTTGGGTAGGATTTTGGATTATTTCCATCTACTTTTAATCTAATTTTAATTGGAAACAAACACACCCTTTATTGTCGCACGTGCCCTAAATTTGATCAGAGATTGCATCGAAGGCTCTCCTACCAAAGTTCACTGGTTCGTCGGCAATCGTGCACATGTTGGACTTCAGGATCATCCAAGAAACAAAAGCTACGTACCTTTTAATTTCTTACATCCCAGAACACGTTTGCTGACTCCAGAAACACGAAATCTACCTGTGTGGCCAGGGTGTGAGAGCGACGACGGCGAAGTCGTCGGAGACCATTGCAGTCACCACTACACTGCTGCTTGCCTGCTTGTCTGGTCTGCTCACCGTTGCTTGGTCAGTCAAGGTCGCTTCCTTCATCTGTTAGTCTGTGAATTATTGCAGACTTTTCCGTCATCCTATCTAGCTTGTCCCACCTATATCAATTTGATATATGAAAACCACTGCACGCTTCGATTTGACAGCAGCAAGTGGTCCACTATACTTCCAGTCCAACCATTCTTCATCTGTAGTTCTGCACTGACACTACTACATGATAAATTTTCTTCACACTGCTCCATAGGCCAGAGAACAAGAAAAGCCCTGATGGATATGATGTATATTCCCATCTTCATCTTCATCTCCATCCTCATATTCTTGAGTTCGCTCTGTTAATCCGACGATCAGCTGACACATACAAATCCACTCTTTCCCAAAGACACTCTCATCTCTGAGGGCGGATACTTTGCTCTTGGCTTCTTTTCTCCTACCAATTCAAGCAACAATTTATACATTGGAATTTGGTACAACAATGTCCCAGAGCGAATGGTGGTATGGATCGCCAACCGTGACAGCCCAATCACAACCCCTACATCAGCGAAGCTTGCCATCTCAAACAATTCAGGACTGGTGTTGTCGGACTCCCAAGGGCACATCTTTTGGACGGCAACGAGCAACACAAGTGGAGGTGCCGGAGCTTTTGCACTATTACTCAGCTCAGAAAACTTTGTCCTTCGATCGCCGAATGGCACAGACATATGGCAAAGCTTTGATCACCCAACTGATACAGTTCTTCCAACCATGAGGGTCATGCTAAGCTACAAGTCACAACCGGCAACGCGCCTCTTTGCTTGGAAGGGTCCTGACGATCCATCATCGGGGGACATCTCTGCCAGCATGGATCCGGCCTCCTCAAACCTTCAGATGTTCATTTGGAATGGGACTTTGCCGTACTACCGTTCTACGGTTGTGAATGATGTCCTAGTATCCCGCGGCACATTCCAGAGCAACAGTACCTCGGCTAGGTACCAAGCCATGATAGTTGACACAGGGGATGAGACCTACTATACGTTCACACTCTTAGCCGGTACACCCTACATGCACTTTTCACTTCACTATACACAGGCAAGATGGAGTTCCTGATCTGGAAAAATAGCACATCGTCCTGGGCAGTCATTTCTGATGTCCCTAATGTTGGCTGTGATCTCTACGCCTCTTGTGTCCCTTTCGGCTATTGCGATCACACAAAGGCAATGCCGACATGCCAGTGCCCTGATGGTTTTGAGCTGGTTGATGGTCTCAACTTCTCCAGAGGATGCCAGAGAAAGGAAGAGCTGAAATGCGGAACAGAGAACTATTTCGTGACCATACCTAATATGAAGATTCCTGACAAGTTCTCGCACATTAGAAATAGAACCTTCGACCAGTGTGCAGCCGAATGCGCCAGAAACTGCTCCTGTATGGCATATGCCTATGCCAACCTAAGCACTGCAGGCATTATGGGAGACACATCGAGGTGTTTGGTTTGGACTCACGATCTCATTGACATGGAGGAGTTCAGTCCTTTAGAGAACTTGTATATCCGTCTTGGAAAATCTCCTGGTATGCTTGTTCCTTCTTTCCCTGGAGTAATATTTGTGCACAATGTGCCGCACCATCGCCCCTCTAAGGCCTGTCTGTAAGATACTAGTAAAGATGGAGATTTCTCGGATTTAGTTCAATTTGTGCAAGCACTAATGGACTTAACTAGATTTGGCATTAAATTAACCATAACAGCATACCATATCTCTTTATACTGTTTTTGACACCACTACTGAAGCAGACAAAAAAAAAGAAAAAAAATTATAAACTACCAGTTTCACTTTTCATGTTGGCAGCAGAAAAATATGCAAAAACCACACTAAAGATCATGATATCTAAAGCCGAATCAGTAATGAAACTGTTGTAAGCCACGTTTAATTAAACGTATTTGTAGTGCTGTTTTCTTCTCAGTGAAAAAAATGTGCATAGCTCGTCTGCAAAAAAAAAAAAAAAAAAAAAAGAAACATTCACATGAAATCATGTATTTACAACTACAACGGAATAGTATACAAAGTCAACACCAATGAGTAAATAGAATTTATGGCTACATAAACCCGTTGAAGATAGTTCTAGACCTAAGGTCCATATTTTAGAGGTAAAGTATTTTCAGATTAGTCAGGGCAACACACATAGTAAACTTACAAAATTGCAAGGAATGCTTGAGAAATAGATTCTAACAGTATACATTTCTATGTACAGATCACAAGAAGAGCAATTTTTCTGAAAATTTTACTCCCAACTATAGCATGTCTGCTGCTAGTTACAATTGGCGTTCTTGGCTGGACATGTAAAAACAGAGGCACAGAGAAATGAGCCCTCGTTTTTTAAAAAATACAGTGTTAATATGTATATATTCAAGTAAAATAAAGTGATCCATTGATGTAGGAGGCAAATGCCACAAGAAGAAAATCTAAAAGAGAATGATTCTAGAATACTTGAGTTCAACAGATGAAGTTGCAGCAGAAGAACCTAGTTAAGCTTCTTGGTTGCTGTGTTCATGAAGATGAGAAGCTGTTAGTTTATGAGTACTTGCCAAATAAAAGCTTGGATTACTTCCTCTTTGGTAAATTGAGTTTTAAATTTTCCATACAGTTGATAAAATCAACAAATATATATGCGCATGTGCCTTTTGATATGCCTTGTTTCATATATCTTATTAGACTCCACGAAAAAAGTCAATGCTTCAGTAGCCAACAAGGTTCAAGATAATCCATGGGGTAGCTAGAGGAATTATGTATCTTCATCAGGACTCAAGATTAACAATAATCCATAGAGATCTCAAAGCAAGCAACATCTCTTGTTAGACAAGGACATGAACCCAAAGATATCAGATTTCGGCATGGCTAGAATATTCAGTGGTGACGAGATCCATGGAAATACTAACCGAGTTGCAGGGACATAGTAAGTAACTCCCTGTAGACATTCAAAAATGTCCAGTGCTATATTTGGCACCATGAGTAAGTTATGGAGGCCCTCAACATAGTTGAGATCAAGTGGCGTCGTCAATGGAGCAAGCAAACATGCGAAGAAGATGGCGAGCCACAAGCGAGCCAGCCTAGCCGGCTAGGCCGGTTGGCCAAGTCGGCTAGGCCGGCTTTGCCCCTCAAGCCGGCTTAGCTAGGTCCTCAGGCCGGCTAAGCCGGATCTAGCACCAGCTGGTGCCATCCACGTCACAACCGACTAAGCTCGGTGTCTAAACCGCCTTAGTCGGGTCAAGTCCTGGCCGCCTGGCAGCCGCTCGGCCCCGTGAAAACTGGCTTAGCTGGGTCCCTGGCCAGCTAAGCCGGATTTGCCTAAAGTCCGAACCGATTTGTCTCTAAATCTTGTTTTGGCAAGTGTTGGTCCTGCGAAACTTGGAGATTACAATCTAAAGTTATTTCCTGTTAGGATAAGACTAACCCCTCTATATATACGAGAAGATCATGGGCGATTGATCCCATCCTATCAATCAACACAAAAACAACCAAATTATCCCCCTTTGCCCTAGTTTTCTTCTTCTCAACCCCTCTATCTGCTGTCCGGCTCTTCTCTCCATGAGATTAGTTGGCATCTTAGGCGGCCTTGCTGGTCCTAAGAGATCCTCCACGTGCTTCCTCCTGACGGATCCTTTCGAAGGTGGTTCGGGAGTTGTTTCAGCCATACTCGAGCTCTACATCGGCCATATCGATCTCTAGATGGGTTTGGCTGGTTACGCTGCATGTTTGTTGAGTTGCAGGTTGTCCAAGCAACCTCTTTGGGCATCTAAGACCCACTGGTGTGTACGATCGCGAATCGGTGTCAACATACTTTTTGGCGCTTCCGCTAGGGAATTCAAGATATAAATTGACATATAAATCTACCAGCGACATGGGTTTAGGTGGGGATGCAGCGAAGGACTTGAGCGAAGTTCATAGCGGCAACATCATCAATCCCATGTCCATGGGAGTTATTACCTGAATTGCAAGCGCAACTTCAAACCAAGCTCGAGGAACTCTAGAAGGCTTTTCTTCTAGGTTGCTCCAAGGGCCGACATGACAACGTGGTACAATTCAAGGAGCCAAGCGTTGCTGAAATCTTGGGAACTTCATCATTGAAAAAGGTAAATTCTCGTCCTAAGTATGATAAAGCTCCAGTTTCACAAGCTCAAGTTGCTAAGATATTAATGGATCAAAACATTTCTTTTGAGTCAACTTTGAAACAATCTCTTGGTGCCATAACTTCTAGATTAGATAAAATAGAACAGAAGGTAACTGATTCTGATCAACCGGGTGTCTTACCACAACCTGAATTTAGCATGCCGCAAGGATTCTTTCAAAATCAGTTAGTGAAGCTATCAAATTAAAATTGGCTTATTCGGTTCCCCTTACCAATAAAACCGGACATCTTGGAACAAGTTCAGCAGGTGGTGCTCAAATTGGCTCAACCTTTACGAACCGATTATGGAGCATCTAGAGCTTTGGGGGTAACAATATTTTACCTAACCCACCAAAGTCCCCTTCCAAATCCTATGCTTGAAACCATGAAGGGTACCTCTTATAATGAAATTAATGATATTTTAAGTCAGTTTAGAGAGGATTTCACCAAGAACCATGAGGAAAGTCTAGGTGTTCACCTTAAAACTGCTCAAAACATGTACACCAAACCGTATCCTTCTGCAATTGACTATATGCGTAATCCTAAAGACTGGAAGGTACCTGACTTTCAAAAGTTTAGTGGTAGTGATAGTAAGACCACCATGGAACATATTAGTATGTATCTTGCTCAATTAGGGGAAGCTAGTAATCATGACTACATGAAAATTCATAATTTTCCTTTATCATTGACTGGTACTGCTTTTTCATGGTTTTCTTCATTGCCACCTTTGTGCATCAGTTCTTGGGCTCAATTAGAAAAAAAAGTTTCATAACATTTTTATGTTGGAACCCAAGAAACTAGATTATAACATCTTACTGCTATTAAACAAATGCGTGATAAAATTTTGATTGAATTCTTTAATAGATCTAGAGAGAATAAGAACAAGTGTTTCCATTTGAATATTTCTGAAAGAGATCTTGTTGACATCTGCTTTAATGGTTTATATTCTAGAATTAAAGAGAAGTTAGAGAATGTACAATTCACTAGCTTCAATCACCTTATCGAGAGGGTCATTTTCTAGGAATCACGCCTTAAAGAATCTCGTATCACGTATAGAACCCATCGTTCGAATACGCATGCTTTTGATGCTTTTTCAGATGATTCGAATGATGAGAATAAAGAGACATTGGCCGCTGAAATTAGATGGCCAGCGGAGATTAAACATATTACTTACCCTTCTCTCAAGCCGATTCATAGGAATCGGAATGAGGAAGTGAAATTTACTTGTGACACTTCTAAATGCGACCAGATTTTTGATGAGTTACTCAAAATCGGATGCATTAGAATTAATTATACTTTATCTTCTGCAGATGAGATTAAGAGGCGTGCTTATTGTAAATATCATAACTCTTATTCTCAAGGAAAAGAGGGGTGTGGTGAAAATCTTGGCTTCAGTTTGTGGCGTCTGTGCTTGCACTCATGGTCACTGTCATGTACCTTGTTTGGATATGCAAGCTTAGAGGTAAACACACTCTACTATAGAAGTCAAGTCTTTAGGTTTTTGGGCATTTTCTTTTTTCAACAGTTCTTTAGAACATGGGTTTGCAAGTTTTATGTAAGTACCCCAGGTGGTCAACTCCAACAACTATGGCAAGGCTAGATGGGTAGCGACACATGCGAGGTATATTTAGCATACGAGGTTTCAAGAATATCTTGCTTGCTATTTTACAAAATGAGATAGCAAAGTTGTTGGAGCTTAAGAGCAACTCCAGCATAGTTGGTTAAAATGGATTGCTAAACCTAGGATTTAGCCAAACTCTAAAATAGAAAACTATGTAAAAAATAGAAAACTTCAACAGCCTTTGTACTATGGCAATGCTAGATGACTAGCTATTATAGTTAACTTTTTGCTTAAAAAATCTAAATATAGCATACAAAACAAGGATGACATGTCTCTTAGAGATGCTCTAACATTTTTGCAGTAGAAATTATAATAATGGCCTACATAACAACGGTATCACATCTCTTGGAATTGCTCTTATATGCTTCCCTAAGGGACGGTGTGTTGTTTTGTAAATAACCTTTTTGTTTTTTCTGCTAATAAATTCTCGACAAAGCTTTTGCCGACCATTTCAACAAAAGTAATTCAGAGTTGATATATTAGAGTGACTAATGGAGGTCTCCGCCCTAGGAAACTTTTTTATTCAAGTGCATATGTTAACAGACTACACAAATACGACTTACTTGGAAGGCCCAAGTCGAAACAATGGTAGCGGGACTTTTCTCATTTCTCCCCGATTCTCTCTCCCACATCACCTATGCTGCCATGTCAAAATATTGAAAGCAATGGAATGAATGAAACATACAACACTCAGACAAGCGAAGCATCTGCTTGACGACTGGTATGTCCCCCCAGCGACGCGGGGGTGATTTTCCCCCGCCGCCACCAGCAACCCCGCCATAGACCCCATCCGGCCGCCGCCGCTGCTCCCCCGACTAGCAGCAGCTCCTGCCCTCTCCCTCATTTCCCTTCCCTTCCTTCTCCATGTCCTCCTCCCTGTGTTCCTGTGAGCAAAGGTGGCCCAGGAGACCATGGGGGCAGCGGATCCGCGCCCTCCACCACAAGATCCGACAGTCCCCCGCCCAGATCTGGCGGGTGGCGTGCGGGCACCCTGGCCCCATGCATGTGCGGCCGGCGAGCGACCGACGGCGTTGGCCTTGGGCACGCAACCCTGAGTAGGCGGCCAGCGCCCACGCTGTGCACCCAAGGTCCCGCTCTCCACCCCCGCCCCCTCGCCTGGTGCGGTCGGACACCGGCGGCCCAGGGTCCTGCCCCAGCCAGCGGCAGCGGCTGCCCTAGCCCCAACCGCCTGATTTCGGCCCGTGACGGCCCACAGCACCCCCTGGCCCTAGATCAGGCTGTTCGGCATTGGTCTGCTATGGATCCGCAATGGCCGACGAGAGTCCTAGGCTTGTGCGATTGCCGGTGAGGCTCGGCCACCAGATGCGGCGCAAGGCTGACCTCCGCAGCGCCTGCGCTCGCGTATGGGTGGCGACCGGCAGCTCCGGCCTAGGCGTCAAGGGGCAAGGCGGATCTACCCATGGCGACGCACCAGGGGCTCATAGGGCTGCCTCCTCCGGTGTCCATGGTATGTGGGGCAGGGGCCATGCGTGTCAGCAGCAGCCCTGCTGCCACGGCTAGGGCATACCTGCCTCTGCGGTGGCGAAGGGCTGGGCAGTGGTATCGTGCTGCTGCCTGCCCTGCGGGCATGCAAAGTCAGGGTGAAAACCATTGCTTGGGTGTTGCTGCACTTCCAGGCTAGTGGCGGTAGAACAAGTACGGGTCATTTCCCTCTTAGGGGCACTGCTGAAGACTTCGGCCGTGCTGGAGCCGCCGACGATGCTGTGTCAGGCAACCGGGCAGGCACAGGCACCACCCCTAGGACAAAAGTCCCCTGAGTGCTCCCACAATGATGATGATATCTGAGGACGCCATTCCCCTTCCTGAAGGTGTCATTAGAGCGCTCAAAATTGTTGTGCCCTGCACTGCCCTATAGCCTCGGCCAGTGCCCTTGCCATCCTTGGCTCGTTTCTGCAGGTCTTGGGGTGAAAGCCCTTACGAGCTTGGTGCTGCCATCATCGATGTTGGCGTCCTTTTGCGTCATCTCCTTGTTGAAGGCATCGACACAAAAGCACACCTGCATTCTGCCGCGGCCACCCCCTTGCACCACCTTGCTCCTTGTTTTTCTCCTCCTCTTTGTACCTCTTGCTCTTGTTTCCCTCTTGGGTTTGCCTGGCTTGGCTGCTAGCCGTTGCCATTGCTTCGATGAGCATCTTCTTATTGCGCCTCTGCTCCATCGGTGGTCTCCTTGGTGGTGCCATATTATCATATGTCGGGTGGAGATTCCATCACTGTCGCCATTCCCCTTCACGGCTTCCTCCCTGTGAATGGCGTTGAATGGCGATACGTGGGCCCAGATGCGCAGAGGTATCCCCATCATTTTCAAAGGAGGTCGTTGTGTTCAGTGATCCTGCACTTGCATGCTCATCACTGCTCTTAGTCCCCTCATCTGTTAGTTCCCTTTCCACGGTTTCGCATCTTAAATGGAGGGCAGCAGCGGAGTGACGCAGTTACGAGGAGTGGTGCAGGGCATAAAGGCTACGGTGAAATCGGCAAGTATGTTGTTCGGAGGGAGTGCAAATTGACGGTGGTTGGCATCTTTCAGCTTAAGTCTAGGCTTATCCTTGTTTGTTTCTGTTGTATTGTGATTGTTTATGTTCAAGTGTTGTTGTAAGCTTCTAGTGTTTGCTGTAATCTCTCTCCCCCCCCTCTTTGTACCTCTCAAAAATTTGTATGAGGATTGGCACTTACACCCTTCCATCGCTCGGCTTGCTGAGCAACTATGGAATGAAAAGTAGGTGTAACAACCCTAAAAATTACAAACACCAAAAAATGCAACCAACAAAATTTTTTTCGAAACAAGCCCATGTTTGTTGCTTGTCATGTAGGAACTTTACCCTTTGCACGTGGCACATATGTTTAGTGCTACACTTTTCCTGTAACACCATCACATGTGTCTTAATATATTTAGATAAGCCACATGTGATTATTCCCTGACTAGCACCTTATGTTCATAAATCAAGTACCTATGATGCCCACATAACTTCCCATGTTGCCCCACACGAGGCTAGACTTATGAACTCCTCTTGAACCTAAATCACCTATCATGCCCTAACGACTCATCTTATCCTACTCGAGATCCTAACCTTTTAAACCCTATGTCCTATGCACTCTAGCTACCCCCTCTATGTTTCTTGTGATGAATCTCAAGCGGCATTAGTCCTGCTTATATGATTCCCTTGATATAATCCTACGTATCACTAGAGTTGCCCCTGTGTTCTCTTGCACTCATGTTACAAACTCTAGAGCTTTCCTCTACCTTCATTATCTACCTGTTCCGCTAACTTTCCTCACCTTGCTCAAGCCCTTTTTATTAGAGCCATGTATCCAATGCATCTCTTATTTTCCCTTATGTTTTGCATGGATTACAACAAAGTATCAATAGAAGTTGCTATATGTTGCACTAGTGGTATCACCATATTGCTCCATTGTTACCTCCTATGTTGCACTCCAGTACCTATGTTACTTGAGACCTAGCTCTCGAGCTAACCCCTATATCCACCACCTAACATACTCCACCAATCCCCTCAACTGAACAAGCCTCATACCCTGATATCATTTACCACATGTTGCTCTTCCTATGTTTCACAAGTTGTAACTCAATGTTGCTTATGTCTTTCATCAATGTTGCATTCAACATGTGATTGGCACCTTAAATAGACATATGTATCCTTAAGTGATGAACTTGCTCAAGTACCACTTACTCCAACCTTGTATTTATTTTATCACATAGCATACATCTCTATTGCATTTTAATTCAACAATGTGATTTGGATTTTATTTGGATTTTTGTGATGTCTAATAAAATACCAACAATATTTATTTATCTAATAAATAAATATCTATTATGGGGATAATACCCAACATAGCTAAGGACTATGTAAGTCCACTGAACACCTAATTGCAACATGCTACTTTTATCAAATAATTGTATATATGAATACATATATATACACATGGAATAAATGGAAACTGAAAAAGAACAAAGAATAAGGAATAAAAAGGGGAAAGCCTTTAGGCCCATGGCCTCAAATCAGCCCAGCCAGGCCTACACCTTCTTTCTTACCCGAGCGGCCCAATCAGCGAAGCAGCTGGCCCAACCCGCAGTCACTGTCCCGGCCTGCTCTGCCCTCTCTTCACCGAGCCGGCCTGTCTCTACACTCCAAGCTGGGCTAGCCCATGAACCCAACCGGCCACAACACACCACGTGCACCTGCCTCTCTTTCTTGCGCTCACCGACGGGTGGACACCGCAGCGGACCTCAGCTGTCATGACCTTCTCCCACCGGTCCCCTCTGTTTCCTCTCCTTTTGGCACAGCGTCAGGACCACCGCACGCCAGGGAATCCCAAGCCGGCTCGTCCATCCTCGGTGTCCATGCCTGCCACCTACCTCACCAACGGGTGGAGGTAGGCCACCTGTACCGATAGCCTCTGACAAGAAGTACCCACGGCGTGGGCATCTCTCGCTCCCACGCGCGTAGATGCCTTGGCCGCGCGTGAGCTTGCCGGCTGCTTGCCCCTCCTTTCCTTGGCTGCTACAGCAAAATTGCCATGCCCCCACTGACTCATGGAGCCCACACGACCCTGACAGTGCCCCCAGGAGCACCTCGACCGCCTGATCACCCAACCCGATCACTAGCCGTCCGTCGGGCACCTTGCCATGGCCGTCGCTCTATTTAAGGACAGCCCGACGCCCTAGGGTTCTCCACCAACCCTCTCTGCCACCCTGGTGGCTGCCAAATCGCTACTCACCGTGCCAAGCCAATGAGAAGAGAGGGGGAGGAGAGGGGAAGGAGGCAAAGAGAAAGAAGAAGACGCCGTCAGGCAGTACGCCGCCGCCGAAATTAGAGGAGAAGGACCCGTCGGGGCTAGAAGAGACGCCGTGTACCACGACAAGGAGGTCATCCTTGCTCTACTCTACTTCCTGGAGCACCCCGTGTCAGCTTATCCACCGCATCGCGCCTTCTCCCTCGACTGCGCCCCATGGTTAGCAACGCCGAGCCCCTCTACCACCCTCGGCCTATGCTGCTCCCGTCATGGCGACCCACACACGGGTCGCATAGGCCAAGGCCATCACCGCCCTCTTGGACATGCACACGCACCATGCACGGACCGGCTAAGCCAAATAGAGTTGGTGCTCTGGGCACCGACGCAGCCTGACCGCCATGCCACCGCCGCGGACATGCCAGCCACGGTGAGCCGCTACCCCGGTGAAACCACTAGACCATGGAAGCCTTCGAGCTCGAATTTGAACTCGCAATGACAAGGTGCACCTCATGCAAATGCTAGGCCCCACGGATGGCCGCTACCGACCCTTGGACACAGCACCATGCCACCGCCGCCATTCCGCAGAGCGCCGCCGTGGCGAGGGCACTCTATGCAACTCCGGTCGCCTCGCATCACAAGACCCGATCGACCAACTCCACCTCAACCCACTCCATCTAGCTGGCGAGTTAATGAGGCCCTTGGAGCCTGTCTAGCCCTGACTGTGCACCACCACCTTGTCGGAGCCGCGCCAGAGCGCCACCGTGTCACACCGATCCCCGTCGCCACCAACCGTGCCTGGAGCAAGGACAAGACGATGATCTTCACCGTGGGGGCAGCATCAAGCCCCCGAGAAGATGAAGACCGTAGGATGGCCCTAGAGCCCTAGCTGCATGACCGTGATCGCGTCGGAGCTCCGTCGTGTGCCCAGTCGTGCAAACGAACTCCGCCGCGGACTATGGTCGCCGCCGGCTAGCCAGGCACTTGCGAGAGGACCCCCAATCGATGAGCCGGGCGCTCAATTTGGACCTTGGGACACCGCGGGGTAGTTGATTCTGCACGCCATCACTGTCGCTCCGCCACCCACCAAGAAGGGACCTCACCGGCTATAGGCTATCTCGTTGAAGGCCATAGACTTGCTCGCCGTGTTGTTGTGATGTCAAATCACTGATTCATGAGGCAAGAGGCCCAGTATATCGCTGAGAGTGAAGGCTCCACCTCTCTCCATCGCTGCACCCCCGCTAGAGACACAGCTGGAGGAGCTCATAAGCTTCGCTGCCTCCTTGAGGGACGTCAACCCGCACGCCTCGGCCCTGTGGAGCGGATGTGCCTGTTAATTTTACCCAAGGGGCACCCTGGCACCGAAATTGGAGACCTTGCCAACGGCGAGCCTCACGGTCGTGGAATAGAGGATGGGGAAAAGGAGGCAGAGGTAGGACAGTGGAGAAGGACATGGTCCTCATGAGCCCTGAGACTAACTATGGGCCCCATTTGCACCAGTACCCCATGCACCAAGCTCGTGAACCACCCCGACCGGAGGACCTCACCATGGACACGGTCCAGGTGGACCAGAGGCTGCTCTGTGAAAGATCAAGAGGATGGTGCACCGTAGACCAAGGCGCCGTGGACAGAGCCCGACCCAGATCCAGCGTGATGACGTGGACCAATTGCAGAGTGACACATGGCGGGCCTGAACCCAGCCCATGTCCGGCCCATCCGGCCCAATAACAGCCCAATAACGGCCCATTAATAGCCCAACAAGGGCCCATGTTGACCGTTGACCAGTCAACGCTGACGTCAGTATCTGACATCAGCCTGGCCCCATGAGTCAGTGATGACGTCAGCAGTGACGTCATGCGGGCCCACGGATGCCTGACCGTTGACTTGGTCAACGATGACGTCAGCAAGACGTCGTGCTGATGTCATCTGCCGTATCAGCAGATATACCACGTCAGTGTGACCCCACTGTACACGTGGCCCAATGCCGGGCTGACACGTGTCAGCCTCTTGTTTAATCCGGCCCTTTTCTTTTTTGGAATATATTTAAATCTTCAGAAATTCATAACTAATTCACACGAACTCAGAAAAATATGAAACAAGCACCCAAATTTTCTATAAATTGAGCTCTATATCATGAGCCTATGTTTGAGTGCATTTGGATTTTTTAAATTTTATTTGGTTCTTTGTGCTATTCTATAGGAGTTGCTTACGTGACCATTACGTCTCGTTTTCAGAGTCGAACGAGGAGCGATCCGAAGGAGGAGGTTACGAGCACCAAGAAGGAGGTTCCACTGAACGACTACATTGACGGATGACGACTCATACCACTACTACCCCGACAGCGTAGGTCTCATGGCAGCACCCTCTCTTAGAAATCCTATTGGACATGGCTAATATCTAGAATTGCTAGTGCTTTACTTTTATGCAATGCTTACACCTGAGATAGGTTTGCATGATAGAATTTTACTTGATATCCCCTACCTTGCCATAACCTTTCACCTTCTTAACCGCTGCTAAGTTAGCCACATTCTTGTGCTATATTATATATATACTTCACTTGCTTATATTTTGATGCGACGTGATGAACCCCGAGAAGGCCTGGAGGGTGCCAGGCTGGAGATGTGTGAGTTGCTGGATCAGATAGGTATGTGAGATGATGATGCTGTATCTGGGTTTGGGGTGGAACTTACGGCAGGGAGTAGGGTGAGGGTTGAGTCGATCGAGCCGGGATCTATGACAAGCTTTTGGAGCAAGTCTTGCCGAGGAATGGATCTGGACATTTCCATGAGAGGAGCCTGTGGTGGGCTAACTGAGATGTGATGGTGGTCCTTGGGTGTGATCCCCTAAGAGGTGGAGTCACACTTAGGAACAGCTGCGCTGGTATCCGGACCTTAGGATCTCTTGCTTTCCACTCGCTCTCCATGGGGGTGATGGCCGAACCGCTGTATAGATCGATGCCATTACTGCTGGGCGAGTAGTGATAGGAAGGTATATGCATGGGACGGAGCTAACACCCTTCTAAGATGATCATGGCACCCTCTTCAGGAGCGGGTACATGCCATGGCATTCTCTTCGGGAGAGAACACATGGGCTCTTCACAGTTCCAGCGATCCAGAGCTGGATGGTAGAATGGCATCGTTCTATGGCAGTAGGCGCCCGAAATATGCCTAGATGTGCGCGTGCATCGATGATGGCTATCTGGTGGATTAGTGAAACCTCTGCAGAGTGTATGGTTGATCGATTAATACATATGCCGATTCTTCGGCTATGGACCTTTCCTGAGTTTCGCATGCACCGGACTAGGGAGTGGAGTGTTCTACCTTCCCCTGAGAGTTGTTTCTAGCCGTGAGCCAGGTTGAAGGCTGCGGGCCGCTGAGACCGGCCAAGCGGGAGTTGGCCAGGTCGACTTGAGAGTGAGTCTTGATGGTGATGGTGGTGGTGATATGGTGATGCATCTGGGATGGATGAGATGGTGGATGGATGTGTATGTGGGACAAAAATGTGTTAAAACTTGACTTCTTGTTATAAACTTGATTACTACTTGCATGCATAGGAAAAACCACAGCTAAAACTATAGGATCGCCAGATCCCTTTGTTTCTTTTTGACTAAAGCTCATCGGTGCTGACCATGGCCTGCACACATCTGATGGTGTGCAGATTTACCTGCTTCACAGAGATGTTGGAAATAGAAGGTTTAGAAGGTCTCGTGCCTACGCTCAAGATGGTTGATGAAGATCCTTCCACGAATGTTCTTTTCTTCCGTAGCTGTTCTGGATGCTTGTACTCTGATGATCCGCCTTGTGGCGAAGTTATAAATAATGTAAGCCCTATTATTGTATACCATTATTTAGTTTCGATGTATGAATTTGATTATCAACTGTTGCGTAATAATGTGATTGTCTATATTATTACATTATTATCCGTTCTGTGAATTTTTCCTTCATGGAAAATTTAAGGATGTTTCAGTAGGTGGAGATTGATTTGATCCCCCGGAATTCCCTCAAAAAAAACAATGGTAACATGCTTGGATGAGGAGGCTTCGGGAAGGTTTATAAGGTAACCACAATGAAATTCTTACAGAACACTTATTTTTATTTTCTTCATCTAATAAAAATGCGGCAAAACTTTTGCCGTCCTGTCGAAAAAAATCCTACAAAACACAAGTGTCATACCAAACTTTCGACATTAATGATGAAAGCATGCAGGGTATGCTGCTCAATAACAAAAAGTTGCAATCAAAAGACTTGGCAAGGGTTCTAGATAAGGGACAGAGGAATTTAGAAAATGAAGTTGTTCTAATTGCCAAACTGCCACACAGAAACCTTGTAAGATTTCTTGGTTGTTGCATTCATGGAGATGAGAGGCTGCTGATTTATGAGTATTTACCAACTAAAAGCTTGGATTGCTTCATTTTTGGTAGTTAATCTTGTATTTTTGAGAAATAAATAAATGTTTGCTATAGTTATCATGTAAAATTTATCTGCTTACTTATATAGTACTACTCTACTTCTGTACATATAGATTTTGCAAGTAAAAGAGCCCTTATTGGCCAACAAGATTCAAGATAATGAAAGGAATATCTAGAGGACTTTTTTTTTATCTCCAACAGGATTCAAGTTTGACTATAATTCATAGAGATATCAAAACAAGCAACATCCTGTTGGACGTAGATATGAGCCCAAAGATATCGGATTTTGGTACCGCAAGAATCTTTGGTGGAAACCAACAAGAAGCAAATACTAATCGAGTTGTTGGGACATAGCGAGTAATAATTAACGCATGATATTCTTGATTTGATTTTTTAAAATTCTTTTTCCATTCTTTCAATTTGTTTATACTTAGTGCTAACTTTTTATGTAGTTGTTACATGTCTCCTGAATATGCAATGGACGGTGCCTTTTCAGTCAAATCAGATACATATAGCTTTGGTGTCATACTCTTGGATGTTAAGTGGTTTAAAGATCACATCGACTCAGTTCACCAGCTTCCCTAGCTTATTAGCTGCTATTCTTAAAATTTCCACAGTTCGATAAAACATGCTGACATCTTTGGTAAAAGAACATGTTGATATCCTAGCTATGAAATTGGTTGAATTGGTTCAGGCATGGAGCTTATGGAAAGATGGTAAGGCAATTGATCTCGTGGACTCATCAATTGGACTTGTTCACCAGTTGAAGCTTTGTGATGTAGTCACATAGGACTCTTGTGTGTGCAAGACAATCCAAATAGTAGGCCATTTATGTCATCAGTTGTGTTTATGTTAGAGAACGAAACCACATTACGTTCAGTCCCAAAGCAGCCCTTGTACTTCTCCGAATTGTACTTAGAAGCCCAACGAACAGGAGAAAATAAAAATAGCTCCATGAATGACGTTAGTATCTCAATATTGGAGGGACGGTAAGTGGTTAGTAACATTTCTAGTAGGTTATATTTTTAGAATAGTGATTACATGGTTTTAGGATTTAGGATACCTCCTTATTGCACGGAAATGGAACTGTATATACTTATTGTATAAACAAAGCTAAGGACAGCTTCTACGCTAGCACTGCGTTAAAAAAAAAACCTTCTACGCTGGCATAATGGTACAGGGACTTCTTGTGCAGTTGTGCCAATTTCCATTACAAAGAAGTTTTGGTGCTGATTTCTTTCTCGTGTGAGTTCATGGGTCATGGATTTGTCTCTTATCGTCCTCATGCGTCTCTTATTTCTGGATTTGGATCAATGCAAACAAATCATCGATGTGTAACTATCTATCCTAGCTGTGTTTCTTTTTTTTAAGATCCAGTTGCCCGGCTTAATATTAATAATAAGAGAGAAGTATAGAGAGTAAGAACGTCCTTACAAGAGCAAGGGGCACTACCACCCATATGCGGTTAAACAAAGACCTGTTTCATAGTTACAAGTTGCTCCACTAAATGAGAACATCTAACGACCCTGTAGCACCGTGAGGCTCATGCAATTCACTGACAATTCCATCTTCTCGATAGCCTTTCCAGGTTGTGGTGCGAAATACATAGGTTCAATTGGTGTTGGAAGCAGCGTGGTCCTGTTCTCCAACATGACCACAACTTCTGACATGAGTGGCCTGTAGTTTGGGTTGTCTTGAACACATAAAAGTCCTATGTGGATGCATCGTGAAACTTCATCGAGATAACAATCGTCTTTAACAGATTTGTCCAGCAAATCCTCTGTTTTCCCATCCTTCCACAGGTTCCATGCCTAAATAGAGATTTATTTTATTAGAGTAAACTAATATACTACTAATAACACTGAGTAGTTGTACTTGCTTTGGAGGATGAAGACTTACATAGACTATAAGGTTAGGAAAATCCATGATAACATGTGGTGAGCTGATTTTTAACCCACTCACAATCTCTAATAGTAGAACACCGAAGCTGTAGGTGTCAGACTTGACTGAAAATTCACCTTTCATTGCATATTCAGGTGACATGTAACCACTGTGCAATTAATACATTTCACTGATAAGGTGTATGCATTGTGAACAAGCAAGACCAAATAAATCCCACATGAAGAATTTTATAGCGCAGGAGTTACTTACTACGTCCCTACAACTCGGTTAGTATTTTCTCGGAGCTGATCGCCACAGAATATCCTAGCCATGCCAAAATCTGATATCTTGGGGCTCATCTCCTTATCTAACAAGATATTACTTGCTTTGAGGTCTCTATGGATTATAGTTAATCTCGAATCTTGATGCAGATACATAATTCCTCTCGCAATGCCTTGGATTATCTTGAACCTCGTCGGCCAGTGAAGCATTGCCTTTCTTGCTGAACCTAATAAGAAGGTATCAGACGAAGTATTATATATCATAAGGAACATACAAACATGTATGGGTTTATGGTGTGATGAAACTGGAATTGAATACTACCAAAGAGGAAGTGATCCAAACTTTTGTTGGGCAAGTATTCATAAACCAACAACTTCTCATCTTCATAAATGCAGCAACCAAGAAGCTTAACTAGGTTCTTGTGCTGCAGTTTTGCAATCAAGACTACTTCGTTTCTGAATTCCTCGGTGCCTTGACCAGAACCCTTGCTGAGTCTTTTGACGGCTACTTCCTTGGTACCTTCCAACACTCCCTACATGATTTCACCATTGAGAACGTATAGTTTTATTTTCTAGCAATAATGCACTTATATATCAAGGTAGAATATTTTGCTGGTACCTTGTATACTTTACCAAAACCTCCTTTTCCAAGCATATTGGAGTCAGAGAAATTGTCCGTTGCTCTAACAATGATCTCGAAGCTAATAAATGGGAACTCCATATTCTTGTCGCCAGCTACATTTGTGGAAGTCAAGTATTCTAGCATCTTTCTCTTCTGGACTCTGTTCTTGTTTCGTTTCCCTGCTAGCAATTACATCAATGGATCGCTTTCTTCATGAACACTACAGATGCTTCATTTCTGAAAATAAGGGCTCTTTTCTTTGTACCTCTGCTTTTACATGTCCGGACAAGGGCTCCAAATGCAAGCAGCAGCAGCAGGCATGCCATAGGTGGGAGTAAAATCTTCAGCAAATTGCTCTTATTTTTAACTGTACGTGGAAATGTATGGTGTCAGAATTTACTTGCATGAAGCATTGCTTGCACTTGTGAATACGATATGTGAACATTCAAGAACAATGGGGGTACCTGGTGACGAGCCAGCAAGCCGGAGGTACAGATTCTCTCCATCCATGTGCGCGTACTTGCCCATGTCAACAAGTTTGTCGAACCAGAGCAAGCACCTAGTCAGGTCGCCCCCGCTGGTGGCGCTGCTCAAGCTGGCGTAAGCGTAGGCCGTGCACGAGCAGTTGCTGCTGCACTCTGCCCTGCACCCGTCAACGCTTCTGTTCCTGACGAGTGCAGGCATCGCCGGCGTCTTCATCTCCGGCAAGGTCACGAAATGGTCTCCGCCGCCGCAACTCAGTGGTTCCTTTCTTGCGCATCCATCCGACGGACCGGTCCTGCGGGGCTCGAACCCGTCGGGGCACCTGCACGCTGGGACTGCCGCCGTGACGTCGCAGTAGCCGAACGGCCCGCAGGCGGCGTAGTGGTCGCATCCAGGAGCAGGGTACGCATCCAGGACCGTCCACAACGAGCTGCTGCTGTTCCAGACGCGGAACTCGTACCTGCCCCTGGAGGAAATCGTGGCTTGCAGGCCCGGCGACCCGTCGGAGACGCTGTACCTCATGGAGATCTCGTCGCCGCTTGCGATGACCGTCTCCATGATGACCGAGCTAGCGCCGCTGAGCTGGTACGACACGACCATCCCGCCGTTCCATGCTCCGCTGCGCCACAGCACAATGGACCCATGCCAGATGAAATACTGAAGGCCCGAGCTGACGTCCCCAGCCACGGAGAACTCACCGGTGGACGGGTCCTCGGGGCTCTTCCAGGAGATGAGGCGGTCGGTGAACCGTGTCCGGTGGTTCATCCGGAACGGCATGTTCGGCAGGATGGTGTCCGTTGGGTGATGGAAACTCTGCCACAGGACGGTCGCGTTCGAGGACAGGAGGACCAGGTTCCCCTCGTTCAGCAGTGCCGCGCTAGCTACACTTCCGACTCCGGTGGCGATGTCGTCGTCCACCGCCGAAGTCCAGTATACACGGCGGCCTTCGGAGTCTGCCAGGACAAGGCCGGCCCGGTTCGTTACCGCTAGTGTCACGGAGGAAATAGGGGCGGTGATGGGGTTGTCACGGTTGGCGACCCACACGACCCTGCGCTCAGCCTCAGGGACGTTGTCGTACCATATGCCGAGGTAGAAGCGTGTGCTTAAGCTGCTCGGAGAGAACAAGCCCAGAGCGAAGACACCATCGTTGGAGGTGAGCTTTTCGTCAGGCAAGACTAGTGGTTTTGCGGGTGCTATCTGGTCACTGGAGACACACAGAGAACCTCCGAAGAGGAGGAGGTGGAGGAGCACAATCAAAAGAGGAAACATACTCTAGTTGTATCTCTCTTTTACTACCATGCTAGCTCGATCTACTGGGAAGAAGAACAGTACAAGGTACAGCATGCTATAATGCTACAAGTGTGTTGACTCTTCCTCGGGTATGGTTGGACCTAAACAACTACCAAATCTGAGTGACCCTTGCGGCTTCTTTATGTTGAACCTGCGGAAGTGCGGAGATTGTAAATTGCACGTTGAGTTCGTCAAAGACATCACGCAGAAAAATCTAACGTGTGACAGCAACTTAGCGTCAGCTTGAAGCCGCTGTAGTGTAGTTGTTGACTGTATTTTTTTTTTTTTGAAACACATAGCTTCATTGATAAAAAAAATGTTATTACGATCAAATTGCAAACAAGGCTGCAAGAAGCTAGGAGGATCAAACTAGTTCTTGTTTGGTTCCCACCTCCTAAAAACTAAAGTGGACTAACATGAATTAGTCATCTTTTAGTAGCTCTTGAGTGACTAGTGAAAGAAAGTGTTTTAGTCACCTTTTAGTCAGTTTGCGTGGCACTTTAGTCTCTAAAGTGACTAAAGTTTAGTCCACTTTAGTTTAGTTTAAGGTGAAAACTAAACAGGCCTTAAATAAAATAAGCTAAACTAGAAGAAGCATATGCTGGGCACATAAGTGTGCTACAAAAGTTTGTCTCCCTTCTAGTATGGATAACCTGAAAGGAGACCATCTCGCCAACATTGTCTCGGATCACCTTAATCTCTGAACGATGTTTCCCTTTGTTCTTCCACAGCAAAACTAGCTCCCGGCAATCAGATTCCACTTTGATCCGTTCTATGGTGATAATAGGCTTGTCTCTTTTTTCTCGCTCCATTTCTTAATAAGAGGCCGATCTCTATTAATCAATTTCTACAGGTGGTATTTTGTTACAAGTGTCTTGGAGATTCCAACTAAGAACATACCAGATGATTCTGAGGTGGAAGAGGTGGATACAGTGATGGTGGTGGGTCAGGATGTGGCAGCCCATAACTCCAGGAGGAGAACTATGAGGTCATGTGGACAAAATGGTAAGGTACCTGTGCTAATCTTGATAGATTCAGGCAGTGTCAGTAACTTTATCAGTGACAAGTTGGCTACTCAGTTGTCTCAGACAGTTAGTGACTGTCCACCCACACGGTTTACAACGGCTGATGGCAGTCCCATGGTGTGTAGCAAGAGGATGCTAAATTTGCAATGGGCTTGTCAGGGGTACTCGTTCAAGTATGATGCTGGTATTCTGCCATTGAAATGTTTTGATACGATCTTGGGGCAGGATTGGTTGGAATCTGCTAGTCCCATGTGGGGGGTTGGTGCACTAAAAAGATAAAGTTTACATATGATGGTACTGTTAGATGTTTTGGGCCATGGACCAAACAATTCTAAATAAATCCCAAAGACCCACTAACATATGCATGTATATATGGAAAGGTGGGAGACTTTAGTCCCACCTTGCTACTTCAAGAGGAGTGAGGCCTTTAAATAGTTGAGCTATCTCTACTTTGTTGAAGTTATTGGGGAGAGAAAAAGGAAGAACCACACGCTCGCGCGCTCGCCTCGCCTCGCCTCGCTGGGCTAATGGGCGCGCACGCACGACATGCGCGTGAATGGTCCGCCGATTTCCCGCTCCGACCCTTGCGGGTGCGCGGCCTCCTTTTGCCACTCCGAATTTTTGCATGCATGGAGAAAATTACGCTAGCCTATTTGGTAAGCAATTATTCTCATATTATGGTAAGTGCACAAACGACAGGTCAATAATACTGTGATTGAGCAGCTAATTACTAGCTGCGACGCATGTATAAATATGGGGCGAGACGTCGTCCTCAGTACCGAGAGATTCATCTCTTCCTCGCCATAGTGCTGCGCTGCTGCCGTCTTCCCCATCCCATCGCCGACATGCCATCGGTGTCGGGAGAGCAGGCTCCGAAGCCTACATCTCCTCACGTCCCCGCACGGGGTAGGGGGCGTATCAGGTTTTTGGGAAGCGCCGTCACGACTGCTCGCTGGACGTCTTCTTCCCTCTACGCCGCTGATCCGGATCTCAGTCGACGGTCTGCTACGTTTTCCTTCATCGGCAATCCCACTGTAAGAATGTCGATTCTCTCTCCGTTGTTCGTCTCGTATTCTCTCTGTTGCTAGTATCAAATCACATACCTGTGGTACATGCTGTTGGTCTTTTCTTCATTGTCGGAATTAATTTATGCATCACTAAATTTCTCTTATTTCCATCAATCCAAAAACCTGATAGGCATTTAGCGATGACTAAGAGATATACTGATGCGATGAAACCGGAGAAGTTCACTGGTGTGAATTTTAAGAGATGGCAGACGAGGGCTCAGTTGTGGCTCATGGCTATGGGTGTGTTTTGGGTCGTGGGTAATCCTCCCACACTACCTCTCACGTCTGAGAAAGAGGTGCAGAAGTTTATTGCGGCTACAAAGATTTTCATCGGATGCGTTCTTAGCGTGCTCTCTAACCAGCTATGTGATGTTTATATGAACATCAAAAGTGTTGCTGAACTGTGGGAAGCACTTGAACACAAGTTCAGTGCTGCAGACACTGGGCACGAGTTGTAAGTGATTGAGAAGTCACGAGTTCCAACATATTGTGAACACAAGTTTCAACTTATTGTGAGGGGTGGAACACAAGTTCCATTTTAAAGTTCCAACTCACAATAAGTCGTAGAACTCATGCCTGTTCCATTTCAGTCGTGGAACAGGCATGAGTTCCAACTTATTGTGAGGGAACTTGAACAACTCAGACACGTCTTGCCTGACAAGTTTGTGGCTGGTGGTATGATTGCCAAGTTGCCTCTGTCATGGAGAAACTTTGCCACAGCTCTGAAATATAAAAGACAGAAGATCCCAGTCGAGGATCTGTTGGCTGGTCTTGATGTTGAAGAGAAGGCTCGGGCAAAGGATGCTCCACCAAAAGCCCTATAACAGTCCAATGCCAATGTGATGCAGCATGCTGGCAAGAACAAGCAAAAGCCTGTTCAGACTATTCAGTTCAAGAAGAAGAAGATGAACATGGATGAAGTTGTGTGCTTCGTTTACAGTGAGAATGGACACTTCACCAAGAAGTGCAAGAACCGCAAGGGCAAGAAGAATCAGCAGGGGCAGAAGTCTGTCAACGTGACTATTGGTAATCCTAGCGGATCTGGGTACGGTAATTATTTACCTAGTGTATTTTCTGTATGTCAATCTAATGATTGGTGGATCGATACAGGAGCCAATATTCATGTTTGTACTGATATCTTCATGTTTTTATCTTACCAGGTCGCACGAGGTTCAATCGTCATGATGAGGAATGGCTCGCATGCTTCTATTCTTGGTGTTGGTTCGGTCGATCTAAAGTTCACTTCGGGAAAGATCGTGCAGCTCAAGAATGTGCAGCATGCTCCCTCAATAAAGAAGAACCTCGTTAGTGGATCCCTCTTGTGTCGAGATGAATTCAAGCTGGTATTTGAGCCTAATAAAGTAGTCGTCTCAAGGTATGGCCAATTCATTGGCAAAGGCTATGAGAGCGGAGGCTTGTTCCACTTTTCACTCTCTGATTTCTGTAATAAAGTTGTGAACCATGTGTGTGATTCAAACAATTCGGTGGCTGATATATAGCATTCACGTTTGTGTCATATTAATTTTGGTTGTATGTCGCATCTATCCAGTATGAATTTAATTCCGAATTTTTCTACTGTCAAAGGCTCTAAATGTCAAGCATGTGTGCAAGCAAAGCAACCTTGTAAGCCTCACAAGGCTGTAGACGAGAGATGCATGCCATTATTAGATCTCATACATTCAGATATTTTTGAAATGAATGGTGTGTTGACAAAAGGAGGGAAAAGATACTTCATGACTTTAATTGATGATGCAACTAAATATTGTTATGTGTTTCTTCTAAAAACTAAAGATGAGGTGTTTGAATGTTTTAAGACTTATAAAGCTGAGGTAGAAAACCAATTAGAAAAGAAAATCAAGCGTGTTAGGTCTGACCGTGGTGGAGAGTATTTTTCTAATGAGTTCGATCTCTTCTATGCGGAGAATGGAATAATTCATGAACGGACACCACCATATTCACCCCAATCTAATGGGGTTGCCAAAAGAAAGAACCGGACGTTAATGGACTTGGTGAATGCCATGTTAGGAACATCCGGTACGACTAAAGCATGGTGGGGGAGGCTGTTTTAACAGCATGTCATATTAGAGTTCCAACTAAAAACAGTGAAGTTACTCCATATGAAGGATGGAAAGGAAGGAAACCATCACTCTATTACTTGCGTACATGGGGCTGTTTGGCCATGGTTAGCGTACCCAATAATAAGAAATGCAAGCTCGGACCAAAGACCATTGATTGTATCTTTTTAGGTTATGTGTATCACAGCACGGCTTATAAGTTCTTAGTGATAAAATCTAAAGCGTCTGATGTTTTAGTTGATTCACTTTTGGAGTCACGGGATGTTACTTTCTTTGAGAATATTTTCCTGATGAAAGTTTCTTATTCTTTATCGAGTTCTTCTAGTGAATTTATTCCTGAGCCTACACCCTCGATAGAGCCAATTATAGACCCACCTGGTATTGAAGAGGATGACAATGTTGTAGCTCCTAGAAGGAGTAAGAGACAAAGGGTTGAAAAATCCTTTGGTGATGACTTGATTGTGTATCTCATAGATGATACTCCCACGACCATTGTAGAGGCATATGCATCACCAGATGCAGATTATTGGAAGGATGTAGTCTGTAGTGAGATGGATTCCATCACTACAAATGGAACATAGGAAGTAGTAGATAAACCAATGGGTTGCATACCGATTGGCTGTAAATGGTATTTAAGAAGAAGTTTAGGCCTGATGGTACTATTGAAAAGTACAAGGCTAGGCTTGTTGCTAAAGGTTTTACACAAAAATAAGATAAGGATTTCTTTGATATCTATTCACCTGTTGCCAGATTAACTACAATCTGAGTGTTATTATCCTTGGTTGCGTCCCATAAGCTTCTTGTCCATTAGATGGACGTGAAGACGGCTTTCCTTAATGGAGAGATAGAGGAAGAAATTTGTATGAATCAGCCTGATGGATTTATAGCATAAGGACAAGAGGGCAAGGTGTATAGGTTACTTAAATCCTTGTACGGCCTAAAGCAGGCACCAAAGCAGTGGTATGAGAAGTTTGAAAAGACTTTGACCTCTGCTGGGTTTGTAATAAATGAAGCCGACACTTGTGTGTATTACCGTTATGGTGGGGGCAAAGGAGTAATCTTATGTTTGTATGTTAACGACATACTAATTTTTGGGACAAGTATCAAAGAGATTAATGATGTAAAATTATTCTTATCCAAAATTTTGACATGAAAGATTTGGGAGAAGCCGATGTGATCCTCAATATGAAACTTAATATGGGATTACTCTTTTGCAGTCTCATTATGTGGAAAAGATTTTGAACCGCTTTGGTTATATGGATTGCAAACCTTCTCCAACACCCTATGATCCTAGCCTAATACTTCAAAAGAATAAAAGTCTTGGAAAGGATCATTTGAGATATTCCCAAATTATTGGATCTTTGATGTACTTAGCTAGCGCAACCCACCCTGATATCTCATTTGCTGTAAGCAAGTTGAGTAGAATTTCCTCAGGACCTGATCATTGGCATGGTATTGATCGAGTAATGTGCTATCTAAAAGGCACAATGAGTTATGTAATTCACTATTCAGGGTACCCAGGAGTACTCGAAGGATATAGTGATTCAAACTAGATTACAGAAGTTGATGAGCTTAAAGCCACTAGTGGATACATATTCACTTTGGGTGGTGGTGCTGTCTCTTGGAGGTCTTGTAAGCAGACAATACTTACAACTGAGGCTGAATGGTTAAGAGAGATGTTGATGGACTTGCCTATGGTTGAGAAACCAATTCCTGCTATTCTCATAAACTGTGATAATCAAACGGTGATCACGAAGGTGAAGAATAGTCAGGACAACAAAAAGAAGTCAAGCAAACATATAAAGCGTAGACTGAAGTCTGTTAGGAAATTAAGGAGCTCCGGAGTAATAGCTATGGACTACATCCAGACAGCTAAGAACCTGGCAGATCCCTTTACAAAGGGACTATCATGCACCATGATTGACAATGCATCAAAGGAGATGGGATTAAGACCCATGTGAGTTAACCTCAGTAGTAACCCAACCTATGTGATCGAAGATCCCGTGAATTAGGACCTAGGAAGAACAAGCTATTGGTTAATGGGAGAGTACAATCTTTTCTTTTGACCCACTCCGTTGGAGATGCAGTACTCTCATCTCTGTAAGGAAGGTTGACTTTGTCTTAATGTGTTCTAAAGCTTTATAGCGAGATACTGTCCTACAGAGTATCCCTGTAAGAACACACCTATGTGAGCCCAACTATTAGTCATAGTTTATAAGAATTGGGTATTCTTCAATAAGCTCATGAAGTTAGGAGTATGACTCATACGTTCCACTCGTGGGGTTGGCTATGGCAGCCTAGTATCAGTCAAGACTTCAAGTGAAGCCTATTCGCACCAAACTGCCAATTTAAGGCCTAGTCCATTGTGCAGTTGCGGATGGGCCTATCTTGTTGTTCTAGGTGGATGTTTAACCTTAACCGGTCTCCACTGAATAGCTGGTATATTAACAGTACTGTGGTACAGGGAGTATGACTCGCGTGCCCTTGGGATGTGGTGGGGGATTGTTAGATGTTTTGGGCCACGGGCCAAACAATTCCAAATAAATCCCAAAGGCCCACTCACACATGCATGTATATATGGAAAGGTGGGGGACTTTAGTCCCACCTTTCTACTTCGAGAGGAGTGAGGCCAACTTAAATAGTTGAGCTATCTCTATCTTGTTGGAGCTATTGGGGAGAGGAAAAGGAAGAACCACACGCGCGCGCGCTCGCTCGCCTTGCCTCGCCGGGCCGGGCCGGGCCGGGCGGGGCTAATGGGCGCGCACACACGATATGCGCGTGAATGGTCTGCAGATTTCCTGCTCCAACCCTTGTGGGTGCGCGGCCTCCTTTTGCCACTCTGAATTTTTGCATGCATGGAGAAAATTGCGCTGACCTATTTGATAAGCAATTATTCTCGTATTATGGTAAGTGCACAAATGGCAGGTCAATTACCGTAATACTATGATTGAGTGGCTAATTACTTTCCTTAGCTGTGACACGTGAATAGATATATGGTGAGATGTCATCCTCAGTACTGAGAGATTCATCTCTTCCTCGCCATATTGCTGCGCTGCTGCCGTCTTCCCCATCCCATCGCCGAGATGCCATCGGTGTCGGGAGAGCAGGCTCCGAAGCCTACATTTCCTCACGTCCCTGCACGGGGTAGGGTGTGTATCAGGTTTTTGGGAAGCGCCGTCGTGACTGCTCGCTGGACGTCTTCTTCCCTCTATGCCGCTGATCCGAATCTCAGTCGACGGTCTGCTATGTTTTCCTTTGTCGGCAATCCCACTATAAGAATGTTGATTCTCTCTCCGTTGTTCATTCTCGTATTCTCTCTGTTGCTAGTATCAAATCACATACCTGTGGTACATGCTATTGTTCTTTTCCTCATTGTCGAAATTAATTTATGTATCGCTAAATTGCTCTTATTTCCATCAGGTACAAGAGTCTCCTTGCAAGGGTTGACCAATGATGCAGTGTACTAAAGCTTCGGCAGCAAAGAGCAGACCATTTCATGACCTTGCTAGAGACGAAGACACCGGTGATGCCTGTGCTCATCAGGAACACAAGCATTGATGAGTGCAAGGCAGAGTGTGGCAGCAACTGCTCATGCATGGTGTTGGGGGCAGGGGAGAGATTGGGCACCCCATCCCCCCTCCTCACCATGCGAAGCTTAATGAGTGCATCGATCGCACACTTAGATTTGGTTTCCCTACCCCTAATCTACAGAGGGCGGGATTCAGAAGAAGAACCCGAAAGGAGACAGGGTTTTCTCAGCTTCGCGTGGTGTCGATTATGCAAGCTGATGTTGCTGAAGCTACGCAGCATGTTCATGTCATCGACCGGGCGTTAACTCGCTTCGGTGGTTGGCAGACCCCGAAGCGAGCCAGGCGAAGCTTGTTTCTTGCATGCAGGTTTAACGGTGGCTAATGACATGTTTGGCCCTGGTCGGCATAAAATATCAAACGGTATGACGCATCAAAGGGGCAAAATGGTCATGTAAATGCCTACGGGCTACTATATAAGGTGCTCTCGGTAGAGCATGTAAAGAGAGGTCGGACCCGTGCATTTTAGCCAGGGCTCTGTCAATAAAAAACACACATCTATCATCTCATTCATGTCCTTACTTCGATATTCGATATCTCGATTTGGGTCCAGAGGGTGACAGCCTCTGGGCCAGAATCAACGGTGGTGCCGTTCATGGGTGCTGATCGAAGCAGCTAATGTGACCACGTAGGCAGAAGGCAAATTACGCAACCAAAGCAAACCCTGTGGTGGAATAAGTTCGGGTCACCATGTCTCCGGCCAGCGACCCAACTGCAACTTCGGGCACGCGGTCGGGTGTCACTCACGCATCCGAGCCCAGCACTACTCCGGCACCTTAGTTTGGCATGCCTCTGTCCAGCAGCGCGGGTACAGCGTCGGCATCAGTACCACCAAGGGAACAACCACCGCCAGGTGATGAAGTAGATCATGAAGAGTCACCGGTGGCAGATCACGAAGAGCCACCGGTGGGTGATGGAGTAGCCTACCAGCTGGCTGGTGCTGATCAGGACCCCGAGGCACCAAATCCGCTAGAAACTAAAAATGCCAGGTTCCTCAGGGCAGTTAACGAGCAACAACAAAGATTGGAGGCGTTGAAGCAGCAGCAGGACCAATTGGCGAACCAGGTGGCAGCCAGAAATCGTGAGGCAGCCACGCAGCAGGCAATCATCCAGGCAGCAGCCAAAGCTGCAAGAATCCATCAAGAGCTATAGGCACTACAAGCCAATGCTGATGCCGAAGCTGATGCACCTGAAGGCTGAAGGGAGCCAATCTGCAAAGAGCCACAAGAAGCAGGCATTGACCTAGACACGTCCTCACCGTTGTCCATAGAGCTGCAATGATACCCATGGCCACCGGGTTTCAAAACAAAGATACCATATTTCAAGAGGTGCTCTAACCCAAGTAAATTCATCTCCAGCTTCGAAGCTTCAGTGCGCTCGGCAGGAGGCAACGACAAGATACTAGCTAAATCGCTTATCATGGCAGTCGAAGATGTCGCCCATGATTGGTACATGTCCCTAAGGCCACTCTCCATCAATTCGTGGAGCCAGGTCAAGGATGACCTCCTCATCACCTTCCAAGGATTCCAGTCAAAATAGAAAACAATGATGGATCTGCTCACACTGTTTCAGCCAGACGACGAACCTATATCCGCATACCTTGAAAGGATTATTCAGATGAAGGCACAGTTGCCAAATGTAACCGATGATGTCATCATAGCTGCGGCTATAAAGGGACTCAAGGATGGGCCATGCACTAAGGTCCCCTCTAGAGAAATCCCTTTCTCGGTTAACCAGCTGTTTGATGATATAAGGAAGTTCGCCAGGTCCGAGGTCGAGCAAGAATGGCGGAAAGCATCCAGGAACAGTCTTAAGCAGATAGCGCCGAAGCCAGCAGTGCAAATAGCCTAGAAATTAGTGAACGCAGTGCAAGAAGAGCAGCCTCAAGCAGCCAAGATCACCCACAGCCGAATGAAGGCCAGGGGCGTGGGAACGGTCAGAATGGCCGAGCCTGCGGCCGAGGCGGCCGTGGTCATGGGAGAGGCCGAGGGAAAGGGCCGAAGATCCCATACTGCATGGTATGCGGCGAAAACAAGGGGCATTTCTCAAAAGAATGTAAGTACACATTGTTGGCAAAAGAGCAACGTGGAAAGGACGAAGTTCCCAAACAGCTAGAAAATGCAAAGCAAGTTTTTCCACAATGCGCCAAGGGATACTTTGGCGGCGCAGTACCCAATACATCAGCATGCCTTCAGCGCTCAGTACCAATCGAGTTACAACCCCTACACTTATCAGCAGCCAATGTACTGGCAACAAACCCAGCCATACGTTCGGCAAACTTTTCCTCCGGCTCAGCCGCAGGTAAATTCAGTTACCACGTCTTTATCAGGGGCAATAGAACAACTACAGCAAGGACAGCAGCTGGTCCTAAAGTTGGAGAACTCCAAGGCATTGCAGATCGTCAACACCGCCATGCCCACAAATGGTCATATATACACCATTACGAGTGGATCTAACTATGAGCATGAGGGCAAGAGAGCAAGAGGGAATTCAAACAGTGGGTGCTCTCTGTTCCCCGAGGTGCCCAGTCAACATTCTGGCTTGGAAGCTGGAACCCATAATTTTCAATTAAGAAGATTTTCAGCTTCGAGATTACCCGCATTTTGACGCTTTTGTTGCAACTACATTTGTAGCTGGGTATACGCTCCACAACATCCTAGTCGACAATGGCAGCTCGGCGGATATCGTATTCACCAAAGAGTTTGATGGCATGAAACAAGACAGAAAGTCTCTTGAGCTGCCTGGAAGCACTCTGTTTGGCTTCGAGGCGAAGAGAATCGATCCAATAGGCAAGAAGGCTATGACTGTGGCATTCAATGAAGGCGAGAAGGTCAGGGCGGAAGAAATCACATTCGATATCATGGACATGTCGTACCCTTATATAGCAATATTCGGCAGGGGTATCATCAACAAGTTTGACATGATAATAAAACAGAGTTACTTGTGCATTAAAGTGCCCTCCCCATTCGATGTCATTACAATTCAAGGTGACCAAGTTGCAGCAAGAAAAATAGATGGCAAGCCAATACCAGGGTACAGTATGATCCATGAGGTGAAGCAAGCTAGGCAGGCCGGCGAAGATGACCTGGAGATAGAGAAGAAGAAAGAACCAAAGGCTGAGCCTGGCGAAGACACAATTCATGTACTGTTGAGTACCAATAGGCCAGACAAGTGCGTTCACATCAGAATTGGTCTCAGCAGTGATGAAGCTAAAGAATTGCTAAAATTTCTGGACGATAGCGGTGATGTTTTTGCCTGGTCCACCAGAAATCTCCTCGGGGTAGACCATACACTAGCGCAGCATAACCTGAACATGGACAAAACTACAAAGCTAAAAAAGCAGAGGCTCAGGAAGATGTCAACTGAGAGAGCAGAGGCAGCGAATGCCTAAGTTCAAAGGTTACTCGACGCCGGTGTAATCCGAAGGGTACAGTACCCTGAGTGGCTGGCCAACGTCATAATGGTGAAGAAGAAGAGTAGGAAATGGCGGGTGTGTGTTGTTTTCACTAATCTCAACAAGCTTGTTGACATCTGTACCCATTGCCTAGAATCGACAAGCTTGTCGACATCACCGCCGGCTGCGAACGAATGAGCTTGTTGGATTGTTTCTCCGGGTATCATCAGATTTGGCTGAATCCAACAGATGCCAGAGGGTCTCAGGAACGCGGGACCAACTTTCTCTAGAATGACGGACAAAGTGTTCTACGAGCAAAAGAAAAAGTGCAACCTCGTCGCTTATGTCGATGACATAGTTGTCATGAGTGACAAGAAGCAGACACACATCAAAGACATTCACCAACTTGTGGTCCAGTGGCTTGAAATTGAATCCAGAAAAGTGCATATTCAGCATAAGCAAAGGGAAGTTACTGGGATGTCTCATGTCAGCCAGAGGCATAGAAGCAAACCCAGATAAGATTGCTGCCATAGTAAACATGAAGCTACCCGAATCTAAGAAGCAAGTACAGAAGCTAACGGGTCCAGTCGCATCCCTCGGCAGGTTCATCTCAAGATCAGCCGAAAGGGGATTACCATTCTTCAGGGCGTTGAGAGAAGCCTACAAATTCAAGTGGGGACCAGAGCAATAGCATGCCTTCGATGATCTCAAGGCCTATCTGATAGAGCTCACAACACTGTCCAAACCTTCTCCAGACATGGTACTATTACTGTACTTGGTAGCTTCGCTGGTGGCTATAAGCGCGGTGTTGGTAGAGGAGAAAGAGCATGAGGGAAAGATGAAGCAGTTCCCAATTTACTTCGTGTCTGAGGGCCTATCTGGCGCAAAGCTGAACTATTCGGAGCTGGAGAAAATTGCATATAGAGTGGTCATGGCTTCCAGAAAGCTGAAGCATTATTTTCAGGCACACCACATATGAGTACTATCAGCTCAGCCGTTGGATTCCTTGTTCTGCAATACCAAAGCAATAGGCTGTGTGGGCAAATGGGCTACCAAGTTGAATGAGTTTGTGATAGATTTCAAGCATAGATCCGCAATCAAGTCTCAAGCAATTGCCAACTTCATGCTGATTAGACACCTGGTGCAGATGACACAACCTTGTAGTTCGAAGAGATGGTGTGGACAATGCATTGTGACAGAGCCTGGTGCTCCACAGGTGTGGCATCTCATCTGTGCTCACACCACCAAATGGGCCAAAAATCCAGTATGCTGCAAGGCTTCAGTTTCTTACAACCAACAATACCGTTGAATACGAAGTAGTGCTGCTGGGACTCAGAAAATTAAGGGCCTTGGGTGTTCGCAGATGCATCATCAATTCTAATTTGCAGGTGGTCGTGGGTCATGTGTAGAAAGAGTACAGCACAAGAGAGAATAAGCTAATCAAGTACTTGGCAGCAGTCAGGAAAATGGAAAAATATTCCCTAGGCTTCACTTTGAAGTTTATCCCACGAGATGAGAATACCGAAGCTGATGAACTGGCGAAAGCTGCAGCTCAAAACTTTCCTTTGCCTCTGGATGTATTTTTCTAGGTCCTGACAATTAAGGCCATCAAAGAGGAAGAGGACCAGCCAGTGGCAATTCACGTAATCACAAGCGATGACTGGAGGGCACCAATTTGGGCCTTCTTGACTGGTACCTATGAGCCTGCATCAAAGGAAGAAGAACATCGAATGAGATCTCACACAAAATAGTATTCAATCATAGGTGAAACTATGTACAAAGAAGGGGTGGTGCACCGGAATTGAAGTGCATCAGCAGAGACGAAGGCGTTCAGTTGCTAAATGAGATACATTTGGGAATGTGTGGAGCTCATAGGGGACCTCATGAGATAGCGCATAGAGCAATGAGGTAGGGTCTCTACTGGCCATCAGCGGCCGAAGATGCAAAGCAAATCGTTAAGACGTGTCAAGCTTGCCAGATCTTTGCCAAAAAGCAAAACTTGCCTACAAATCCAACCTCGCCCATTTACCCAACTTGGCCATTGCAACGATGGGGGGTTGACATCGTAGGCGTCCTTCTAGCAGCCCCAGGAAACTTGAAATATGCGGCAGTTGCGCTCGAATACTTCACCAAGTGGATAGAAGCTAAGGCATTGGTGAAGATAACATTTACCACTCTGATCAACTTCGTATAGCAGAGGATAGTTTGCAGATTTGGGGTACTAGCATACATCACAGTTGATAATGGGAAATAGTTTGATTTGTTGCAGTTTAGAACTTTTTGCGAAGAGCTCGGCATCAAACTAGCTTTCGCATCCGTCAATCATCCCGAATCAAATGGTGTAGTCGAAAGAGTCAATGGAGAAATATTCACCTCAGTCTCAAAAATCATCAATGACAACAAGGAGAAAGGAAAGTGGGCGTAGGTCCTCATTACCGTTGTTTAGGCTCATAATGTCTCCAAGTCAAGACGACCAATTTTATGCCATTTAGGCTCCTATTCGGTGAAGAAGACATTACTCCAGAAGAAATGAAGTTGGGTTAGTTCAGAATAGAAATAGCAGCCACCACGCCAATCCAAAGATTTGTAGAGATCAAAACTGCTGAGAACCACAAGCTTAAAGCAGCAGAAAACCTCAACAAACACCATCAAGAAGCAAAGGCCTGGAGAGACAAAAGAATACTCAGAAAGAGTATATATCCGAGGGACTTAGTGCTGATTCGTCACCCAGACAAGTAGGCTAAGCTCCAGTCACAATGGTATGAGCCATTCATCGTTGCGAAGATGATAAGCTAGGCGTCTACACTTTGATGAATGAAGAAGGCATCGAATACGCTCACACCTGGAATGCCGACAACCTTCGGCGCTTTTACGCATGAAGATTCGCTACCCGAAATGGGTTGTAATTTTATTTTTCCCTTTTGGCCAAACAATTAAAGACATTTTGGGGGCTGCACTCTTTTTCCTCACTGGGGAAGCCTTTTTGGAGGTGTGAGGTTTTTAATGAGGTAGTCCTTTGTACCCCTTTAATGTTAATTCACATTCAGTTCCCCCAAACTATTTTGCACACAGAGCCGATCAACACCAAAAACAGCGGCTAAGATCATCCGCTCTAATATTCGGCAGTACAAAATAAGCTAGCAAGCAACCAAGTGAGCACCGAATATGGTAGCCACATAACATCGGCCAAAAAGGCAAAGACAACACTAAGACAAAAACGCTAAATCTGAGTGCTGACGAGTACTCGACCAGGCACCAAAAATGGTTGCCATGATCCGAAAGCCAAATTTGGCAAGCGATCAAATTCGCTAGTTACGCGAAGCCGTCATGCGCATTTCTGTAAGTCAGGATAACGAAACCGATTCTGGCTTAGGGGGACATCATGCCGCTCAAGAGGCATGCATAAGTTCAAAATCATGAAAATTACCACCAACCGACCGCCAAATAATGGTCGCAATGCAGTTCCAGGCTAAATAACGTAAGCGTATCCAGCCAATAATGAAAGTGATCAGGTATATCACACCCACCACCCAACTAAAGGTACATGACAATTCAATGCACATCAAATGGGATCGTGTCATTATGTGCAACCAGCCGCCAAGAACGCCCTATAAAAGATCACTAAGCGCCTTGTCACATCAAACACAAAACACAAACATTCCACCAGCAACACTAAGGTCACCCAGGCTTAGTAGAACAACTCCGATTGGGAGAAGATAGGAATGGGAGGATTCGGCATCATATAGGCTTCGGGCTTGGTGCTTTAGACCACCTTTGACAAATCATCCAGAGAGCTATGCATAGGATGTGTAGCAAATGGGCTTTTTTCAGCGACAGTAGGACTGGGTGTTTGGCCAAGGCATTTCTCAAGACCAGCAAAAGCCGAGTGAAGCACCGGTGTCCTAGGAATGGCTTGCAAACCAGTCAGGTAGCACTTTGCTTCAGGCACCACAGCCGTTTGTTGAAGTAAGCCAAGTCGCTTGGCTCCACGAAATCCTCACGAATCGCCTGGAGAGTCGACAAGCCCAACACGCCCAAGAACCTAGCACCGAAAGGTTCATTGTATCAAGGGCGCCTGGGATGCGAGAAGCACCAGGTTACCATGCAAACATAGTGGAACCCGATGATGTTCCAGCCAACCATTTCGCGAAAAAAATTTAATTCATGCACTTGCATGTATCATATGCGAAGCTGTAAGCAGGTGAATGGTGCTCCATTCGAAGAACAAATGTAAAAAAAGAGAAGAAAGAACAAGAAGAGAAAAGGCTAAATCTTGTCTCAAAACCCCTTCAGCTAAAAAGTTGGGGGGACGGCGTTCTATAACACCTAAATGCATGTCTACCGAAACTGAAGAGCTTTAGCATTATGTCTAGCCTTTTCAACCACAAAGTTGGAGGGACGGCATTCTATAACACCCAGAAGCCATTCCAGCAAAGCACCAGAGTATGGGTCAAAGTCCAAAGTAAGCGAATTAGTTAGCAATTTCGAAGCGGGCCAAAGGGCTGTCAACTCATTCTTGCGAAAGTGCCCCGACACGGACATAAAGCATTCGCAAATATCAAACCGCTATAATCACGCAACAAACTAGTACTTAAGCAACAGTGCGAAGCTATCAATGGCTGTCAGGCCAGCAATTTAAGTTTTATGTTTACACACAGACATTGTTTTAAAACTCCCACACGCGGGAGGCATCAACAAACGAAGTCCATCACTCCTCAACAACTCAAAAGTCATAAAAGCGGATCAAGCAGCCGGATCCAATGGGGTAGTGTCGTCTTGTGCAACGATCGAAGGAGAAGGCTCTGGAGGTGCAGTCGCGGTGGCAGCAGCTTCGACAGGACAAGCTTCGTCGTTCGTGGCAGCCATGAGTGGTGCTTCAGCGTCTTCACATGAAGGCATACCAGCATCAGAGCCAGCCTCATGCTCATCCCAGTCATTGATGTAAGCCATCACCTTTCGCTTGATGGCAGCACGCTCGGTGGGATCCTGCACAAAGTACACATGATTACGAAGTTTTCTAGCAAAAAAGTAGGACAAAATGTCGTTGGTGAAGACCAAGTGAAGTAAAAAGTGCTTTCTTGTACTCAAAATTTACAGAAGAGCAGTTCATGGCAGCGTGAATCAGCCCAAGGTTGTGACCCCCTGCCTCCCAGTAGCCCTTGAAAAAACCAATGGCTATAGCACTAACATTGGGGCTAGGTTGCCAGTAGGCGGTCGCATCTTCCACCGCCTGAAGACCTTCGAAGTGCGTGCACCCTGTGTCCTTCAATGCAGCACATAGCACCCGACAAGCCTCCAGGGCAGCATATTTTCAGCCCAGATCCATAGTGCCTTCAAGCTGGTCCATGCCGGACTTAAGAAATGGCAGGTAATCGAAGGCCGAGATTTCCTCATCGGGGCTAGTCTTCGGGAGTTCCCCCTCATCCCGAACGCTGGCCAATAGCCTACTTCTATAAAATTTCCCTCAGGCCCCTGCAAACCTGCCGCCGCTGTGACTTCATGAGCGTGTCACGGGTATTCATGTTAACGTGCAGCTGCTTAGCTACCTCCTCCGCACAGCGTCAGGCTATTTTCTCCTCTCCCAGCTGGGACTGAGACTCGGCCAACTGCTCCTCAACCTATTGGACCCAAATCTTGGACTTCTCAAGCTCCGACTCTGCCAGGACCAGCACTGCCTTGTCCTGCTTCTGCAGCGCCGCATTGATCACTGAAGCCTACTGTAACACTCAGGTGTTAAGCAAGCATAATCATTTGCATTCTTAAGCATAAGCATCATTATGCATAGCATTAATGAAAAGAGTGATTGTCATTTCATGTATCATGCTTGTTTATTCGAATTTTGCTTGCCTTTCACATGAAGTGCATATGTGGTATGAGTGTTTGGTGTTGGATGACCTCTAATGTAACCTAGACATGTTTAGGACACCAAATTAACCTAGGTTTATGTTCATGGTTGTGGCTAATTAAGTTTTGTTGTCATGGTTGACCAAGGTCGACCATTAGAGTAGTTTTGTTTGACTGAATTGGAAGTGATAGCTAGAGTGCTTGCATGTGTGTGTGCCCTAAATGAAGTTTGTAGAGAATTTTATAAGGAACAAAAGTTGTTTTTACCACTTTTCATGAAAATGCGTGGAAGGTGTTCAAAAATGTTGAAAAAGGGCAAAAATGGGGGCTGATTTTCTATTTTGGGGATTTTTCAAAGGTATTTTATTTGGATTTTTGTATTTCAAAATCTAGGCAGAATCTGGCAAAACTTCTTTAAGATGAAATGTTCTACTCTTCAAAAGCTACATTTCATCTATTTTGAGTTTTTGCTAATTCGGCTTAGTTTAAGAGTTATTAAGCATCAAAGTTTGTTCTGAGTTCATGGAAATAACATTTTGGTGACGGCTGTACCCTGGCCGTCAGGAAAATGTTCGGCCACCGCCCATGTCGCCCAGCCCGCGCGCTCCGCGTGGCGCGCGTCGACCGGCCGTCCGGGGCGGCAGCGACCGTCCCGACCGCGTTAAAGAGACCGCAGTTGCTTCCTTCTTTCTGTCTCCCCCTTCAATTTCATCTCTCCCCGCCTCCTGCCTCAGCTCCGCGGACCCACCGCCGTCGTCGCCGACTGAGCTCGCCGTCGCCGAGCCACCCCGCCGTGCATTTTCTTCTCCAAGTGCGTCACCAGACCCGCCTCGACGTGCTCTAGCCCGTGCGCCCCCTCTCGGCCGTCCTCGTCAAGGGTAAGACCCCCAATCGAGGGCTTCTTCTCCACGGCCGGCGAGCCCGTGACCGCCGTCGCCGTGCCCCGGTCGATTCGGCCGACGATTCTTCTCTTTTTCTCGAGCTGTAGGTGCATCTAGTCGAGTAGCATCTGTAGCCCTAGTTCATGAGGTCCGAACGGGTCGGCCCTCGCCGGAATTTTGGATGCGCCGCCGGCGGAAGGTCGCCGTCCGCCTGCGCACGTGGCCCGAGTGGCCTCGGCTTCGCTCCGACCTCGATTCTCCCTGCAATCGACTCGCGCTGTCCCCCTCGTGCTATCCCTAGGGTCGGAGTGGCCGGAGAACCTCGGTAGCCGCCGGCGAGCCCGAGCCGACGCCGTCGTCCTCTCCCGTCACTGTGCAGGGATGTCGGGTCAGAATTCAAGAAACCCTAAGGGTCTTTGTGCTAAGTTGCCAGACACAGCAATTTACCGGTTAGGGCTTGGGTAGTTTCTGGAAATGTCAGGGTCCCCGGTGTAAAGTGGTTTTTCCTTTTTCTTTTTCAGAATAGATTTCAGATTTCGGTTTAAACTTTGAAAATTCATAACTTGTTCATTTTTCATCCAAATGAGTTGGTTCAACTTGCAGTATTTTTCTTATGAGATGATCTATGCATGAAAAATATGAAATGTGGAATTTGTGAAACTTTTCTGTATAGCTTTATTTATCTCTATTAATTGTATTTATCTTAGGAAATGCATAACTAATTCTCTGTTGCTCAGAAAAATGTGAGACCAAGTTTGTTGGTTTTCTTATGTCATGCTCTATCTGCGAAAAATGTTATTAGGCTATGTCATATGTAAAATTTTCTATGTCTAGTTATGGTGCCTATTTTCATGTGAGGATAAATAA
>CM041642.1:5935199-5948424 GCA_023333625.1 Bothriochloa decipiens
CCCACCCCCAAAACACTGCACTACTACCTCCTCCTGTTGTCTTTACTCTCACACGGCCCCACCATGTGCTCCCCACATTGTGGACGCTCAACGAACTGGGCTAAGTTTCGCGGAAAATCGAAAAAAAAAAAAGACAACCCACAAATAATGAAGCTAAGGGATGAAGTACGGAGCAGTGTCTTCTTACCCGCATCAGAATCGAGAAACCTTGTGCGCCTTTACCCTGGGTGTTTTTTTTTAAGATTACCTGCATGGTTGTTTGTGCAGGAGTCCTCGTTAGTCGTTACTGCATGTAGAACTAACCGCGCTGCACCTCAAATGCTGGTGAGAAAGAGATATGGCTGGCATCGGGATGGTGCATGCAAATGAGACGAGGTCAGGTCATATATGGCACTTGTCTATTCAGTCCGAGATGCACTTGTCGGACGAACTACTTGCACCGCATGTAGTTGGCTCGCAGTTTCCACTTTGGTGGCATTGTATAGTGTGGTAGCCAGCAGTAAGCCCAAAGCCCAACGGTCTCCCGAAGCATATTTTCTCACAGTTCATCCACCTTTTTTTTTTTTTTTTTTTTTTGGTTTGGTTTGTTTTGCTGTTCTAGAGCTGATCGACTGCTCACGTCGCTTGCGAGTTGTAACAAGAGCCAGACAAAATGTAGGCAGGGATAGATTCCGGGCGGGACACGCAAAAAGGTTCCAGAGAGCTAGAGGCGGCGCATGCTTATTTCTGTACACCTCTAGTCCTGTTATTTGATATATCCTTTCTTTCTTGTAAGATATAGGAATATTATTAATATATATAATATTAAGCAGCGTACGTACTGAAGTCTGAAGATAGCAACTATATATGTAAAACAACAGCAACTGCAACTAAATCAAAATGTTTTTTTTTCTTGATTGGGTGTTCATCAGCCCGTTTTTCGCAACACAATAAATCAAAATGCATGCATGACAGAAGAGCGAAAGCACATTGTGTTATTCTTGCGGCAAGGATGGATAATCATTCCTCACTCGTCTAGCTTGTCCTCGAAACCCGTCTTGAATTGGCATTGGCATTCTTCAGATTAATTTCTTCAGATCAGAAATCACATAAAAGATTGTATATCGTGTCGCTGTCCTGATCTGAGAAATAATCAGGCGGCAGGGACATCGAGCTCGCTGCTGCGTGGTGCACGTCTGCATTTGAATGAATTAACACACAAGTTTGCATTTGAATGAATTAATACTAGTCTAATAGTCCCAAGCTGCATGCAAGCGCTACGTACCGCTGATAGACGAATATGATGCCACATACGCTCCGGAGCCCTCCACCACACTGCCATGCCCATGAAGTGGGTCGGCGAAGGCGGCGGCGGCGTCGCACACCTGGCCGCCGGGCTGGAACGACCCAGCTGCTGCGGTAGGCGCCGCAGCATACGGCGGCGGCAGCAGGTGAGGATGCAGCTCCGCCGCGTCCACTGCATCGGTGACGATTGTGGTGGTGGAGTAATGGCGCACTTGCTGGCCGCTCGGCTGGAAAGGCTCGGCGACGGTGACCGGCGGCGCAACAACCTCCTCCTCCTCCTCCTCCTGCTGCTGCTGCTGCGCCTCGGCCCTCCGCCGGCAGGAGCGACAACCCATGTGCCGCTTAAGATGTGACGTGCCGTCCTGCTTGCTGCTTCTGTAGATCATCTTCTGCCCACACACCTTGCAGGTTGCGTGACTCTCCCCGGGGGCGGGGCGATGGAAGCCGCGATCACCCCACACCGGAGATGAGTCACTCCTGGGTGTGCGTGCGCTTGCCATAAGACTAAACAGTGTCAAATGTCTAAGATGCGGCAGGGTGTGGTGGAGTTTAGCTTGAGCGCGCGGTAGACGGCGGACGCTGCATATATATCTAGCAGTGCTAGCTTATATTAGCGACGCGAGAAGAAGAGTGTGCGGAGGACCGCGGAGGCAACGGCGAACATATAGCCGAGACGGTGAGGCGGTGAGGCGGTGAGAGAGAGTTCGGGGGCTTCGGGCCGGGCTTTTTTTGTCGGGCCGCTCTCGCGGCAGAGTGCCGCGGAAGATGTGATTCATGTGAAGCGCTTTCAACTGCCCTGCTGGCTGCCATGCTTTTCGCAAATTGCGCTTTGGATGTCTCCCCGCCTTTTAGTCCAAAGCAGAGATGAAAAAACGATTTGTTTACTGAGACAATGGGCATGTTTGTCAGCATTTGTATTCGTTTTCACCTGTATGGTACATGGATGATGACATGTATTAATTGGTAGCTCGTGAAGAACTATACGTGAATGGAATAACAAACCGCAAATTCGAATGAGCAGATAGAAACGGGTTTCTGAATGACGCAGGCAGCATACGACGACGATGAGCTTCCCTTGTTCTTGGCCTTCCTGCAACTCTGCAGGCGGCGACGCCGGCAGGCGGATGCACAGTTCCGACTCCCGAGTCCCGACTGCCGATGACGATCGTCCTGACCTCAAAAGGGAAGCCCGGGTTCGTCTCATCCGTCATCAAATGCAGAGCTGGAATTGGAACCGAGCCGATAGATAAGCTCGCTCGTCAGTATATCCCTTCTTTCAAGGCGATCCGTCTCACCATATGCGCCCATGCCGGCGCGGCTTCCTCGTTGGAGATCTAGGAAGCCCTCGTCGAGGAGACGTACTGACGTTGAAACGCCGACAATGAAGCCAATGTCGAGGTCCTGAATGTTTGCGGACCTTTGTGCTCACGCGAGACGGTGGGCATACCTGTTGGGTGCCCAACGACGATCTGACGATGGGACTGACGAAGACCCAAGCGCGTCGGCGGTAGCGGAGACCTCAGCGCTTGGCGTGACGGAGAAGGCCGGGGGCGGTCCGGCGGAGCCTGCTGTGTGGCGTGGTGGAGTCTGGCGTACGGGCGACGGAGACCTCTCCTGGCGTGACGGAGAAGGGGCGGTCTGGCAGCTTGGCGTCCGTCCTGGAGGCGTCCCGCGCCACGTTGTCCAGAGCTTTGTAGGGTTCGGCAGCGGGCACTAGTCACCAGCGGACGGAGCGGCGGCGGCGGCCAGGTGCGCCGGATCGAGGGGACTGCAGGGAGCAGGGGTCAGAGGGGGCTTGGGGTTCAGGGCTCGGTAACCGCTTGGAGGCAGGCGGCGCGGCGGGTCACCCTGTACATGCCTTGGTTAACACGGTTTCTGGGCAACACCTGGGTTATATGGGTTTCGTCGGTTTTTGGTCACGCGGACGACCACGAATGCAGCAGAGCCAGGCGTACCCGTTAGTCGCGCCAGCGGTCCAGCAGGTGTCCTTCTCGCCTGCGTCTCCAGTCGTTCCGGTCACTATCACTCTATTAGGGCGCTGCAACCATATACTCGACGACGTCGCCGACTCGCCGGCTGCTCCGTCTTCCCGTCCGGCGCCTCCACGCTAGCTGGCAGTCGCCCCAGCAGCCTCTGCGTCGTCGCCCGCGGCCCTGCTGGGGAAGGAGGTCGAGAAGAAGCTCAATCTTCATCTCCAAGACTGCACTGGCGCCGGCAGGACGGCTGCTGCTGGTGCGGACGACGCGTACGTCCCTACTCGGCTGGGCCTGGAGCCCTGGACACCATGGGGAAGAAGGTGATGATGCCGGTAATCCCTGGCTTGTTCCCTTAAGTCAACAGTAATCCCCATGTTGCCGTGGAAAGAGCAAAAAAGCACGGACCATAAAAAGATCACTGGCTCGTTTTATTAAAAAAAAATGCTGTAAATGGCCATTTCCCATCTCCACTAGCTGCAAGCAGGGCAGCGATTTCGCGTGGCTCATGAATGTCAGCGCCGTAACTATGATTTAGAGGCCCCTCAACAAAATACATGATGAGGCCCTAAAAATCGATAAATCAAAGCATAATTTTACTTAGAGTAAATTGCACTAACCATACAAGAACTATCCATATGGGTGCATGTTAGTCCAATAACTTGTAGTTTGCTCAAATTAGTACAACAATTATCTAGGTGCGTGCATGTTGGTTTAACATCTTCTAGTCTATTTAATTTGATGTGAAAACTTGGCTCATTGGTGCATATATGGTTCAAGTATTGTACTTCCTCCATTCCAAATTATAGTTTACTTTGACTTTTTTGATACATGCATTTTACTATATATCTAGACATATTATTTATCTAGGTATGTAGCAAAATATATATACCAAAAAAAGTCAAAATAAACTATAATTTAGAATGAAGAGAATAGCAATCTATCTTTATATACTCTAACACCCCACTCAGCTTGAATCGTTTACCGTATATGATATTTATGAATTTGGTCGAATATAAAAGCTCCCATAGATTTCATAAACCTTGAAAATACCAAAGTGACCATTTCATTCTATGCTATATATAATAATAATATTATTTTCATCTGCTTTCAACCCTATACCCATGATCATCATGGTTTTCTAAAGCTAATACGTGGGTTGTTCACTGCATAAGAATGAGGACTGATAGGTCCTTCATAAAAACAAGGATTGACAAAATTTGGTTTATTTTTTTATTTGGTTCAGCCAAAGTACTAGTACCGGTTTATGAACCCGAGAGAAAAAGTTTCCTAAATGAAAATTCAAATAGAAATTTAATGTAAGCTTTTTATTAGGCTAAATTTAGAAATACTATCATGATATAGTAAATGAATCAACCTAGGTATTGGATGAGATAAGTGTGCTAGGGTGTTAATCTTTCGATGACAGTGATTAAGAGTATACAAAGGCATATTGTTACCATGCTTGGACTGTGTATGCACAAATGAGTCAAGTTATCGTATTAAATTAAATAAATTAGAACATGTTGGACTAATATGCAACCATCTAGATAGTTTCCGCATTAAATTATATAAATTACAAGATGTTGAACTAATATGCACCCACATAGATAGTTGTTGTATGACGAGTGTAATTTACTCACTTAGTTACAAAGCTTAAATATATATATTGGTCTTACACTACTATAGATTAAATCTTAATGCTAAAAAAAGTAAAAAGTACGGTGTAGTACTCATGTAACAAACTAGCATCCCTAGCATCCTAGTAGTATACTACGCACGAGGAAGCAAAATGAAAGAAGAAAAATGAACAGACCATGAAAGCTACTCCCTCCATCCCTAAATAAGTGTCGCTTCGCTTCCCAAGAAATAAATGCTGATAATTTTTATAAATAATAAGTATCATCGATTAGTATTATATTTGAATCTAGTTTTTTAATAAATTTATTTAGAGATACAAATGTTGCATGCATTTACTACAAATCGAGTCAAACTTGTGGCACGCATCCTATGACGATACTTAAAAAGGGACGGAGGGAGTAGTTGTCAAGCATGCTGGTGGACATGGCCATTGAGCCTTAAGAGGGTGATGAGTTGATCCAATAAAAAAACTATAAATTATAACTTGCAAGCATTTTTGGATATGCTATATTTTTCTATTTAAAAAATTAACTATTACTTATTAGTACCACTTTAAATTTGGAGGCCCTGAACACAGGTGCCCACCTTGCTCCTGATAATATACGGGGCTGTGAACGTACGCGCGGGCACGCTGCCAACATGCAACTGCCAATCACACGGCGTGAACTCCTGATGACGATCACATAGCATCTTACGTTTTTCAAAAGGCTAGCTATCTACGTGGAGGCAGTGGCGGAGCTCGGGTATGCATATGTATCTATACCATATGTGTATACGTATATTTGTATGAAAAAATACTTACCTGAAGAAAAATCAATTGAATGACGCGGCAGCCTGATGGTCTTTCAGGCCCTCGTGCACGTGGCCACATGATGGCATGACAGGAGCCAGTATTCTCGCGTTGTTTTCCGCCATGGACTTTTTCCTTGTTTGATGAAAAGATGCCTGCCGCAGTGCCGCTGTGCCCTAAACCCGGTGACGGTTGTTGTGGCGTGCAATCATAGCCTCGTGATCTGGTTCAGGAATCGATCGCTATCATGCATGCCGTGGTTAACACCGTTAGGTGTCAAAACTAATGAAAGGCCTCATTCCTAATAAAATTTTGTTTGAAGGCCTGATTCCAAATTTAAACGAAAAGAGGCCTGATTCTTAAACGCAACTTTTTTAGGCCAAATTACTAATTCTTCCTACATTTTTCATGTAGTACATCAGTACCAGTATATACAAGTATATACTATAGGTTGTAGTAAGTATATATACGATATACAAACAGCGCTGTATATAAGGAAGCAGGAACGTAAGTTACGTGGGCTTTTGTTTCATATTGGCTACGGCCCAGCGCAGGTTTGGGAAGGCCCCTTTCGACGCTTTCTAGTTTCCTTCGGAGCTTGGAACTTTGGAAGTCAGAACGCCGGACCTGAACGTAATCGCAGGTAATCGAGCAGATCAATAATTTTTAGGGCCCATGATGTCACTCGATCCCAATTCCCATCATCCTCATCTGTGATGGCGTGATCCGTTCGCAGCCGCATCAGTTCATCAATCATCACGGGATCACACCACTGCAGAGGACAAAGAGGATCTACAATGTCTCGAGAAAGGCTAAATGATTTGGAGGGACTTTATGCACCGAGAAGAAGCTATTGGATGAGATCCATATTAATAGTATAATCAATGATTTTGCATCTTAAAATGTTAAAATAAATTGTTTAAAATAATGTAAGTGTCAAGTAAGTAATTTATTATTGCATATGTCCATTTTATGAACTGTGAGTATAATATTTTCTTAAATTGATGTGTATTTGCGAGACTATATAAATGTGATAGAGAGAAATGTATATAAATACTTTTTCAAAGTGGACTATGAAGCTCAGGTCTCGACCTTTTTTTTGCGCTATACAACATATATATGCATTTTTTTGCATGATCTACTAAGAAGTGGAAAATTTTGACTAATCATATTGAGAGGTTTACTGTAAAATTCTTGTCTGATACTCGTTGGGGGAGTCAAATAAAGAGTGTGCAACCTATCAGATATCAAGCCCCTCAAATAAGATCAGCTTTGAAGGAGGTGGAAAGAACTTGTACCGAGGACACAAAATCGGTGAGTGAAGCTGGATCATTGGTAAAAAACTATTAAAAATTTTGAAGTTTTAGTTGGTATGGTTATTTGGAAGATATTTTATTTGTTATCAACATGGTGAATAAAAAGTTACAATTGCTCGGATAGTACTTTGAAACAGATATAGGGGTCATATCATATTTTTAAAAGTACGGAGACATAGGCTTAAGTGCAAGTATTGAGGTGCCGCCGGTGGCGCAGTCGAAGCAGAAGAAGCGGAGTTGCTGAGGGACACCAGGATGAACCTGTCGCCGATCACGGCGTAGCCCTGAAGATAGCAGTCGCTCACATATATGTTCACCGAAGGCATGTCCACGCTGGCAGCCTCGCTCCAGGTGTCATCGTCCAGCTCCAGCCGGTGCATGACGAGGCGCACGCTGCCGATGGGGCCTCCCTCGACCTCGACGACCGACGGCGCCCAGAGCTTACCATGCGCCGAGACAGTAAAGTAGTTCCCGTGGAGGAAAGGAAGGGGAGGAGGCGGAGGGGACAGGAGGCTCTCGGTGTCCACTGTCCAGGTCCACGGCGAACGCTTGTGTGGAAGCTGCGGGCGGCATGTCGGCGGCGCTGCGGATGAGGGCCCCGTCGAATCCCGGCTCCTGCTTGTAACAGCCGTACAGCCGGAGGCCGCCGGCGCCGGGGGGCAAGGCGGCCGAGGCCTTGGCGATGAACGTCGTGCCGTCACCCGGCGGGGACAACGCGAGCACGGGCTCCAGCGCGTCGTCGGTGCCGCCGATGACCCGGCCGGAGGCCGCGACGCGGAAGCGGTGGAGGCGGAGGTTGTGGAACGGCATCCTGGCGGAGGTGCAGCCGACGAGGACCGACCACGCGGCGGGGTGGTCGCCGGTGGCAGCGTCGGACGGCGCACGGGTGTTGACGACGTCCCGGCCCGGAGCGTAGCGCGGGACGTGGGGCCTGCAGTACTTGCGCCAGCAGCAGAAGCAGCGGAACAGGTTGCACTTGTCCCCTTGCTCCTCCTCCTGGTCTGCTTCTGCAGCAGCAGCTGGGGGATAATCTGAGTCTAGGTAGGTGTTCGTCGCCATGGATCCGGCTGCTGGCGACGCAGATGACCGAAGTTTTCGCGCGGCGTCTCGTGCAAAAAGAAGGCTCTCTTGTCTAAGATTATATAGTCAAAGTATACGGATACGAATCGGATCTAGCAACATCAGAAAGCTAGGCAATCACCCTGTAAAAGTGTACATGGAAGTTGGAACAATGATCTACTAGGTACATTGACATAGACACGGATACGGCTCTAACCGAAGACATGTTGCTTTTCAGACTTAGCATGTTCAGTAATATTGAGTAGTGTTCAGTAGTCGCATTATTCAGTAGTTACTACTGAAAGTTTTGTTCTGTATTACACCTGTGAGAACTTAAATTAGAAAAGGTTAAGGTGCTGCAGTGTGTACCGATCACCGAATGGTCCACAATTTCCATTATTTGCTGCCACACTGGCCATCGAGCAGCAAGGTTCAATTCGTGCCTTCTTCGATCTAGTGTCTCATACGCCTTTTCCTCAAAAAAGTGTCTCATACGCCATGCATTCATCACTGCTTACAACATCTTGATTGCCGTCCACGGACGTCCGCATGACCGCACATGCATTTATATGCATCGATTCAAACAGATACACAGCAAAAACAGAAAAAGCAACGAGGCGAATTGTGACAACGTACTGAGCTCTGAGCAATACGCAAAATTTACTAGTTTTCCAAGTTGCTATGATCATTGTAACCATATACTAGTCTTAGGAGTACCACAAGATTCAAGTAGTAGTAAACTAGTAATAGTCAATATGCTACGTTAAGCTATTTATGACGATCACACACACCGACTGCCACTTCTCGGTCCACCAGAAGTCCAGAACCCTCGCTTGCCATGCTGTTGCCAACCTCGCCATCCTTGTTCACCATTGCAACTGCAGCCAGCTCCTTCTCTTTCTTGTCTGCAAGACTGGCTTTGCCCCAGTGCGTGCTAGTGTAGAGGTGCAGAATCATGCTGTCTTTGTTGCATCCATGTACGCCACACACCTCGCACGAGAGACTGCCATTCTCCTGCTGCGTCACGGTGAACACCTTGCCCTCCACCTGGATCTTGATTGGTTTGCCAGGCGCAGCAGTGGTGTCATTTGTTTTCACAGATTCCTTGGTTTGGGTCGCAGAGCCATTGGAGCCGGCAGCTGCGTGCTCTCCTTCAGCTTCCTCAGTAACCTTGCAATCCTTAGCTGGTTCAACAATACAGGTATTAGGTTGGGGTTCTGTTGGTCGATATACAGCCATGGATGCCGTGAAATGCATCCACGGACGTGAGACCGTACGCGGAGCTTATTTCAAAATGCTTCATGTCATACTTAGAAGTGTTTATAAATTTTGAAACTTTACACACTAATAGTAATGTACCAAATGAGAATTGTACCAAATTTTAATATTCAAACATATTTTATAAAAATATGTATTAAATTAACAAAATTTAGCCATCATGACCTTTTGTACTCTAGTGGATGAAATTTGTTTTTTCATATGAATTTTTATAAAATGTGTTTGAATCTCAAAATTTGGTATCATGCTCATTTGGTATATTACTATTAATGTGTAAAGTTTTAAAATTTTTAGACACTTCTAAATATGACATGCAAGTATTTTAAAGTAAGCTCCGCGTACGCTCTTACGTACATCATTTTCGCTCTGCATGGATGCCAATGCCATTGCAACAGTGTTTTTTGTTTGTGGAGTTGCCAATGAGGGGACTGATTTTGATTCTTCATTGTCAGCAGCAGTATTTGCCCGTGGCACCGTTGATGGCACCAATCCTGCCTCTACATTGGCTTTCATGGACTTTGGGTCGTCTTGCACCTCATCAGCCCGGTGGCAAGGACAGATAAGTCATTGTTTCGTCGTGCAGCAAGTGTCATCTTGTGCTTGTGCTTTTTACCAGCCAGGTGAGACCGCATGATGGTCTCGGATGGTGCCTTTGCATTGCAGCTCAGGCAGACGAGCAAGCCATCCACCTGGGAGAGGGTGCATCACACCGTCTACTTCCATGCTCAGCGAGTCAGAATCACAGACATTATTGAGCTGAGATCCAGCAGAAGTTGCACCGCTTTTCATCATTTCCGTTCCAGCAGTCTCAACACTGTCCCCAGTAGTGATGTCTTCTCTTGGTGGTGCCACAGTCATTTCTTGCAGCTCACTGTCATCACTAAGCTTTGGTTGCAAGGACTTCTCCAATGGGGCATCCACCTTTGCAACCATGTCAGAGATGACAGCCGTGTCTGTGTCTGCGTCTATCGGCTGTGCTTTGGCTGCTTCCTTTCCACCTGTGGACACGGAGCTGGCATTATCCTTATTCTTGTGCTTCTTCCGTGACAAGTGTTGACGCATGCCATTCATCGATGGGGCCTTCACATCACACAGCTCGCAGACCAGAAAGCCTTCCAAACGCCGCACCATGTGTGGCAGAGGCACACTGAAATCTTCCAGAACTAGCTTTTTAGGATCAGCACTGCCAATAGCTGAAGTGGCAGCACTAACTGTATCCTCCGCCTCACCCAATGGCTTGCTGGCGCGTTGGCGCTTGTTCTTGCCATTGGAGATGTGTTTGCTCCCTTGGAGGTGGCACATCATGGTAACACGGTCTGTTGTTCGCACATTGCACAACTCACAGAGGGTGTACCCGTCCATCTGTGTCACTTCGTTCAGCTCTCCTGCAGCCGTTAACATCATGAACTTCGTCGGTTTATAATGTCCTAATGTCTCCATTGAAATTGCCTCTTCCTCCCCTGGCTCGAGCCCTCTCTCCTGCTCTATCTCTGGCATTAGTTTTGGCAGCTCTGGAAGTGTTACCACCTTCCTCTTGTGCACCTTCCCAATGAGATGGTCTTGCAAGGCTTTCTCACTGTTTGCGGTGATGCCACACACCATGCAGGTTAATGTGCTCTTCTGCTTCTTGCTGCTTGGAACCAACAATGCTCCGGTGGCACGATCAGGGCTCTTCCGCTTGGTTGCTAGTGTGTTTGCTTTTGAGTGGGCCTGCACAAACAGCATGAGAGTTTCTTCTAGATGAGCAAACGAAAGTGGCCGCAACTTCATCAAATAATAATGACAGAAATATATCATACTTGTATGTTAAGAACACACATGAAACTGAACTTTCAAAAAATGTTCAAAACACCAGTATATCATCAGATTTTGCTACTTCTTTTACTATAATGAACTACAACTTAGCTTTTTTGGGCAAAAACAACAGAATTGCATACATGCCGTGGGCATCCTTATCACATAGCTATTCCTGTTAAGTTATTTTAATGATATTACGGATGACAATTTTGTCAGATGTTTTAGGGTTTTGCAATTTTACATCCATCAGCGTCAAAATTGCAAAAATCTGCAATCTGACAACAAAGCTTTGAATTTATAATCCAAAATTTGTGTTTAAACCATGATGGCAATTTGCAAACATTACTAGGGAAGAAAAATAACATAATTTAAATATCAGAAAGAATTCCTTCAGCACAAGGTGTTTGATTAGAAAGAAATTCTTTAAATATCAACAATGAGGGCACAAACTTCGTATACGATACTCTATTTTCTTCAGTTTCTGATCATTGCATAGAATAAAAAGGTGAAAATAATTCCAGTATAGTGCAACACCGCAGTCACCCACGCACTGAAAATTGTGCTTATTCTCAGCTACTTGTTCAAAATTGATCATTCACTACAGAAAATGCTAGCTTTGCCGACTGCCAAATACTTTGCCGACTATTTTTCCTCGACACTCGGCAAAGATCTACCTTTGCCGAGGGCCATGTCAAGCAGTCGGCAAAGCCGGCTTTGCCGAGTGCCTGCCTTGCCGACAGCCTGGCACTCGGCAAAACCTTGGATTTGCCGAGTGCCAGGCAGTCGGCAAAGTCTGGCACTCGGCAAAGGATGCCAGTCCTGGACGGCATCCACGCCGTCACCTTTGCCGACTGCCACGCCGTCAGCAGTCGGCAAAGGTGGCAGCCTTTGCCGACTGCCAGCCTGTCCGGCAGTCGGCAAAGGCTCTTTGCCGAGTGCGACATGAGGCACTCGGCAAAGATTTTTTTTTTGGTTTTCAATCCTAGTTTTTTTTCTGTTGCCTTGCTACAGTAAATACATTCTAAATTCCAAGTTTGGGGTAATTTTGATTTGTTTTTCTATATTCCGTTAATTTTTTCTGTTTCTTTGATTTTTTTCGGTAACTACAGATTTGAACTGCAGGTACATGAAATATTGTAATCCGGTGATTCAAAAAATGATATTCATGATTTTTGGAGCATGTTGAGGCCGTATGCAGGGCCTCGCGTGTTGGTGTCGGAACACGCCGAGTCACGCGCGTGAAAAGTATTTTTAAATTTTATAAAATCCAAACGGAGTCCGAAAATGACGAAACCTGACTACATGTCTCGCCATCGCATGTGGAGGCTGTGGTAAAAATTTGAGAAAGTTTCAAGCAAGTTGTGACGTCACGTGCCTAAAACCCACGCATCTCCACATGTGATCACAAGGTGATCACATGTGGAGATGTCTAGGTTGTAGACATCCGACGTCTCAACTTGCTTCGAACATTCTCAAATTTTTATCATAGCCTCGACATGCGATGACAACACACCTCGACAAGTTTCATCATTTTCGGACTTCGTTTGGATTTTATATAATTTATAAACACTTCTACCGTACCTGGATGGTCGTTTTTCGTGGACAAGGCGTGTAAAAGTTTGGGTGAGTTTATGGACACGGCCTCAAAATACACTCTTCAACGTGAATACCATTTTTTGAATGGCTACGTCTCATTATTTTATGCACCAGCAGTTCAAACTTAGATCATCGTGAAAAATTCAAGTAAATAAAATAAATGAACAAAATATAGCAAAATATTATAAAAAGGACCCAAATTCGAACATGTGCTTCAATACAATATACTTGGGCTACAGAAAAAGTTTGAATTCAAAATTCAAAAAAAAATCAAATCTTTGCCGAGTGCCATAGTTTACAGTCGGCAAAGAGGCTCTTTGCCGAGTGCCGCCAATGTGGCACTCGGCAAAGGTGACACACTTTGCCGGGTGCCTTCTACGTGGCACTCGGCAAAGTGCCCTCTTTGCCGAGTGCCGCCGACGTGGCACTCGGCAAAGCTGACAGTTAAAATAACCGGCCACCACCCACCTACCCGCACCCTTATCCCCGCG
>CM041642.1:5948524-5961727 GCA_023333625.1 Bothriochloa decipiens
TCCATCCGGACAGCACCTGTATCTTGCTGTGACGTGACTATCATGTCATTATCAGGGTGGAAAGGAGGGCCGGGTGAGATAATTTTGTATTGCCTCTCCTTGCCGGGTGGTACCTATACTACCTCCTCTTCATTTTACTCCCACCACATTTACTATTTTTTTTTTCATGCAATCCGGTCATTCACCAGTTTTCCATTAAGAGAAAATAAAGCACACGTGTACTTAGGACGATAGCACGCATGTGCTTATACTACCCTTTTCTTACCCCCCATCTTCAGTGGACGCTCAGCGAATTGGGTTAGCTTGGAAAATCGACAAAAAAAAATCTAGACATAATTTTTTTCATATATTAACCTTAAGGTTTAACCTCACAACTCACGCGACTGTGTCACAGGCGTAGGTGACTGTTACAGACTCAATCAAAAAAAACAGAAACAAAACAAGCAAAAACAAATTAGACCTTGACACGAGAGATAGCATATAATCAGCGTACTGATGAAGGTGAGCAAATGTAAATCAACAACAGCAACTAAATCAAAATGCATGCATGGCAGAAAGAGAGAAAGCACAACATTCTCTCGCGAGGATGAATAATCAATCTTCACTCGTCTCTTGTCCTGAAAACCCATCTTGGCATTCTTCAGATTTCTTCAAAATCAGTAGTAAAATCCCAAAAATGAGGGTCTATCATGGTGTCCTCCTGATATGCGAAATAATCGTCAGGCGCTGCCACTGCTGCTTGGTGCACGTCTGCATACATGCATTTGAATGAATATAACACACAAGTTAATGAGATCACATTGAATACTAGCTAGCTAGTCGTCTACCGATGCAAGCTACACGCGCTATATATACTTACTGCTGATAGACGAATATGGTGCATACGCTCCGAAGCCCTCCACCACACCTCCACCATGCCCGTCAAGTTGAAGCGGGTCGGCGAAGGCGGTGGCGGCGGCGTCACACACCTGGCCGCTGGGCTGAAAAAAACCCAGCTGCTGCTGCTGCTGCAGTAGGCGCAGCCTGTGGCAGCGGCACCAGGTAAGGATGCAGCTCCGCGGCGTCCACTACGTCGGTGACGGTTGTGGTGGTGTAGTAGTAATGCACTTGCTGGCCGCTCGGCTGGAAAGGCTCGCCGACGACGACCGGCGGCGCAACAACCTCCTGCTGCTGCTGCTCGGCCGCGGCCCTCCGTAGGCAGGAGGGACTATCCATGTGGCGCAGAAGGTGTGACGTACCGTGCTTGCTGCCTCTGTAGGTCAGCTTTTTCCTACACACCTTGCAGGTTGCGCGACTCTCTCCGGCGGCGGGGAGATGGAAGCCGCGATCACCCCACACCGGCGGTGAGCCACTCTTGGCGTGCCTGCGCTTGTTGCCATCAGACTAAGCAGGTAGTGTCAACGGCGGAGGCTGCAGCTAGCTTATACTCTTAGTCCTAGCGAGAAGGGTGTGCGCGCGGACCGCGGAGCTAGCAGCGCGCGAACATATATACAACAGTGCCAAGAGGTGGCCAGAGAGTTCTCCGTTCGCGCCGGGCTCTTTTTTTTTTTTTTCTGGAGATAATATTTGATCGACTATTCTCCGTTCGGGCCGGGCTCTTTTTTTCTGGAGATAATATTTGATCGACCGTTCTCCGTTTGGTGCAGCTTTTGAACTCTACTTTTGTTCTTACTGTGCTGTGCAGCTGTGGTTACTCAGCCGGCGTGTCATATGTGCAGTGCGGCTGCATCTGCAAGGGCCTGCAACTGCAAGGCATGCAGCTGATACACTTGCAATGTAGCATGACTAGGTTGCCGCTGAAGCATCAGTGCGTTATTACCAGGTTTATTTCGTATCCGGTACTGTTCATCCGGCAGCCTGAACAATAATCTCGCATGCCTCTAAAGAGAGCTGCAGCTGCAGCATTTGAAAGATATGCACGTTTGTGCGTGCGGTGGCGCAGCGTGCATGAATGTGCAAAAGAGACAGAGAGGGGGGCCGGCGGGGCAATTCGAAGCCAGTGCATAGATTTGCATACTTGGAAGCTGTGATCCACTCATCAGCAAGTGTAGCTAGCAATGCAAGCATAGGGCGCCGATCGGGAAAGGTAGAATTTGATTCTGCATATATGCAACGGCCGTATACTATTCAAGAAGAATGGGAAAAGCAAAAGGGGCCAGGATCGAATCAGGATGTACTTTTCAAGAAGAACTGGCGGCCGGAAAGCAGCAGTGGGGGGATCAGATCAGGGTGCACGTGCATGTGATATTTGGTGTCTTCTAGTGGCTACTTTGTCCTCATGGGATAGCCAGCTTGGTGACGTATGCATATGCATGCTCGTCTCGATCTATAGGCGGATCATTTGTAGACCAGTGTTTTTCTCTCCTTCGGTTCATGGAGGCTTGGGCACACGCGCCGCCTCACTTTTCTGCTTCACGCTCCCTCCCCCGGCCCGCGAGCTGGCATATGCTCCGCAGCAGCCGCGCGCGACACGTGACGCCCCACCGCCCATCCAAAGCTACCGCGACCGAACCCAGATAAGTGATGACGGAAGGTACCCAAAGGCCCGAAGCTCAGAGCTGCTGGTGGCGCTAGGGTTCAAGATGAACAGAAATATAAAATTTGCCACGTGTAAAGCTAGTCGCCTCGACTTCAAAGATGGATCAAATAGCACAGGCCCAACTACATCGGGACCCCTACGAATCGAATAGCACAGGCCCATCTATCTCTCACCGTCTCACAGTTCGCAGGCTTCTCGCGTCTCTAGGTCGGGGAAGTTCCTGTAATTTTATTACCGCCTTTACTTTTTTTTTGAAATTTTATTACCTCCTTTACTTAGTCGTTGATCTTTTTTCTGTAATGATGTACTATAGCATCTTGTAGCTAAAAGGGAAAGATTCTCGAAATGGGTAAAAAATGTATTTTTGAAATGTGTACTTGACCAATTTGTGAAGAACTAGATAACACGTGAATATGTTTAGAGAAAACTCTGTGTGGATATCGTGCGCTGGCGCGCTGCTCTCATTTCTTTGTGGTGTCACCCTTGCACAGAGAAACATATATAGACTCGATCGTATAGTCTGACACAACACGTAGTACACAAGTTAGAACACATTATTGTTACATCCGCAACTAATGAAAAAAAAATCAAACGTCATAAAGCATCTACAGTAGTTACGAAAAAGAATACTGTAACTATATATCCTCACGAGATGATTGGAATATATTATATCACAGAGGACCCTAACAAGAATTGAAGTTCACGTTCATAAAGAAAAAGCATGGCTAGTCCAGATCCATCCTTCGTGGTCAACTGTGGAATGAGAAATATCGATGTGATCAAATTCTAACAGGCACTTTCCTTCCTTTCGCCATCTCTTGTAGCTTCACTTCGACTGTGGTGGCGAATAATCTATGATGGGACGACCAAGGAGCCGGACAATAGCATCCTTCAACCACACATAACACCAGGCTACTAGGGTCCGTCTCCTTGGAAATCAAGTCAGAAGACACCAGATTCCTGTCAGGGAACTCCATATATGGGAATTCCATCAAGACCGGCCAACCTAGACAGTAGAAAGTGTCTTCCTTCAATAGCTCGAAAGCTGTAAAACCCATGCCATCGCACGTGCATATGAACCCCTCTGCAAATAAACACCTTCCACACAGCATGCCTTGGGCAATCTGCCAGATGCCCGGCGAAGGCTTTACAATAAACCACTCTTTATTCCTTAGGTCAAGTAAGAAGCATTCCGCCATGTCAGCATCCGACACCACAAGAATGTCGTCGTGGATAAGGTCCACAAATCCAGAAATGTTGACTTTCCGGGTCAAATCCACAGAGCCTGAAAACGACGATGTCACCAGTGGAATCCACTTGAGCGCCGGTTCGTCGAGTATGTAGACATCCTGCAGTGTGTCACCCAGGGCGACAATGTGCTGACCAGCTCGAGAGACCACAGAGAAGCACACGCCATCGTGAGGGCGTTCCAGCTCGATAACGCTCGAAAGCTTGGTGCTGACGTCAACCTCGTAGTGGTTTTGCGCCGGGGCAGATGGGATGACATAGAGCTTGTTGGGCCCTTGCTGCACAAAATGCACATAAGTCCGATCGTCCACTTCAAACTCTTCAGGTGTAATAGTGTCTAATGATGCGTGCAGCTCTATAAAAAAGGACCACCGGAGCAAAACCCAGTGTGTCTAAAGACAAGTGTGGCTGCAGCAGCTCTTCGTGGATCGTCGTTAACTTGCCTCTTGCAACACTTATCTGATACACGTTGGAAAAGTCATGAACCTGGCAAATGAAGTAGAAGTCTGGATTGCTCACTACTGAAGTGCACTCCTTCAGTATAGGGACACCTCCCCTCAAAAACTCCCTGTAATAATGAAACAAACAGAGCAGAAGATTAAATATTACAATTTTCGTTTTTTAGCAAAGAGATTACACTTTTTCGTTGGTCACCAGATCAGATTATTAAAGTTGACAAGGCATACATACCTGCAGCAGTTGGGCATATCATCGGTGATTTCTTCCCCATCTTCTTGGTGGCTACACCCTGCCATTGTTGGTGATGAACCGATAGGCATCATCGAGGGATCCACGTCCACCTGCTGGCTGCCACAACGATATGGATATTCCCTAGCAGAGCAGTCCACAGAGAGAAATGCAATGAATAATAAACTCGATTAAAATTATCAACAAATCAACTTACTGTGTGGATTAGCTACGATTGAAAACCAACTTATAACGCTTGCGTGCAGATAATCAATTCAACTTACTGCAAGAAACACAGGGCGTCCAAGATCTCCCATTGCGGCACCGCCTTGCTCCTGAGCATGTCCACCCTGCGGCAGGTGGAGTGGAGGACCTCGACGCCGCCATTGTCGCCGCCGTCGCCACCTCTGACCAGCAACGTAGTGATGAGGGCGTGCCGCTGAGCGCAGCCGCAGGGCAGGTTCACGTTCATCCAGACGGCGCACAGCATGCGGCCAGCAAGTTGGACCATCAACCCGTACCCTTCGTTATAGTACGGCCACAGCCTCTCGACCTCCACGGGCGGCGCGACGATGAACAGCTTCCCCTTCTCGTTCTCCGATAACCTGTACGCGAACAGCTTGGCGAGCCGGAGGAAGTACACCACCATGTCTTCGTCGTCACCGTCACCGTCGCATCTTACATGCACCGCCTTGCCGCTGATGGGGATGTAGTTGGAGGAGGGTTTTTTCTCGCCGGCAGTCTTGACCGGGGTGAAGGGGCCGCCGGTGGCGCAGTCGAAGCAGAAGAAAGTGGTGTTGCTGAGGGACACCAGGATGAACCTGTTGCCGATCACGGCGTAGCCCTGAAGATAGCAGTTGCTCACAAAGATGTTCACGGAAGGCATGTCCACGCTGGCAGCCTCGCTCCAGGTGTCATCGTCCAGCTCCAGCCGGTGCATGACGAGGCGCACGCTGCCGATGGGGCCTCCCTCGAGGTCGACGACCGATGGCGCCCAGAGCTTACCATGCGCCGACACAGTTCCAGTTCCATATGTCCCATCGAGGACAGGGAGGGGAGGCGGCGGAGGGGACAGCAGGCTCTCGGTGTCCAGGTCCACGGCGAACGCTCTGTGTGGAAGCTGCGGCTGGGCGTCAGCGGGTGGCAGGTCGGCGGCGCTGCGGATTAGGGCCCCGTCGAATCCCGGCTCCTGTTTGTAGCAGCCGTACAGCCGGAGGCCGCCGGCGCCGGGAGCCAAGGCGGCCGAGGCCTTGGCGATGAACGTCGAGCCGTCGCCCGGCGGGGACACCGCGACCACGGGCTCCAGCGCGTCGTCGGTGCGGCCGAGCACCCGACCGGAGGCCGCCACGCGGAAGCGGTGGAGGCGGAGGTTGTGGAACGGCACCCTGGAGGAGATGCAGCCAACGAGGACCGACCACGCGTCTCGTGCAAAAAGAAGGCTCTCTTGTCTAAGATTATATAGTCAAAGTATACGGATACGAATCGGATCTAGCAACATCAGAAAGGTAGGCAATCACCCTGTAAAAGTGTACATGGAAGTTGGAACAATGATCTACTAGGTACATTGACATAGACACGGATACGGCTCTAACCGAAGACATGTTGCTTTTCAGACTTAGCATGTTCAGTAATATTGAGTAGTGTTCAGTAGTCGCATTATTCAGTAGTTACTACTGAAAGTTTTGTTCTGTATTACACCTGTGAGAACTTAAATTAGAAAAGGTTAAGGTGCTGCAGTGTGTACCGATCACCGAATGGTCCACAATTTCCATTATTTGCTGCCACACTGGCCATCGAGCAGCAAGGTTCAATTCGTGCCTTCTTCGATCTAGTGTCTCATACGCCTTTTCCTCAAAAAAGTGTCTCATACGCCATGCATTCATCACTGCTTACAACATCTTGATTGCCGTCCACGGACGTCCGCATGACCGCACATGCATTTATATGCATCGATTCAAACAGATACACAGCAAAAACAGAAAAAGCAACGAGGCGAATTGTGACAACGTACTGAGCTCTGAGCAATACGCAAAATTTACTAGTTTTCCAAGTTGCTATGATCATTGTAACCATATACTAGTCTTAGGAGTACCACAAGATTCAAGTAGTAGTAAACTAGTAATAGTCAATATGCTACGTTAAGCTATTTATGACGATCACACACACCGACTGCCACTTCTCGGTCCACCAGAAGTCCAGAACCCTCGCTTGCCATGCTGTTGCCAACCTCGCCATCCTTGTTCACCATTGCAACTGCAGCCAGCTCCTTCTCTTTCTTGTCTGCAAGACTGGCTTTGCCCCAGTGCGTGCTAGTGTAGAGGTGCAGAATCATGCTGTCTTTGTTGCATCCATGTACGCCACACACCTCGCACGAGAGACTGCCATTCTCCTGCTGCGTCACGGTGAACACCTTGCCCTCCACCTGGATCTTGATTGGTTTGCCAGGCGCAGCAGTGGTGTCATTTGTTTTCACAGATTCCTTGGTTTGGGTCGCAGAGCCATTGGAGCCGGCAGCTGCGTGCTCTCCTTCAGCTTCCTCAGTAACCTTGCAATCCTTAGCTGGTTCAACAATACAGGTATTAGGTTGGGGTTCTGTTGGTCGATATACAGCCATGGATGCCGTGAAATGCATCCACGGACGTGAGACCGTACGCGGAGCTTATTTCAAAATGCTTCATGTCATACTTAGAAGTGTTTACAAATTTTGAAACTTTACACACTAATAGTAATGTACCAAATGAGAATTGTACCAAATTTTAATATTCAAACATATTTTATAAAAATATGTATTAAATTAACAAAATTTAGCCATCATGACCTTTTGTACTCTAGTGGATGAAATTTGTTTTTTCATATGAATTTTTATAAAATGTGTTTGAATCTCAAAATTTGGTATCATGCTCATTTGGTATATTACTATTAATGTGTAAAGTTTTAAAATTTTTAGACACTTCTAAATATGACATGCAAGTATTTTGAAGTAAGCTCCACGTACGCTCTTACATACATCATTTTCGCTCTGCATGGATGCCAATGCCATTGCAACAGTGTTTTTTGTTTGTGGAGTTGCCAATGAGGGGACTGATTTTGATTCTTCATTGTCAGCAGCAGTATTTGCCCGTGGCACCGTTGATGGCACCAATCCTGCCTCTACATTGGCTTTCATGGACTTTGGGTCGTCTTGCACCTCATCAGCCCGGTGGCAAGGACAGATAAGTCATTGTTTCGTCGTGCAGCAAGTGTCATCTTGTGCTTGTGCTTTTTACCAGCCAGGTGAGACCGCATGATGGTCTCGGATGGTGCCTTTGCATTGCAGCTCAGGCAGACGAGCAAGCCATCCACCTGGGAGAGGGTGCATCACACCGTCTACTTCCATGCTCAGCGAGTCAGAATCACAGACATTATTGAGCTGAGATCCAGCAGAAGTTGCACCGCTTTTCATCATTTCCGTTCCAGCAGTCTCAACACTGTCCCCAGTAGTGATGTCTTCTCTTGGTGGTGCCACAGTCATTTCTTGCAGCTCACTGTCATCACTAAGCTTTGGTTGCAAGGACTTCTCCAATGGGGCATCCACCTTTGCAACCATGTCAGAGATGACAGCCGTGTCGGTGTCTGCGTCTATCGGCTGTGCTTTGGCTGCTTCCTTTCCACCTGTGGACACGGAGCTGGCATTATCCTTATTCTTGTGCTTCTTCCGTGACAAGTGTTGACGCATGCCATTCATCGATGGGGCCTTCACATCACACAGCTCGCAGACCAGAAAGCCTTCCAAACGCCGCACCATGTGTGGCAGAGGCACACTGAAATCTTCCATAACCAGCTTTTTAGGATCAGCAGTGCCAATAGCTGAAGTGGCAGCACTAACTGTACCCTCCACCTCACCCAATGGCTTGCTGGAGCGTGGACGCTTATTCTTGCCATTGGAGATGTGTTTGCTCCCTTGTAGGTGGCACATCATGGTAACACAGTCTGTTGTTCGCACATTGCACAACTCACAGAGGAGGTACCCGTCCATCTGTGTCACTTCATTCAGCTCTCCTGCAGCCGTTAACATCATGAACTTCGTCGGTTTGTAATCTCCCAATGTCTCCATTGAAATTGCCTCTTCCTCTCCTGGCTCGAGCCCTCTCTCCTGCTCTATCTCTGGCACTAGTTTTGGCAGCTCTGGAAGTGTTACCACCTTCCTCTTGTGCACCTTCCCATTGAGATGGTCTTGCAAGGCCTTCTCACTGTTTGCGGTGATGCTACACACCATGCAGGTTAATGTGCTCTTCTGCTTCTTGCTGCTTGCAACCAACAATGCTCCGGTGGCACGATCAGGGCACTTCCGCTTGGTTGCTAGTGTGTTTGCTTTTGAGTGGGCCTGCACAAACAGCATGAGAGTTTCTTCTAGATGAGCAAACGAAAGTGGCCGCAACTTCATCAAATAACAATGACAGAAATATATCATACTCGTATGTTAAGAACACACATGAAACTGAACTTTCAAAAAAAAATGTTCAAAACACCAGTATATCATTAGATTTGGCTACTTCTTTTACTATAATAATGAACTACAACTTAGCTTTTTTGGGCAAAACAACAGAATTGCATACATGCCGTGGGCATCCTTATCACATAGCTATTCCTGTTTAGTTTTTTTTAATGATATTGCAGATGACAATTTTGTCAGATGTTTTAAGGTTTTGCAATTTTACATCCATCAGCGTCAAAACTGCAAAAATCTGCAGCATGTATTGCAAAGTCTGCAATCTAACAACAAAGCTTTGAGTTTATTATCCAAATTTGTGTTTAAACCATGATGGCAATTCGCAAACATTACTAGGGAAGAAAAAACACAATTTAAATATCAGAAAGAATTCCTTCAGCACAAGGTATTTGATTAGAAAGAAATTCTTTAAGTATCAACCAATGAGGGCACAAACTTCGTATATGATACTCTATTTTCTTCAGTTTCTGATCATTGCATATAATAAAAAGGTGAAAATAATTCCAGTATAGTGCAACACCGCAGTCACCCACGCACTGAAAATTGTTCTTATTCTCAACTACTTGTTCAGCATTGATCATTTTAGCCATATCAAAAGTGCAGAACTAACTGGCATCAATAATGCATGGTCATTTTCACCTACCTAAGTTTCTTTTATTTAGATTACATGAATTATTTGTATCTTCTCTTGTATTTATGCTAACGTAGTTTGCTCACAATGCATGCATGACGACGAAATATCGGATTTGAAGATGAACAAAGTAAAATTTTCCAATTAGGTCTTGTTTATCAATGGCTCCATAACATATTGTAGCAATCAGATTTTTTTTTTGCCATACTAGCAACCGGTAACAAGCATCACTAACCAATAAACCACACAAAATAGACCTACCCATGGCTGCATAACATACTCTAGCAAACAGAAATAAATACTATGGCATGCTGTTGCAAGAGGTTATAAGAATCACTAACCAATAAATAAACCACACCAAATAGAACAACAAAATTCTGCAAACTTCACAAGAAAGGCACACTTTTGACAAACAGCTAAACATGGTCATCATTTATGATAATTATTTGCACTTGAAATTTCTATGTAATAATTTACCTTCAAATTTTATTTTAAGAATTTTTACACTTTACAATTGTATGGAATAACTTACCATACAGAACTTATTTTAAGAAACAACAAATTTTATATGTTATATAGAAACTTCACTAATGGTTTATGCTTTAAACATTCAAATGAAATAGTGTGAATTTTAATATTCTAGGGATAAATTGTGCTTCAACTGCAAAGCGAATCAACAAAGGACTGAATGATGCATCGAGTTAGGCCCATCCCTCGGGATGAAAAATCTATCTTATCAGTAACTACGGCCGAGATTTAATCTGACGCAGATTACGTTTGATCAGAAAGATCCCATGATGTGACGTAGAAGTTTGATGTCACCTCACGGTTGGCCGGAGGTGGTTGCCACGCTTGCAACGCTTCGCAGGAGGGGGGAGTGCAGCCCACAGTGGACCTTGCCCCACGTCGGGAGTTCGATCCCATGGCGGTCGAGGTGGTGGCAAGCCAGACGATGTTGGAGGTGGCTTCGGCGGTAGATTTGTCTCTCACAGGTCCTTTGGTGGGCAGGTCTGATCTGACCTCGCCAGGGGAGTTGGAGGCGGGTCGTGTGGGCATGGATGAGGTGGTGGATCTATCTCTATGGCCCCCTGAGCTGCCCATGGTCCAGGTTGACCGCCCCACTGATCTCCTGGCTGACGGGGGCTGCCACACTGCTGAGGAGGACTTGGGGGTGTCGGCTGCGACGGGTGATGCTGCGTCCACTGATCTGGTCCGGGACAAGTTAGAGGCCTTGGTCTGTCTACCGCTGCAGACACCGCTCATCAAGAAGCCACGGTTGCGTCGTTTCAGGACACCGGTCTCCATCCACTTGTTGCGGCGCAGTGGCCGCATCGCGGCCAAGCCGCGGGCGGCGAACGCCACCAGGCAAGCTCAGATCGTGCTGCTGAAGAAGATGGGAGTTGCTGTCGAGGAGGATGCTGTCGACCCGGAGATCGAGAGCAAGTTCAAAGCCACCTTCCATAACATGATGGACAGGAAGAAGCAGGCCTTGCAACTCTTCATGAACAGGGGCCTCGACACATCGACCATGGAGCTAGACTTGACGGGGTTGGACGACGACTTGGTGTAGTCCCCTATTCCTCTGTCGTCTAGTCGTAAATTCCTTTTATGTAATCACAACCTCGTATGAGTTGGTGTTGTGAGGGCTTCCTTTTATGGTACTTGGTAAACTTTAAACTTTATTCTGCTTAATGAAATACGCACGAAGGCGTGTTCAAAAAAAAAAAGATGTGACGTAGAAAACGTGAGGCGAGAGATAGGAAGAAGCGGAAAGTGTGATCAAACACAAAAGGCCAAAAGACGCAGACCTCACGTGTAGCAACAGGCAGCGATGAGTTAGCGGCGGTAATCGCTCCTGAAGACAGCACCGCCGGTGTGTCTGGTCCCCTCGCTGATTGCCCGAGCGTAGGCCTTGACCGATGCAGCATCTCCTCCCTCAACTCGATGAGCACCTCCAGCTCGAGCTCCAAGTGCTCGGCTCCCTCCCTGAGGATCCGCTCCTTGATCCTCGCCTTCTCCGCTTGCCGCTGCAACTCATCGGTGTCGACCGCCGCCGTCTCCGGTGTCGGCAGATCAGGCTGCCATAGCGTGACGGCCGAATTCCCCATGCGCTCTGCTGGAGCGCCGCCACCGCCGCCGTGGCTGTCTGGTGATGCCGCACAACATATCCACCCAAAATCAATAGGTAGTCAGGGAGATGATCAATCGATCCCCAATATGAAACGACGGAGCGATCGGGATAGGAATCTAGGGGATCTCACCTGCCGATCCGGAGCCCGGAGCACTCAGCGCCGTTGGCGGCGGCGGGGACTGGCTTCGGCGCACATTGATGGCGTGGTACTGGAACTTCATATCAGTTCACGTAACAAACACAGAGACGAGGGAGGTTTTGGGTTTTGGAGGGGTATATGAAAAGAAGGACGACCGATCCTAGAAAGTGGAAAACAGTGGGCTTTTGGGAAGCTGCCGTTTTTTTCGGCAATACCTCTGCAGGTGCCCTCAAACTCTGCCACAAAGCCCACGACTGCAATCGGAAACGACAACTCCTAAATTTAATCTAAATAAGTATAATCTCATCTAGAGTATACTATCTATCTATACATAAACGTTTTTCACCCAAAAATTTCTACCCACGGAAAATATTACATTATTTATTCACTTTTGCTATTCTACCGGCCGTGGGATGAGTTTGATGGGCAGATCTCACCTTGGTCTACCAAAAAATCTAACTGACGCGTAAGGAACTCCCGACGCGTTTCCTTTTCACCGATTATTTCCGTTATTAGCCGCCCACGTACCCACCATGCCGCTTCCCGTGCGCAAATCCATGTGGTGTTCTAATAATTGATTGAATTTGAATCCGTCCTCCTCCATCAATATATACCTGCACAACAAATCCGCAAATACCGGAGGTAAAAGGACGGTGGAGGCCTATCGTCAGCCGCACCGACCCGGCGCGGGACCTCCTCGCCGGCTCGCTCGCGTAGGGTGACCCGCCATGGCGCATTGGCGCCAGTGCGCCGGCCTCGCATAGGGCACCGCCGAGTGCCGCTCGACGGAGCCGCGTGCAAAGCCACAGCCGCACGTGTGCTCTGGCGAGGGGATCCTAGCGGCGCCACCGTCTTTCTCCACGAGGAACCGCTTCGCGCCGCCGCCTCATGGTCACGCCGCCGTGGGTGGGAGAGAGAACGGCAAGGAGGAGGAAATGGAGCTAGGGTTTGGGGCTGGAGCTGTCGGCTGTGGGCTCGGGCCGAGTAGGCCGGGCCACGACACTTTCTCAGCCTAGGCCCAGGTTGTCGAGATGCTTTCTGGCTGAATTTTTATTATTTTTAATTTTTTTAAAAAAATTACAATATTAATTTTTTTCAAAATATGACAGAACTAGTCGCCCACAGTGGGCATTTTTTAAAAAACGCCCACTGTGTGGGCGTTATATGTGACGTGGCACAGGGCCACCGCCGTCGGTGCAGGCTTTTGCGGGCGGCCCACTGGCGCCCAAAAAACGCCCACTGCGTGGGCGTTTTTCGGTGGCGAGGGGGCCGCCTGCAAAAGTGCGCGCTGTTTTGTGGGCGGGCCTCGGAGCAGCCAAAAAACGCCCACTGTGTGGGC
>CM041642.1:5993559-6100047 GCA_023333625.1 Bothriochloa decipiens
AACATGAATTTAAAGCACTAGCCAAACTATAATTGTCATACGTAATGGGATCTCCGAGGTTGGATGGTGTGTGGCACCTTCACTGACGTAGCTGTCGGACTTCTCCTGGTAGTCACTGTCGTCAAGCTTGTCCTCGCTCGAGCCTGTAATGAGATTTAACGGTCGCAGAAGCGACCCCTATAGATTAGCACAAAGAACGAATGCAAAATAGAAGATCCAAATACACTCAAACATAGCCTAGATAGATAGGGCTCGATTTATAGAAAATTTGGATATGTGGATCATAATTTTCCGAGCTCGTATGAAAAAGATGTGAATTTTCAAAGATTTAACCATTTTCTGAAAAGAACAAGGGCTCGAGGGGTTACGGTCTCAAGGTTACGCTCTCGAGGGTACTGTCTCGAGGGTTAGAACTCGAGGGGGATACGGTCTCGAGGGCACGGTCTCAGGGTTACAGTCTCGAGGGGTACTGTCTTGAGGACACTGTCTCGAGGTGTACGCTCTCGAGGGGTATGGTCTCGAGGACACGGTCTCGAGGTTAGGTCTCGGGGTACGGTCTCGAGGACACGGTCTCGGGGTTAGGTCTCGAGGGGTACTGTCTCGAGGACACGATCGCGAGGATGCGGTCTCGAGGGTACTGCTTTCGAGGGCATGCTCGAAGACGGAAAACTGCTCTGCTTCGACAGCGGGGCTCGGCTGGTTACGACGGGGTTAAAGATCCGGCGAGGGCTGCTCCAAGACTTCGCTAACTCGTGCATCGTCCTCGGGTCGTCAAGGCGAACACGTAGGCGGTCATCGAGTCAGGAGCTTGGTTCCGGCGACGTGCTCTATGGCGGACAGCGGCTCGAGGGTGACGGTGCTCGAGGTGTAGAACTTGAGGGTCGACGCGTCGAGGTGTCAAACTCAAGGGTCTGTCCTCCGACGGGTCAAACTCGAGGGTCGGTTCTTCGAAGGGTCGAACTCGAGGGTCGGTTGTCGAATTGGTCGAACTCGGACGAGATCGGCTCGAACGCGGAGTTCCTCCTCGGCGATCGACGGCAGAAGAACCCTTGATTCCTGGTGCCACAAAGGATCTCCGGTGCCATTAACCCGCCCATCGGCTTCGGGACTCCACGACGGTCACGTCGATGGGCTTCAGGGCGACAGCTTCACTTCTGTGTCGAGCTCGACGGCAGACGGTGGCTCGATGGCGACGGTGCTCGATGTACACTTCACACCGAGTCACTACAGCTCCAATTGGTGGCGTCGATGGACGGTTGGAGTCACGCAACGCCTGCTCGAGGTGCCGGCGGTGACCAAAACACACGGCGGAGTCCGCGCGGGCAGCAACTCCCATGGCGGAGCTTCGACAGGTCCTCAGTGCACGGCAACGGCACTCCGAGAGGGTCCACGGTCTCCATCTTGCCCACTGGATGCAGCTCGTCACGGCGGAGCTTCCCGGCTTCTTCCTGCTCTTCGAGGGTGGTCGATGGTGGCAGGAACGACGGTGAACGACGGTGTTCTGGAGCGGCAACGTACTGACACGTCGACGACAAGGTGGTTCGGGTCGATGCTCTGGTGAGGCAAACGCAGAGCTAGGGTGTGCACGGAGTCCGTCTCATCAAGGCGAGCGCGGATCCAGAAACAACGGAGGTCGAGGCTCAACAGAAAGGCGACTGGGTGATCTCGCCACGGTGGAGCTTGGCGCGCGGCGATGAACTGGGCGGCTTCCATTCCGGCATCCTCCCGATGCCGTGGTCCGAGGGGCTCGGCTAGTCTCGTGTGTGTGTGCGGGTGTGTCCAGTGAGGTCGGTAGTGACCTGGGCCTACGCGCTCACGGCGGAGCGCCATGGCCAACAGCACGGCGGAGGGTTCGAGAGGGCGGCGATGGCGGTGCTCACCGACGGTCGAAGAGGATGGAGGTGCGGTACAAGTCCAAGCGGCTTCGGCTCACGGTACTGCTCCTCCTTCCTCCTCTCGACGCGGCAGCAGCGGCTCCGAATCGACGGCCTTCCTCCCCAACTCCGGCGGCGGCTTCTTCCTCTTCCCCGACTCCTCCCTTCCCCTTCAGCTCTTCTCCAAACGAGGCTGGTAAGGTGGAATGGGGTTTCACCAGAGCGGTGGCGGCGATCTAGGAACCCTAGGATGCCGGGGTGCTTGCTTTATAGGGCGGACGCGGTGGTAGGTAGCAGACGGACGGCCGATCACAGCTTTGCTTGATCGAGCGGTCAAGGGATGTCCAAGTCAGCAGCTAGGGTTCGAATTGGGTCCAGAGAACAGCGAGAGAGGGCTAGGTAACGCTGGGTGTCGAGGTTCTTTATGGCGGCAGCGTTCCACTGCGGCGACAGCGCAGGTGCGCGCGCACGCGCAGAGAATATTGCCTGCGGCCGTGGGAACTTCACACGGGCTGGTCGGTCCAGGTGGCTTGCGGACGCGCGTCGATGCAGGGCGTCACTGGATCGAGCGGTCGAGGGAGGTTGCTTAGGAGCGACGCCGGGGAACAGTGCTAACGCGAGCACGCACAGCCGGTCGGGTGACCTCAGCGGGCGCGATGACACGTGGGTTCCACTTCGAGGCCCCATCGTCAGCGACTCCTCGGCAACGGAGGCTCGGTGCGGCGCGCGGACGCGCGCAGGTCTTGCTGGGCCGTCGGCCTGGTTGGGCCTCGCAGCGCGGGGTCGAGCGGCGAGCAGGGGGTCGAGCGGCGTGCAGGGGTCGAGCGGCGAGCGGAGGGTCGAGCGCATGCAGGCCGGGTCGACGGGGCTGCTCGGGCCGGTCTCCTTCTTTTCTTTTTCTTTTTCTTTTTCAAATATATTTATATATATACTTATATATATATATGCGGTGTGCTTGTTTTGTGTTACAGAATAGTGAGCATACATGGCCCAATTACCTCTAGGGTATTATTCCCTTAATATTTATTTGTCAAAATAAATATTATGTTGTCATTTTTAATAACCAGCACATAAACCAAATAAGAATCCAAATCACTCTTTTTAATGCAACATGATGATTAAACAAATGAAACATTAAAATGTAACAAGCGAACATAGAGCATTGTTATGAGATATTAATTAATTTGCAACATATGAATGCCATGCATGACATGCTAGGGTTGATGCATATGTAAGGGGTAGATGATGACATGTCGCACCACATCACTCGAGGTTTTGTCGAAAAAATTTTGTAGTTCGAATTTTTGGGTTGTTACAGTCTCCCTCGGTGGCGCCCCCACATCGTGACCAAGGCAGATGATTGTGGCTGCAGTGAAGCGTCCGCCTATAGACCTCCTCACATGGCGGCACCTCCCCCGACCTTGAGGTAGGGGACACCTCCCAAGCAGGTGACCTTACTGGCTACGGTGACCGGGCGTGTTGTTTCTGGTTCGGGTGCGCATTCCTACCTTCAGGTCGGGCATCGGGCCCTTGCGTCTGGGCTTGACGCGGCTACGACTGGAGCACCCCATGGTCACCTCGGCTGGGGCCACCGGCACGTGCATGGGAAGCCCGGGCATCGCCGCCGCGGGAAGACAAGTACCACTGTGGACTCTGGACATGGCCAAGTTATGTCATTGCTAGCCCCAGAGCACACCCCGGTCCACTAGCGGCTCGGCCCTCACCACCGGGGCATGCCTCCGGATGCTGATGGTGGCAAGGTGTTCTGCCATTGAAGACAGAGCAGGAGGCTGCGTCATCCAGATCAATGTTAGCTAAAGCAGCAGCCATGCGACGCTGGGTAAGGAGACCTCGGGTTGATTATAGGTCACGGTGTCACCCCAGGGTGGTGGAGGGTCGGTGCCTCGACCTGCAATCGGCCGCCATGCTGCTTCAACTGTCACCAGCGCAACCACCTCACCGGGGATCGCAAGTGGCCACAAGCGTCTACGACTAATGGCTGCCCGATGGCTACGACAAATGGGCGCCTTGTCAAGCAGTGTCACGGCCGAGGCCTTAGGACATTGTCAAGGGAAGTATGACAAGCTCCTCCGCCTCCGCCTAGGGCATTAGAGGGTGTGATTCGTAGTACGTCCTCAATGCCAACGCCCACCGATGATGACATGGCGAGCCTTCGGTTCCCCATAGTCGTTGTGTCCTAGGCCGGCTCGACCGACATCGTGTTCCGAGAGAACTTCATTGTTTTCTTTAGATCCTAGGTGGTTATCGATCGGATCCACCATGGTGCGCACGCTTCCTCTGCCCCACTGAATGACAACACTACCGCTAGCTCGCACCCATGCCAGCAGAGACGCGGTTGGCAGCGGGCCAAGGGCCACAAGCAGAGTGTGCCATCTCAATAGGTCTGGAGGCCTTGCGCCCTGACCATCGAGGACAACACGGGACCCAGGCCAATGTGCATATGGGAACCATGACAGACATTAGCCTAGGCCTGGATGGGCTCTCCACCTCGGCTTAGGATCTTGAGCGCCAGGAGGACATCCTGCTAGCCGATCCACACTCCAGCACACCAAAGCAGGCCCAGCTCACGTTGGCCACCATCCTTGAGGGACCTCTGCTAGTGATCAATAGCACGAATGCCCTATTTGTGACAGAGGCACGATGAGCTCCGACGGGCAACGCGAGGATGGAAATTGGAATCTTATGGACAACGACGTAGCTACGTCGCCGGGCTTCTCGCTACAGCCACTGCTGGCGCCCCCACTTGTGAGCCCGCCTCAGCGCCGGCCAAGCTGGTCGATCATCAAGGTCTCGGAACAGCAAAGGAGGCCAGCCACATCGGCACGGAATCCACTGCAACGAGGGACAAGACATTGGCCACGGCCACGGACACCCCGGTCGCACAAATTTTTTAGGAGGCCAGCACCCCCGTGTCCCCGGCAACTCTGAGACTGCGCTGGCAGCCACGCAGATGCCCAGGGAGGAGGAGGCGACACTCACATCTACGATTGAGTGCGCACCATGTGACCCTCTGCCCCTCGAGGATGAGGAGCCGTGCCAAACTCCCATCGCGGTGCCGACTCAGTGCAACGGCACGCGCATGGAGGACAACTGCGTGCATGCCTCGCCATCATCGCTAAGCGGGCGTCTCACGAGATTCATGCAGAAAGTGCTTAAAAAAGGCCTCCATGCTGTTGCTGTTGCTACATACCAAGATTTATGACTCTCCATCACTCCCATGGCGAAGCACGTGTATCGCGACGCAGCCACTGGCCAAGGTGTCGGTTGCCAAACAGGGAAAAATGGTTGTCATGTAGCATCTTGGAATCTTCAAGATAGATCAATCAAGGAGACGAGACAGGAATACCAATCCATGAACAAGCCATACCCCTCCAACGATGAGGCTCTGCGCGAGCTCTTCCCCAACATCATGCAGACGCGGAGGCGACACGGCAGCCACAAGCAATCTGCCAACCAAGGGTCGATGCCGGGGCTTGCAAACTAAGTCGTCTAGTTTGTGAGTAGTCCACTTAAAACATACTGAAATTACATTACAGATTACACTGCTACTAAAATAATTTTAGAAGACAACTATTAACAAAAGTAGCTGAATTTTCTACCAAAAACTACCCGTGATGTTTAAGGCAGTCAGCTTAGTTACCAAGGCATCCAAAACCTCTTCCAATACATGCAAAGGAATTTAGGGAGGACGTTTGTGACCCCTCTCCCATTTGCCTCCACACTTGAAACAGAGTTGTTCTGTTTCCTGAATGCCTTCAGAGAAGAGAGATGATCCCCAACATTTGCCTGTGGAGTTTGCTGTTTCAGTGGGTCTCCTTCACTGGCCTTGCCCTTGTCTTGATGAAACTTGGTTGTCGCCTTGACACTGTCTTTCCAAACAACCTTACCCTTGAACTTGGTCAACTTAGCTTCTTGCAATAATGCCAAGGCACTTGTCGTATCAACATCAGGGAGCTAGTGTAGAACAATCTCAGAGAAAATTTCTTCTTTCAGCCCTGTCAGAAATCTGGTGACAAAGTAGGTCTCATCATAACTATCATTGCAGAGCAATAAACTATGAGTGCCCTTCTCAAAGTCATTGATGTATGAATCAACAGAAGACAACTGCACAATAGACTCGAACTTCTTGAGCACAAGTGGGTACTGATGTTTATCGAATATGTCCATGACCAACTTGCATAAGTCATCCCACTCTGCGATACGGCCTCGACGCTCAATGGTATGATGCCAAGTCTTAGCAGATCCTACGAAATTCAGTGCAGCAAAGCAGGTCTTTAGAGTTGGATGCACCGCATAAACCTCGAAATAAACCAAACAATCGTCCTTCCATAAGCGAGGGTTCGAACGATCAAATTTTGGAAACTCCAGTTTAGGAAAAGGCGGTGGACGCATGGTGGGATCAGAGTAGAGGTCATCAGACGTACCGGGGTCGAAAGTCTGCGATCGAGTTCGATGGAACCCACCGCAGGGTGCGCTACTCCCGTTATTCCGAGCCGCCTCCCTCGCCGATGATGGGGGCGAGGAGACAGGGTCAGTGTTGATGTCAAATTTGCGATGTGCAAACTATCCGACCACAGCGCCCGCGACGGGCGGCGCGCCGCCGCCGAGAAGAGCAGCTACTCCCCCGATATTGAATTGAGAAAGTCCCCCGAGCACACCGGGTCTAGGCCGAGGTCCTGCACCGGCGGCGTCCAACTTCTCCACGGACTCCACCATGTCGTTAAGCTTGCAGGTGAGCTCCTCCAAAGAGCCACCATTTGAGCATGTACTTGATTCAGCTTGCGCTTTGACGCCAGGTCGACGAATGTGATTTGGGAAAAAAAATTGACCGGTAAATCATGGGCTCTGAGTACCAATTGTTAGGATCCAGAAGGATCTCTAGCGATAACTGGATAGAATTCAGGAATTTAGGGAGGATTAGAGCAGATTAAGGGAGAATCCGGGAAGAACAGAGCAAGGTTGGGAGGGAAACAGAGGACAGGTTGAATTAGGAGTGTCTGTTTATAGCTTGTTAGATACTTTGCCTAAGGCATCGCAGGATTTATATCCAGCTTACACATTCACCTTACAAGGTCGTCGGCCCAATCACAGAATCATAACACTTTCGGCCCATTAGCTAAGAGCAGATACAATAAGACATGTTCGTTTGACTAATAGTTAAAATAACTCAGCAAAATCTTAGGTGAAAGAGAGAGAAATCGAGAGAATGAACAAGATGGGCGACGGAAGTGTCGCCGAGCTGATCACATTCTCCAAGACGAGTCTGGCACAGTGTACGAGATCTTTTCCTTGCCTGCATATGAGAACAGGAGGGAGGAGGAAAGGTTGCTAGTGGTGGGCTCCACGTAATTAAAAAACTATTTCTAAAGTCTGTTAAGAACCTTTGCTATTGTATAACTTGGTTGTAAGACAGGACCATTCATGACGTGGCTTGGCTATTAGCCAAGTTTATTGGCCATGCTCTAAACAAGATCATAGCGCTAAAGGTATTCAAACTCCCCTGTTGCCGGACAGGCAACAGTGCTTCCTGCATTGCCTCACGCCAGGCTCCTGACAGACTAGCTCCCCAATACAGTGAACCACCCGAACCATACTCGCATGCACCTCAACAGCCACGCCTGAGAAGCAACGCTCCTCGAGAGGTGCACAGGGACCAAGCTCCCAACTGCCGACACGGCAATAAATATATCTGGAGAGCATCCCTCGGAGCTCGAGGAAACAACTCTCGGTACTTGAGAGCGGTCACACTGTCTCATCAAAAGTGTTGTACTGGTTCCTTGACACCCGAGGCAACTTTTGTGACTACTCGTTGCAGGAAGACTACTCCACCCAGGAGCTAAAGCTAACAGCTAGCGTCCCACGGGGCTACTGTCGCATATATGGATCAGGGTACTGTCACCACCATGATATATGACATGATCGAACTTTCGGCCCAACAGGCCACCGAGGAGGGAGCCCACAAGGGCTTCGAGAGGCGACCAAGACGTCAAGCACGAGATGCTACCATCATCCAGGTCGGTATATCTAGACGATAGCATCTCTTAAAAAATATCTAAACGATAGCAGAAAATAATAGAAAACACTTCAACAAACTCGATCGTTCTCCTTATATCCCTGCTCTCCTCTGCCTATATAAAGGAGAACAAGGACCTCGGTGTAGAGACTTCAACCCTTACATTTATAGCCGCAAAGCTAGAGAGCAACGACCCCTGTAACCAATTACATGAACATCAAAGATTAGCAACAACATAACTGTATTAGGGTTTAACACACGTTTAAGATTTATGGTTTAGGGTGTCTTAAATATATGCAACGAATATATTTTCCTAGCATGCGTACAACGTATATGCATGCGTGGCGGGTCTAAGTGCCGAGCACGCATGCAAGCCTAACCCGCTTCAGACGGCAGTCTGCTCCTGCTCCTCCCGTGCACCACCACATATTGGACTTTGGAATCATTCAAGAAAAGAGGCCGGTATTTTCCTAGTGCTCAGACCACGTTGATGGCTCCAGATACACGAAATCTATCCGTGGGGCCACGGTGTGAGATCGACGGTGATGTCGCCGGAGACCATTGCAGTCACCTACTGCTGCTTTGTCTGGTCTGCAGGGGTAGGGGATCCGGGTGGAGGGCCGGTCCTGGGTGGAGTGAGACAGGCTGCTAAAGGTCCAAGTCACTGACCGGTGAGGCACCGGCATTGGGCTGTTGAGGTCAAATAGCATATAATATTTGCTTTGTTTCTTCTTTACATATTGCATACTTTGATCCGTTGGTGTTCGGATGAATGGAGGACCTCATACATGGGTTATTTGAGACTTAAATTATGAGCCTGTCTACCTAACAATCATGTGTTTTTTAGCATTCCAACACATGAGGTTTTTAGTCATAGGATGAAGATTCAACAACCTCCACCTCTTCTTCGCAATCACGAATCATAGAAACAATTTTTTCTATGGAAGGACATAGCTAGTCACAGAGGGGGGGGGGGCGCGGGGGAGGGAGGAGCCGGATTTGTCGCCGCCATCCCCACCGCCATGGCTGGCGTGGGCGCAGGCACAAGTGCAAGGAGGGTTGCAGGAGTCAGCCCATGGTCGCCGGCGTCATGGGAGAAAGAGAAGGCATGCGTCAGGCTCGGGGCGGGTGCGTGGAGGGAGGGGAGGAAGACGAAGACAGAGGGAGGAATGAGATGTGGGCCTCAAAATCATAGACACAAAAAAAATCATGTGTTGGATTGCTAAACCATGTTTAGCATTTCTCTAAATTAATGCACTTTTGAATTAATTGTATGTTCTTTGCTTCTATGATTTAAGAGTTCCATGCATCGGTGGCACTTGAACTTATAAGGGTGTGCCATTTAGATTCACGAACTTGAAAAAAAAAGTTATCCCTGACTTGTCAAGTGGTGCATCGTATGTATAATGCAAAGTAGATATTTCTACGAAGGTGAGAGAGGTTTGATGCTGACATGCACCAACTTCGTTATATATTGAACTTGTAAGGGTATGATGCTGACATGCATAAACGTCGTATATAAACCATGAAATTTCTTTAGCCAGTAGCTACCGCAACAAACCTCATGCATCAATCATCACTAGGGGCCACGGGAATGGCAAGACTTTTGTGCCTTGCTGCCCTGATCTTCCCCATTATCCTTCGCCTCCTCGCAACATCCGCCGCCGGCACCGCGTCTGACACACTCGATAGCGGCAGCAACATCACCGACGGTGCAACGCTGGTCTCGGCCGGCGGGTCCTTCACCCTTGGTTTCTTCTCCCTGATCGGGGTGCCAACCAAGAGATACCTCGGGATCTGGTTCACCGCGTCGCCAGAGGCCATCTGTTGGGTGGCCAACCGTGAAACGTTCCTCAGCGACACCTCAGGAGTATTGGTCATCGGCAGCACCGGGAGCCTTCGCCTTCTCGATGGCTCTGGCCACACCGCGTGGTCTTCCAATTCCAATTCCAGCACGACGACGAGTAGTTCTGCTCCAGCCGTGGCGCAGTTGCTGGACTCCGGCAACCTTGTCGTGCGCGAGCAGAGCAGCGGTGATGTGCTCTGGCAGTCGTTCGATTACCCGTCGAACACCTTGCTCGCCGGCATGAGAATCGGTAAGAACCCGCAGACTGGTGCGGAGTGGTCCCTCACGTCGTGGCGTGCATCGAACGACCCGACGACCGGGGACTGCAGGCGTGTGATGGACACCAGGGGGCTCCCGGACACCGTCTCGTGGCAAGGAAACGCCAAGAAGTCCCGATCGGGTCCCTGGAACGGCCTTTGGTTCAGCGGCATCCCAGAGATGGAGAGGGTGTCTAACTCGGATGCGTACTCCAACCAGGTCGTCGTCCAACCCAACGAGATCGCATACATCTTCAACGCCCAGACCGACGCGCCCCTCTCCCGCCTCGTACTGAACGAGGTCTGCGTGCTGCAGCGGCTGGCATGGGACCCCGCCAGCCGGGAGTGGAATGTCCTCGCGCAGGCGCCGAGGGACCTCTGCGACGACTACGCCATGTGTGGCGCGTTCGGCTTGTGCGACATGGACATCACATCCACGTTGTTCTGCAGCTGCGTCGTGGGGTTCAGCCCAGTGAACCCCGCGCAGTGGTCCTTGAGGCAATACGGAGGCGGATGCCGGAGGATCGCTCCGCTGGAGTGCGACGGCAATGGGAAGACGACCGACGGGTTTATAGTGGTGCAGGAAGTGAAGCTCCCTGACACGGATAACGCGACGGTGGACATGGGCGTCACGCTGGAGCAGTGCAGGGCGAGGTGCCTCGCCAACTGCTCGTGCGTGGCCTACGCCGCCGCCAACATCCGAGGAGGCGGTGATGGCAGTGGCTGCGTCATGTGGAAGGATAACATTTTTGATCTCCGGTACGTAGACAAGGGGCAGGATCGTCTCTACCTGAGGCTGGCCAAGTCTGAATTGGATACAGGTAAGTTCCTGAAAGTTTCTGGCTCCGCCACTTCCTAAAAGAAGTTATCTTATAAATTGTTTAAATTGTTTTGGTAGTGCAATTCAAACTTTTCATGGACCCCCTCCAGGAGCAGTAGACGGCCACTGGTTTTGTAGGTACCCGGAGTTATTGGTGTCCAAATGCCAGGGATGGAACTATGTAGAGAGTGACGACGGCGGAGTCGTCGGAGACCATTGCAGTCACTAGTCACCACTACTTTTTTAGATCAACGGCATTCCAACGGCTTTATTAAAAACTTATCAAAAGCCACTGATCCAACATTGGGCTTCCAGTTTTACAGGCAAGCACACAGAGAATCTGACAACCTCATAGCTAAGTTCTGGACAAACTCTACCCACCTGACAAAAGATACCAACAGATACCTCTAAGTATTCTACTACTACGAAAGGAAATGATAACAGATACATTCCAAATAGCAGGTACACATGCCGCCTGATTATCAAGACCGCCATCTAGACTGCACATGCCGTCAGGAGATTTTGACAACTTCATCTGACTTGGTCTTCAGTTTTGGCTTGAGCAGTGGCCACCAGGCTTTGATCATCGTTGGCGTTTTGAAGAGTGTTCGCGATGTCATCACCTTCTTGTTGAAAACAACATCGTTCCTCATCTTCCATATGGTCCACATAGCACCTTTGTGAATTGGAGCTGAAGTCTTCTTTTTCCATTGCTTTCTCTGATGCCTCCTTGTCCATTGCCTTCTCCATCATAGTTCGGCCATCAGCCCATCATCCTGCACTCTGGAGCTGTGTCTTGTTGCTTGTGGAATCATCTTTGCTTGTTTTTGCTAATGCTGAACTCCTCTTTCTTGTTGTATTTTGCCTTCACTCGCATCAATTTGTGAGTGCTCCCTCAGCTCTAACTCCTTGAAAGCCAAAGTAATTTGCTCATCAGAACTCTTTCTTGTTGGTCCTGCCACCTCTAACACCTCCCTTGATTCTAGATTCTGATCATCAACATCAACAGACAAGAAACCCAGATCAGACAGCTCACACTCCTGAATCTGTTTTAACACATTATCTGAGTTGTTCATCTTTGTAGCAAGAGTTTGAATTTGCTGAGTTATTCATCTATGCAGGGTATCCCACTTTGTTCAACACCTCTAATCTGCAGTCACCACTACAATGCTGCTTGTCTGGTCTGCTCATCAGTGCTTGGTTAGTCAAGGTCATCTCTTCCTTCATCTGTTAGTCTATGAATTATTGCAGACTCTGCCATCATCCTATCTACGCTTGTCCCACTCCCACCTATCAATGTGATATATGAAAACCACTGCACTGCACGCTCTGATTTGACGGACAGAAAAACAGCACGTACAGGTCCACTTATTACTGTAAAGTTCCATACTTCCAGTCCAGCCATTCTTCATCTGCAGTTCTGCACTGACATTACTATTCTTCACACTGCTTCATAGCCTTATAGGCCAGAGAACAAGAAAACCCCTGATAGATATGATGTATATTCCTATTTTCATCCTCATATTCTTGAGTTCACTATGTCAATCTGATGATCAGCTGACACATATACAAATTGCAAGGAATGCTTGATGCAATAAATTCTAACAGGATGCATTTCTATGTACAGATCAGAAGAAGAGCACTTTTCTGAAAATTTTGCTCCCAACTATAGCATGTGTGCTGGTACTTACAATCGCCACTCTTGTTTGGACATGTAAAGGCAGAGGTATACAGAAAATGAGCCCTCGTTTTCAAAAATGCAGTGTTGATGTGTAAATTATCAACGAAAATAAAGCGATCCATTGATGTAGCAGGAAAATGGCATAAGAAGAAAGTCCAGAAGAGAATGATGCTAGAATACTTGAGTTCTACGGATGAAGGTGGGGGAAAGAGTATAGAGTTTCCATTTATTAGCTTTGAAAACATTGTCACAGCAACAGATAATTTCTCTGACTGTAATATGCTTGGGAAAGGAGGTTTTGGCAAAGTATACAAGGTACAACTACAAAGTTTCACCTTGAACTTAACATTAATCTTGAAATAAAAATACTCATTTCTGCATGAAGAAATCATCTAGGGAATGTTGGAAGGAACCACGGAAGTAGCCATCAAGAGACTGAGCAAGGGTTCTGGGCAAGGCACCAAGGAGTTCCGGAATGAAGTAGTCTTGATTGCAACGTTGCAGCACAAGAACCTAGTTAAGCTTCTAGGTTGCTGTGTTCATGGAGATGAGAAGCTGTTAGTTTATGAGTACATGCCAAACAAAAGCTTGGATTACTTCCTATTTGGTACATTGAATTTTAAAATTTCCATAAAGTTATTAAAATCAACAAATATATGTCCACATGTGCCTTCTGATATGCCCTGTTTCATATTATTCTTATTAGACTCTGCAAGAAAATCAATGCTGCAATGGCCAACAAGGTTCAAGATAATCCACGGGGTAGCTAGAGGAATTATGTATCTTCATCAGGACTCGAGATTAACAATAATCCATAGAGATCTCAAAGCAAGCAACATCTTGTTAGATAAGGACATGAGCCCAAAGATATCAGATTTTGGCATGGCTAGAATATTCAGTGGCGACGAGCTCCAAGAAAATACTAATCGAGTTGTAGGGACATAGTAAGTAACTCCTCCATTGCCAACTCTTCATATAAAATTAATTTGATTTGAAGTTTCACAGATATGCAAACCTTTTTGTTGAAATCATTTGCACAGTGGTTACATGTCTCCTGAATATGCAATGGAAGGTGCCTTTTCAGTCAAGTCTGACACCTACAGTTTTGGTGTTTTAATGCTGGAGATTGTAAGTGGTTTAAAGATCAGCTCACCACATCTTATCATGGATTTTCCAAACCTTAGAGCATATGTAAGTACTGGAGGTTCTCATAATTCAAACTTATCCACATGAAGCCAAACATGAGCTCAATATGAGATTGTGTCATGTTTCAGGCATGGAACCAGTGGAAAGAAGGGGAAATAGAAGATTTGGTGGACTCATCAGTCATGGAGAATTGCTCCCTTGATGAAGTTTCACGATGTATCCATATAGGCCTCTTGTGTGTTCAAGACAATCCAAGTTGCAGGCCACTCATGTCGGCGGTTGTGTCCATGCTGGAGAATAAAATGACGCCACTTCCAACTCCGAATCAACCTACATATTTTGCTCTTAGGGACTCCTACCAACCTGGAAATGCAGTTGACAACAAGGAATTGTCCATAAATGATACGAGTCTCACTGTGCTTGAGGGCCGTTAGATGTTTGGTTTTCATAACTGATTGGGAGGACAAACCCCACCGGACTATTTATTGCAAAACTAAAACTAGATATTCAGTCCATGTATGTGAATTAATTCGGATTTTGCAACAGTGTAATAAGTCTGTTATAACTGTGGTTGTACACTTGTACTGTTCTTTTGCTGCCCCTTCGAAACAAATGTGGTTGGACTGTTTATATGCTTATTATGTAGATCTGATTTGACCAGACTGATTAATTAGTGAATGGGTTGAGTTATAGTATTATACTGATTATATTTCATTCCCAGACGATGCATTCCATTCCCAGTGAGGTTACCCTCCGTCCTCCCTTTCAGTTGATGGCATGATTAAAACAAGAAAAAATATCGGATTGCTTCATTGCAGTGTAGTTGATTCTTCAAAGTAGTACTAGTATTCTTTACCCTAACATAAGGTTGCTCTAAGCCAGCATATTTTTTAACAAGACAAGTAACTTGCACATATCATCAAAGTTGTAATGAGGTCCACGTTGTTTCGTTATCGCTGATTTCACTGCAGACGAAAAGAAATAAACACATGAACTCCCAAAGTTGCGGCGTAAAACTGTTAGCAGGTGCAGAGTTGTTTTCAGCATTAGGGAACTCTACAATCTACAGTACTAACGTGGAGACCAACCAGACACCTGAATTTCACAGGATCTGCAAGCAAGAGTAGCAGTACCTCACATCATGGAAGCGACCGCCATGATCCTGGGGCCCAATCTCGCGGTAGATCGGCGGCAAGACAGGGTCCTTCAGGCCGTACCACTCCATCGGAAGAATGGGTGCCTGTTCGCTCTGACGGATCCTTCGCCGAGCTGGCAGCGTGGCTCGCCGTCGATGCCACCGCCGGTTCGCATTCACCGCCTACGCCGACCGCCACGGCCTCAACGGGGCCTCGCTAGCGCTCGGCAGCCGCATAGTTTGAGGAGAGACGGGTGGAATTTCCTCTTTGCTTCCCCACCCCAGGAGCTAGCGTCTCGCAAGGGCGCGAGGCCAAAGGTTGAAGACGACGGCGGCGCTGCTTTCCGTTCAGCTCGAGACGAGACGGAGATCGGGAGCGTCATGGGCCTGCCTCCTAGACTGGGCCACAGCCGTTTCCATTCCAACGGCCCACCAGATAAATGCGGCCTTATTGCTCTTGCGAATTGCGATGCCCAACGCGCGCCGCCGCGGCTTCCAGTCTCGCCATGATGCCATCCCCAGATCCTGTCCGGAAATCTTGGGGTCCTATCCCTCCGACCCCATTCTCCGTCCGAACGGTTCCCGCTCTGTGCATGCATGACGGCGTTTCCCGTCCGAACAGTCTTGCTCGTTTCCGGCGCCCATACCTCGCTCGTTTCCCGCGCCCCGTGCATGCACGTCCGAGCAGTTCTCGCTCTTTTTTCCCTTTTTGCTTTTCCTTTTCTGTTTTTTCTTTTTTTCTTCTTTCTTGCTTCATTTTTTATGTTTTCATATATTTGTTATATTTTTTAATTTTTGTTGTATCATCTTATAGAGAAAGTTCTGTCTACTGTCCTTTCGTAAAAAAAATTATCTATTATACTTGTTCTTGTGCCGTTTTTGGTGGAAAGTTTTGTCTATTATTCTTTTATTAAAAAAAACTATCCATTGTATTTGTTTTTATTTTTGTCTTTATTTTTGTGCAGATCGTTGTTCCAGAACATCGACTATGTTCCACAGAACATCGACCGTTGTTCCAGAACATCGATTATGTTCCACAGAACATCGGTTGTTCCAGAAAATCGACGATGTTCCACAGAACATCGACCGATGTTCCAGAACATTGACGATTTTCCACGGAACATCAGTTGTTGCAGAACATCGACGATGTTCCATGCACCTGATCGTTGCCAGAAGTAGTTGCACGCGTGAAAAGCGGGGGGAAAGCACCAGCGCACGTATCAGGTCCGAACGATCGGACCTCAAGAGCCCCCGATCCGTCCGGTCACCGCCGGTGGCCATGGCTCCCCGCTTTCCCCGCGCCGGTGGCCCATCTCGCCGCCCTAGAGTCCCGGCCGCTCGGAGCTCCCGCCGATCGCCGTCCACCCGCTTCTTGGGGCCTGCAACCGGCCGCCCCGCCACTCGCCCCGGCCCTCAACAGGCCCGCTGCCGGCCAAGGCTCCAGGCGGCAGCCGCCGGTCCCTAGCTCCAACATCCAGGCCTGACTGTGAGTTTGGCTACTATTTAATTTTTGGATTCTAAATAGTTATAACTAATAAGTAATGCAAATTGTACGGTGATATTATTTAATCGTATTTACTCGTTCCTAGGTGTGTCAATGATGAAGGAATGGTAGCAGAAAGATTTTGGGGTCTTATAAACATGTGCAGGACACAACATGTATTATGGATAATTGGGTTCGAAGGAAGTGCTGAGCGACGCGCCAAACATGCCTGCATCACTGGACATGGCAACTTCCAAGATAAGAAGCCACCTTTTCATTTATCTCTTAAAAAAAGGAAGCCACTCTTCTGACCGTCGAAATCGTCGGAGATCATTTCACTGCTGCTTGGATGCGTCTGCCCGTCGGTACTTTGTTAGTCATCTGTGACTTAATGCAGACTTTGTCATCATCCTACACTCGCCCCATTCTAGAGGTCAAATTGATGAAAGCTAAATTTCGATTTGGCCGATTGAAAAAACCAGTCACTCGTTACTTCGAAGTTTCCTTTTTGAATAAATAATCTGAAGTTCCATACGTCCAGTCCAAGTGTTCTTCATCTTCATCTACACACACAGTATATTCTTCACACTGTGCTTCCATTCCAAGCCTCGAATGGCAACCAACAAGAAAGGCCTGATGGCTATGGTGTGTATTCTTTTAGATATAATCTGCTGTAATCCTATCAATTTTTCTTAGCATGGGCAAGAACAGGGGAGGTTAGGTCGAGGCCAACCATGTCCTGGTCCTATAGCAGCATGGCGATAGGCCGTGCAATAGTAGATGCTCCATCAGCCATGTCTTGGGCTGATGTAAGCATAGTACTAGGAGTAGTTGAGTATTATAGTCATGCCTCGTGTACCCGGTAGTGGGTAGAGGATTGCAGCAGATTATATCTAACAATCTTCCCCTAATCCTGCTGCAAGCCCTTGACCTCTATCATGCCTACCATCTTCCTCAGCTCCTGGAACCGAAGACGACCCAACGACTTGGTGAGGATGTCAGCAAGCTGCCGATCAGTGTCGACGAACTTGATGACGATTTGTCCTCCATCGACGCAGTCTCGAAGGAAGTGAAACTTCACATTGATGTGCTTGCTCCTATCGTGGAGGACGAGATTCTTTGCCAGTGCAATTGCTGGCTAGTTGTCCACCTTGAGCGCCGGTGGCTGAGCTTGAACTCCGGTGAGCTCCGTCAGCAGCCGAAGCAGCCAGACCAACTGGCATGCCGCCGTGGCCACAGCCACATACTCTGCCTCACAGGTGGATAGAGCCACCATCAATGTTTCAGCGACTGCCAGGCAATCGGCGCTCCGCCGAGAAAGACAAGCACGCCGGAGGTGCTCCGCCGCCCGTCCACATCACCCGCCATGTCCGCATCGCTGAATGTCGTGAGTCCCGGCGCGCCCTCCTTGGCCTCGGGCGGTGCTTCGCTGAACACCGACAGCTGAAGCCCGCCGCGCTTGGGGAAGATGATTCCCCACTCCGCCGTGCCCTGGACGTAGCGCAACAGGCACTTGACCGTCGTCCAGTGGTCCTCCTGTGGATCCTCCATGAACCTGCTCACATAGCCCACCGTGAACGCGATGTCCGGCCGTGTGTGAGTCAACCAGCGCAACCTGTCGACGATGCTTCGGTAGAGCGTAGCATCCACCTTCGCCGCGATACTCTACCTCGAGAGCTTGATGCGTTCCTCCATTGGTGTGGCTACTGACTTGCAGCCCGCCATGCCTGCTCACTCGAGCAGCTTCTGCGCGTAGACGCGCTGCCCCAGCCTGATGGTGTCCTCCCCCTGCCTCACCTCGATGCCGAGGTAGTAAGACAGGGCACCCAAATCGCTCATCCGGAACCGCGCGGCCATCTCCTCCTTGAAATTAGCAATGTCCTAAGCCCGCGCGCCGGTGATGATGAGATCATCCATGTACACCCTGACGATGAGATGCTCCTTCCCCCATTGTCGGGTGTACAGTGCGTGCTCCGTGGCGCATCTCCCAAACCCGATCTCAGCCATGGTGGCATCGAGCTTGGTGTTCCACGCCCGTGGTGCCTGACGCAGGCTGTAGAGGGCCTTCGCAGCCACAACACCTTCTTCTCCGTGCCCTTGACGACGAACCCCGACGCCTGCTTGATGTAGACCGTCTCGGTCAGGTCCCCGTTGAGGAACGCTGACTTGATGTTGAGGTGGTAAACCTGCCACTCCTTGGTCGCGGCGAGGATGATCAGAAGTCGCACCAACTCCATGCGCACGACAGGGGCAAAGACCTCCTCGAAGTCGACCCCTTCGCGCTGCATGAACCCTCGAGCAACAAGACGCACCTTGTGCTTCACCACGGCCCCGCGCTCATCCCATTTCACCTTGAAGACCCACTTGAGTCCGATCGGCCGGCAGGGGATGACGCCGTACGAGGCGTGGCACGGGCGCCGTACGAGGTGTGGCATGGGTGCAAGCCTAATGTCTCGTACCTACGTACCTTCGGTTGCATCGGCCATGTGAAGGCCACTAAGCCGGGTCTCGGCAAGCTGGAGGACAGGAGCACGCGCATGGTGTTCCTCGGTTACGAGGAGGGGTCGAAGGCCTATCGGCTGTACAACCCACTCGGCGGCAAGGTGGTAGTGTCCCGGAATGTGGTTTTCGATGAGGCTGCGTCGTGGACCTGGCAGGCCAGAAGCAGGAGGCCTCAAGCAAGGCTGGCTCTGCGACATGTTTATCGTAGAGCAGATGGTCATCCATGGCACCAGCAAGGCTGTGGAGGCGCCGAGGGCTGGAGTAGTGGAGTCTACGGCAGGGGAAGCAGAGGCACCTAGGGCGGCCGAGATGGATGACCCACTCAACCCCCCCGGAATAGGGGCCCCAGCACTCAACCACACTCGTGCGACCCGCACTCGACCGAGAGCCCTGACCCCGACCGCGGAGGACTCGACTCGGGTCGAGCCGTCCTGACTACAGGGCCAGGGGGATCGACCGCGGGAGCCTCGACCGTAGGCCGCAGGGCCACGTCCGTGGGAGGAGCCTCGACCGTGGGACAAGGGGTGTGGGGCAGCCTCGACCGCGGGACGGACAGCATCGACCGCAGAGTGAGAGGGCTCAACCACGGGTCGGGCAGCCTCGACCGCGAGGCAGGAGGCCTCGACCGCGGGTCGGACGGCCATGACCGTGGGTCGGGCTATCTCGACCGTGAGGCAGTAGGGCCCAACCAGAGGTCAAGGGGCCTCAAGCCTTGCTCGGGGGCCTCGACTGACGAAACCTCTACACAGCGGATGACCCCACCTCGAGGAGCACCAGTGGCGGAGGCAAGCATCGAATATGTGACCCCACCATCCAATGTTTCGGATTTCATGGATGCCTACCACGAAGGGGAGGAGGTGCGGTTCCATCGGGTGGACGACATCATCGGCAACACAGATACGCCTGGCCTAGTGGTGCAAAACTTCGACGATGATCCTGCTCTGCTCTTGATGAGTGCAGAGGAGCCGACCACATATGCCGTTGCAGAGAGCGACGGGGCGTGGTGGAAGGTGATGCTAGAGGAGATGAAGGCCATCGAGAAGAGCAGGACCTAGGACTTGGTCGACCCGCCGGCGGGCTGCCGGCCGATCGGACTCAAGTGGGTCTTCAAGGTGAAATGGGACGAGCGCGGGGCCGTGGTGAAGCACAAGGCGCGTCTTGTTGCTTGAGGGTTCATGCTGCGCGAAGGGGTCGACTTTGAGGAGGTCTTTGCCCCTGTCGTGCACATGGAGTTGGTGCGACTCCTGCTCATCCTCGCCACTACCAAGGAGTGGCAGGTTCACCACCTTAACATCAAGTCAGCGTTCCTCAACAGGGACCTGACCGAGATGGTCTACATCAAGCAGGCATCAGGGTTCGTCGTCAAGGGCACAGAGAAGAAGGTGCTGCAGCTGCGAAAGGCCCTCTACGGCCTGCATCAGGCACCACGAGCGTGGAACGCCAAGCTCGATGCCACCATGGCTGAGATCGGGTTTGGGAGATGCGCCACGGAGCATGCACTGTACACCCGACAATGGGGGAAGGAGCATCTCATTGTCGGGGTGTACGTGGACGATCTCATTATCACTGGCGCGCGGGCTCAGGACATCGCCAATTTCACAGAGGAGATGGCCACGCAGTTCTGGATGAGCAATTTGGGTGCCCTGTCTTACTACCTCGGCATCGAGGTGAGGCAGGGGGAGGATGCCATCAGGCTGGGGCAGCGCGCCTACGCGCAGAAGCTGCTCGAGCGGATGGGCATGGCGGGCTGCAAGTCAGTAGCCACACCAATGGAGGAATGTGTCAAGCTCTCGAGGCAGAGCACCGCGGCGAAGGTGGATGCTACGCTCTACCGGAGCATCGTCGATGGGTTGTGCTGGCTAACTCACACACGGCCGGACATCGCGTTCGCGGTGGGCTATGTGAGCAGGTTCATGGAGGATCTGTGGGAGGACCACTGGACGGCGGTCAAGCGCCTGTTGCGCTACGTCCAGGGCACAGCAGAGTGGGGAATCATCTTCCCCAAGTGCGGCAGGCTTTAGCTATCGGTGTTCAACGAAGCACCATCCGAGGCTAAGGAGGGCACGCCGGGACTCATGGCTTTCAGCGACACGGACATGGCGGGTGATGTGGACGGGTGGCGGAGCACCTCTGGTGTGCTTGTCTTTCTCAGCAGAGCGCCGATCGCTTGGCAGTCGCTAAAACAGAAGATGGTGGCTCTATCCACCTGTGAGGCAGAGTATGCGGTTGCGGCCACAGCGGCGTGCCAATTGCTCTGGCTGCGTCGGCTGCTGACGGAGCTCACCGGAGTCCAAGCTCAGCCACCGGCCTTCAAGGTGGACAACTAGCCAGCAATTGCGCTGGCAAAGAATCCCGTCCTCTATGACAGGAGCAAGCACATCAATGTGAAGTTTCACGTCCTTCGAGACTGCGTCGATGGAGGACAAATCTTCATCGAGTTCGTCGATACTGGTCGGTAGCTTGCTGATATCCTCACGAAGTCATTGGGTGTCTTCGGTTCCAGGAGCTGAGGAAGATGATCGGCATGGTGGAGGTCAAGGGCTAGAAGCAGGATTAGGGGAAGATTGTTAGATATAATCTACTGCAAGCCATCTACTTTTCCCAGCATGGGCAAGGATAGGTTAGGTCAGGTCGAGGCCAACCATGTCCTGGTCCTGTAGCAGCATGGCGATAGGTCATGCAACAATATAGGCTCCATCGGCCATGTCTTGGGCTGATGTGAGCATAGTACTAGGAGTAGTTGAGTATTGTAGTCTTGCCTCGTGTACCCGGTAGTGGGTGGAGGATTGTATATATATATTATACAATGCAATGGAAAGAGTAGCTTCTTTGCTACCTATTCAGGCTTTGTCTTCAGCCAATGCAGAAGAACAAAGGGTGTGCTGTGTGTGCGTAAGTTGGGAGCTCGGCTCATCTTCTTCCTTGGTTAAGAGAGGATTAGGTGCTGCTCGCCTCGACGACACTAGGATCTAGCGTTAACATATTCGGGGACCTGCCTTCATCCTCATATTTTTGAGTTCACTCTGTCAATCCAACGACCAGCTGATACAAACAAAGCCACTCTTGCCCAGAGACATGCTCATCTCGGAGGGCGGGGACTTTGGTCTTGGCTTCTTTTCCCCTACCAATTCCAGCAAGAAGCTATACATAGGAGTCTGGTACCACGGCATCGCAGAGCGCACCATGGTATGGGTCGCCAACCGTGACAACCTGATCACCACACCTCCAGCCAAGCTCGCCATCACCAACAACTCAGAGCTGGTGTTGTCGGACTCCCAAGGCCACACTCTTTGGACGGCGACAGGAAACACAAGTGGAGGTGATGGAGCTGCTTCTGCAGTGCTACTCAACTCCGGGAACTTTGTCCTTCGGTCGCCAAACGGCACGGAGGTATGGCAAAGCTTTGATCACCCAACTGATACAGTTCTTCCAACCATGAGGTTCCTGCTAAGCTACAAGGCACAACCGGCAACACACTTGTTTGCTTGGAAGGGCCCTGACGATCCGTCAAATGGGGATATCTCTTGTGGCATGGATGCCACGAATCTTCAGATGTTCATTTGGAAAGGGGCGCGTCCGTACTACCGTTTCCCTGTTATTAATGCTATCTCAGTCTCCGGTGGTATGTACCAGCATAGTGATGGATCTACTGCAGCCATCATGTATGAGACGAGGATCAACACAGGGGACGAGTTGTATTATACATACAGTCTCGCCTGATTCACCCTACATACGCTTTTCATTTGACTACACAGGCATGGCGAGGCTCCTGAGTTGGAACAGCACCACGTCGTCATGGGCAGTCATCAACGAGTATCCTCATAGCTGTGATCTCTATTCCTCTTGTGGCCCATTCAGCTACTGTGACCGCGTGGGGCCAACACCGACGACATGCCGTTGCCCTGATGGGTTTGAGCTCCTCGACAGTCTAAACTTCTCTAGAGGATGCCGGAGAAAGGAAGAGCTGAAATGCGGAACAGAGAGCTATTTCATGACCATGCCTAATATGAAGATACCTGATAAGTTCTTGCACATTAAGAACAAAACCTTTGACCAGTGTGTTGAAGAGTGCACCAGAAACTGCTCCTGTATGGCATATGCCTACGCCAACCTAAGCAGCATTGGTGCTATGGGTGACACATCAAGGTGTTTGATTTGGAACGGGGATCTCATGTACATGGAGAAGGCCAGCTTTTCAGAGGTCTTGTACATCCGGCTTGGCGGATCTCCTGGTACGTGCATTCAGAACACCTCACGCTTCTTTCCTCAAAGGTGATATTAGTACTCAACATGATAAGGTGTCATGACTTCACCACTTTAAGGCCTATTTGTAAGATAGATCGACTAATCAAATGAGAATTGCTCCAAAAAAATTTGGACTGCTTGGTTCATATTTGTGCAATCCCGATATGGAATTTAAAACTTCCAATTAGATTTGGCATCAAATAAATAACCATGGCTACCTATCATATTTGTTCATTTGTTGGTTTTGACATTTGACACCACTGAAACAGCCAAAAAGAAAAAATTTAACATAATATACAGCCTGCCTTAGTGTCATGATACCAAATGCTCAATCAGGAAACATCCGCGAGGAAACATGTCCATCTTTTACTTCTTTTTAGAGGTAGATCATCTGATGTAGGAGTAATTTCTTTTCTGTTTTTCTCTTTCCTTTTCAAGCTTTGTAAATATATACTCTTATTTCCTTTAATAATGCAATTTCAGTAGCGGCACTTCCCCTCCTGTTCTATATATTAAAGTAAACTCACATTGCAACCAACTCTTGTTGCAGTACATTCTAACAGGATACATTTCTGTGTATAGTTGAAACGAAGAGCAATTTGCTGAAAATTTTACTCCCAATTATACCATGTGTGCTGCTACTCATGCTCGGAGCCCTTGTCTGGACATGTAGAAGCAGAGGTACAAAAGAAAATGAACCATCATTTAAAAATGGCAGTCAGTGTTGATATGCCGATGTTAAAGGGGAAAAAAGATTCATTGATGTTTTTACTAGCAGGCAAACGGCAAAAGAAGAGAGTCCAGAAGAGAAGGATGCTAGAATACTTGAGTTCTACTGATGACACTGGGGAAAAGAACATAGACTTCCCATTTATTAGCTTTGAAAACATTGTCATAGCAACAGATAATTTCTCTGAATGCAATATGCTTGGGAAAGGAGGTTTTGGCAAAGTGTACAAGGTACTCGTAAAAAGGTTTGGGATTACCTTGGAACTTACATTGCTGGAAAAATGTATGACTGAGTTATGAAATCATGTAGGGAATATTGGAAAGCACAAAGGAAATAACTGTCAAGAGACTTAGCATGGGTTCTGGCCAAGGCAAGAAGGAGTTCAAAAATGAATTAGTCTTAATTGCAAAGTTGCAGCACAAGAACCTGGTTAAGCTTCTCGGTTGTTGTATTTATGAAGATGAGAAGCTGTTAGTTTATGAGTACTTACCCAACAAAAGCTTGGATTACTTCCTCTTTGGTAATTTTAGTTTTTGATACTGTTAATAGCATCCAACAAATAAACGTTCCTGTGTCTTCTGATATGCCCTATTTTATGGTATTCTTATTAGCTTCTGGAAGAAAATCAATGCTTCAGTGGCCCACAAGGTTCAAGATAATCCAGGGGGTTGCTAGAGGAATTATGTATCTCCATCATGACTCAAGATTACTATAATTCATCGAGACATAAAAGCATGCAACATCTTGCTAGATAAGGAAATGAACCCAAAGATATCAGATTTTGGAATGGCTAAGATATTCTGTGGTGATAAGCTCCAAGCAAATACCAACCGAGTTGTAGGCACATAGTAAGTAATTGCTGCACCGCCAACTCTACAGGTAGAATTCATTTGTTTTATAGTTTAAACAATATCCAAAGTTTTTTGGTCAAATCATTTTTACAGTGGTTACATGTCTCCTGAATATGCAATAGAATTGGAAGGTGCATTTTCAGTTAAGTCTGACACCTACAGCTTTGGTATTCTAATACTAGAGATCGTAAGTGGATTAAAGATCAGCTCACCACATCTTATCATGGATTTTTCTAACCTTATAACATTTGTAAGTATTCAGAGACACTGAGAGTTTAAAACTATCCATAGGAAAACAATATATGCGAACTTATTGTGTGATTGTGTCATGTTTCAGGCATGGAACATGTGGAAAGATGGGAAAACAGAAGAATTTTTTGACTCATCTATAACGGAGAGTTGTTCCCTCGATGAAGTTTCACGATGCATCCATATAGGACTCCTGTGTGTTCAAGACGATCCGAGTTGCAGGACACTCATGTCAACAGTTGTGTTCATGCTGGAGAACAAAACAACACTACTTCCAACACCGAAGCAAATTATACATTTTGCACTTCGGGACTACAAACTTGGAAATGAAGGTTACCACAAGGAATTGTCCATAAATGATATAAGTCTCACTATGGTAGAGGGCCGTTAGATGATTGCTTTTCATACTACAATGCGGAGCACAAACTCCACCAGAAATATTCATTGAAAAAACTTAGACGTCCAGTCCATATTTTGTTTATCAGAGTTTCAGTCATTTGCATTTCGCGCTAGTGTAATAAGTCTATGTGACTATGCCTAACAAAACACGCACAAGTGGATTTCTTCTTACTTCTTAAGTGGTACTATCGGTGTGCTTATTATATAGGGAAGAGTGGATTTAATTTGATTGTACTAATAAAAATTTAACTTGTGAATGATTAGAGGAATAGAGTTATGAGATCTCTCTGAGTTTTTTAAGACTTCATTTCAAAGTTCAAACAATCCATTCAAATTCACGATGACAACAGTCTTTCTCTTCGGTTGCTTGCACAACTCACTTTGATGAAAACCACATTAACAATTCACTTTAAGCTATATTAATACTCTATGGTATAAATTTCATTAGTAATCATTCCAAATAAGTTTATACATTTTTATTGGTACGTTGTATTGTATTAATATTAGTTATTTAACTTTAAGCGTTCTATGTTTTATAAAATAGTGCCACTACACAATAATTCTGCGATACAACAAATTCAACATGTTTAGAGTAACAAAGTTGAACCCAAGATATAATAAGCACTACAATTTCAACTTAATATGTGGACCAAAATTGGAAAAAACTAGATTGATAGTTGTAAGGTAAATTATAGATTTATAATGTCACAAAAGACATACAACAGGACAGGAACTTATATAACTTCAAATTAGGTTTAAACTAAATACATATCGCATCACAAAATATATATTCTAGAAAATTCTAACTAGAGATCTCTAATTATAGAGCCTCCATGTTGATCCTCATGAGGCCTGCTAGGAAAAAAAAGGTATAAATTCTAAAAATTCTCACAAAAGTAAACAAAAAAAGACCATCAATTTTATTGGCTCTAATCACTATGATATTGATGGCCATTTAATCTATTCTATTGTCTAAATAATCATCCAACTCTATGGTCGTGTAAATGAACGTAAGATAACTCATAAATCTATCCTTGAATTATACATATCTACGCCATTAAAAAAACATAGTCTAAAGGTGATTCAAATTTGTATCTATTATGATAATAATCGACATAGCCCCTTAAATTGCATCTAAATTTTACCACTTGGTCATTATTAAAAATATTAAAATATCCCTCACATCTACATCTAAATTATTTACATATTCTATTATAAAAAATGTTTAAATAACCATAAAACATATGAAGGGAAAGAATTGCCCTCCCGGGCCGCCTGAGCTGGTGCTGATGGCTTTAAGTGCAGCGGAGAGACTGTTGTCAAAGGTTAGCCTATTCATCGTGATCTTAACTTCACTAGTCCTTCGGTAGTGGCAGAGCGATGCGCCGGCCTGCCAGGCCATCCAGACGGCAAGCAGCTGACAAGCTGACAGCCCCATCCGTGCACCTATTGGACTAGCTCATTCAGAAAAGAATTGAAGCGACGTTTTCTGACCATTGACTAGCTAGTCACCGCTCTACTGGTTCTTGTTGTAATGCTCCCGGGGCATTGTTAATCTAGAACCTCTAGTTTAGCAATCCATGGCAAATACACGTCGTCATCTGGGAATTATTGCCGACTCCGTTGGCCATCAGTCATCCAATGCTTGCCCGTACAGCTTTTATGATTGAAAGCAGCAACTCGGTTCCATTAACAGAAATATCGCAAACAGCAGAGGTCCACTAATTACGGTAAAAGAAAAATCCATGCGTCGTCAAACCACATGCCCTTCGTCGTCTATATATATACGCTACATGCTGTTATTTCCTTCACACTGCTTACGCAGATGAACAAGAAAGACCTCACCAGCATGATGGATATGGTGTATATCGCCGCCTTCATCCTCATATTCCTGAGCTCACTCCGCCGATCCGACTACGAGCTAACACAAACAAAGCCACTCTTGCCGAAAGACACGCTCATCTCGGAGGGCGAGGACTTTGCTCTTGGCTTCTTTTCCCCTACCAACTCCAGCAAGAACCTATACCTAGGAATCTGGTACCACCGCATTGCGGAACGCACTGTGGTCTGGGTTGCCAACCGTGACAACCCGATCACCACATCATCAGCCAAGCTTGCCATCACTGACAATTCAGAGCTGGTGTTGTCGGACTCCCAAGGCCACACTCTTTGGACGGCAACAAGAAAAACATCCGGAGGTGATGTCACGGTGGCTGGAGCTTCTGCGGTGCTACTCAGCTCCGGGAACTTTGTCCTTCGGTCGCCGAATGGCACTGAGGTATGGCAAAGCTTCGATCACCCGACCGATAACGTTCTTCCATCCATGAGGGTCATGCTAGGCTACAAGGGACAGCCAGCGACGCACTTGTTTTGCTTGGAAGGGCCCTGACGATCCATCAACCGGGGATTTCTCTCTTGGCTTGGATCCCACCTCGAACCTTCAGCTATTCATTTGGAAGGGGGAGGTTCCATACTTCCGTTTCCCTGTTGTTAATGGCAACCCGGTATCCGGTGCAATGGACAAGATCAATGGCATCGACGTGATCTTGTACCAAACGACTATCAACACAGCGGACGAGTCGTACTACTATATGTACACCGTCTCGCCTGGCTCACCATACACTCGCCTTTCGTTGGACTATACAGGCAAGTGGAGGCTCCTCACATGGAGAAGCACCACGTCGTCATGGGCAGCCGTCCTTGAGGTTCCTGCTAATAGCTGTGATCTCTATGCCTCCTGTGGCCCATTCGGCTACTGTGACCGCACGGCGGCAATCCCGACATGCTGGTGCCCTGATGGTTTTGAGCTCCTTGACAGTGTCAACTTCTCTAGAGGATGCCGAAGAAGGGAAGCACTGAGATGTGGAAAGGAGGAAGACGACTATTTCATGGCCATGCCTAATATGAAGCTTCCGTACAAGTTCTTGCATGTTGGGAATAGAAGCTTGGAGCAGTGTGCAGCTGAGTGCACTAGAAACTGCTCGTGTATGGCATACGCCTACGCCAACCTAAGCAATGGTGGTGTTGTGGGCGACACATCGAGGTGTTTGGTTTGGCATGGGGATCTCCACGACATGGAGAAGCAAATCTCTGAAGAGGTCTTGTACATTCGACTTGGCAAATCTCCGCATGGTGCGTGCATCCCTAAGACCTCCTCCTTTATTTCATCAAAAAGTGACATTAATTAGTGCTTGGACGTGACAAGGAGTCATGCCATATCACCGTCATAATTAAGGCCTATTTGTAAGATGAAGATTACTCCGAAGCAATATAGGATGATTCTGTCCATGTGTACGTCGAATATTAAATGGACTTTAAAACTTAGCTATCGTGTGTGTGGTGGTCTCTCCTCAATAATTCACAGGACAAGTTGTTACAAGTTGGGAAGGAGGGGGGCGGTTAGGGACCACTGTTAGTTAGAGATATTTTGGGTTTGAGTTAGACATAAAGCATTTGAGATTTGCCTAGGGGCTAAAGTATTGAATAAAGAATTAAATTTAAAAGTAGCATCATATACTTAGTCACAAGTGACTTTGCAGTACAGTGGTAGTGAAGGCTTGTGTGAGGCAAAATGTCATAAGTTCGAAACCTTATGATATGAGCATGTGATTGCTTGATGCCCACTTTGAGAAAGATTTGTTGTTTCCACTTTTTGCTGCAATTTAATATCTTTTGTGATTCTTAAAATATGAATGGTTGACTAAGTTAATTATTGTCTCTAAATATTATTTCCATTTTTATGGGTCGTTTTAAATTTATCCCTGTTACTATGTCATTTTTACAATTGAATAGCGATGTGGTGGCTGAGGCAAAGTTGTTTTCTATTTATTGGAACAATTTCATATTTTTGTGATTTTTTCAAAATATTTTTGGGATCAATTGACTAAGTCAACCATCCATGAGATTTAAATTTCATTTTCACGGGTGACTATAAAACTATCCAATAAAAAAAGGAAAAATTTAGTTGTCAAAGAAAATTATGTACTACGAGCATATAGCTAGATAGCTTGACTGAGCGTCATATATGATAGCAAAAGCTCAATCAGTAACATCCACGAGGAAACACTTTTAATTGGTAATTAGGTTCTTGAATATTTGCATGTCCATTGTTTACTCTTTTTTAGAGTTAAAGTAAACTCACCACACACACAATCGTAAGCAATGCATAATGCAACAAATTAACTCTAACATGATATATTTCCTTGTCTTGATCAAAACAAGATCAATTTGTTGAACATTTTACTCCCGATCATAGCAAGTGTGGTACTACTTGCACTCGGAGCACTTGTCTGGGCATATATAAGCACAGGTACCACGAAAAGAGTCATCGTTTTAAAGAATATGTGCAGTGTTATTGTGCCGATGTTCATGGAACAAAGGGATACATTGATTGACTTTACTACTTCCAGGCAAACGACAAAAGAAGAGAAGGATGCTATAATACTTGAATTCTATGGATGAATCTGGGGACAAGAACATAATAGAGTTCTCATTTATTAGCCTTGAAAACATTGTCACAGCAACAGACAATTTCTCTGATAGCAATATGATTGGGAAAGGAGGTTTCGGCAAAGTATACAAGGTACGAGTTAAAAAGTTTGGGATTACCTATGAAATTACATTGCTGTAATTTCATAGGTAATGACCGTTTATCACAAAAGTAAAAAATATGAATTCTAAAATTCTCACAAAAGTAAAAAGAATCTAGCCATCAATTTTATTGGCTCTTATCACTATGATGATAATGATCGTTTATCTATTCTTTTGTCTAAATAATCATCCAACTCTATGATAGTTACATCTTCTATTACAAAAAATGCTTAAATAATCATAAAACATAAAGGAAAAAGAGTCGCCCTCCCGGGCCTGAGCTGGTGTTGATGGGTTTAAGTGCCGCGGAGAGACTGTCGTCAAAGGCGGCGAGATTGTCGTCAAAGGTTGGCCTACCATCTTCGGTAGTGGCGGAGGGATGCGCCGGCGATTGAGGCCCAGGCCGCGCTGCAGTTGGCAGGCAGCTGACAAGTTGACAGCCCCACCCGTGCACCTATTGGACTCCTTCAAGAAAAGAATTGAAGCGACGTTTTCTGACCATTGACTAGCTAGTCACCGCTGCATTGGCTCTAGTCTGCTCTTCTCCTCGGTGCTTCGTTACTCTAGAACCTCTAGTGTTTAGCAATCGTTGGCAAATATACATCGTCATCTGGGAATTATTGCTGACTCTGTTCGCCATCAATCATCCAACGTTTGCCCGTACAGCTTTTATGGTTGAATGAAAGCAGCAACTCGGTTCCACTAACAGAAATATCGCAAACAGCAGAGGTCCACTAATTACGGTAAAAGAAAAATCCATGCGTCGTCAAACCACATGCCCTTCGTCGTCTATATATATACGCTACATGCTGTTATTTCCTTCACACTGCTTCGCAGATGAACAAGAAAGACCTCACCAGCATGATGGATATGGTGTATATCGCCGCCTTCTTCCTCATATTCCTGAGCTCACTCTGCCGATCCGACAACCAGTTAACACAAACAAAGCCACTGTTGCCCAAAGACACGCTCATCTCGGAGGGTGGGGACTTTGCTCTTGGCTTCTTTTCCCCTACCAACTCCAGCAAGAACCTATACCTAGGAATCTGGTACTACCACATTGCGGAACGCACTGTGGTATGGGTTGCCAACCGTGACAACCCGATCACCACAACATCAGCCAAGCTTGCCATCACTGACAACTCAGAGCTGGTGTTGTCGGACTCCCATGGCCACACTCTCTGGACGGCGACAAAAAACACATCAGGAGGAGATGGCACGGCCGCCGGAGTTTCCGCGGTGCTACTCAGCTCCGGGAACTTCGTCCTTCGGTCGCCGAATGGCATTGAGGTATGGCAAAGCTTCGATCACCCTACCGATAACATTCTTCCAAGCATGAGGGTCATGCTAGGCTACAAGGGACAACCGACGAAACACTTATTTGCTTGGAAGGGCCCTGACGATCCATCGACTGGGAATTTCTCTCTTGGCATGGATCCCAACTCCAACCTTCAGCTATTCATTTGGAGAGGGGAGGTTCCATACTTCCGTTTCCCTGTCGTTAATGGAAACCCGGTATCCGGTGCCATGGACAAGATCAATGGCATCGACGTGATCTTGTACCAAACGACTATCAACACTGCGGACGCATCGTACTACTATATGTACACCGTCTCGCCTGGCTCACCATACATTCGCATTTCGTTGGACTATACAGGCAAGGGGAGGCTCCTCATTTGGAAAAGCACCACGTCGTCATGGGCAGCCGTCCTTGAGGTTCCTAATGGCTGTGATATCTATGCCTCTTGTGGTCCGTTCGGCTACTGTGACCGCACAGAGGCAATCCGGACATGCCGGTGCCCTGAGGGTTTTGAGCTCATTGACGGTCTCAACTTCTCTAGAGGATGCCGGAGAAGGGAAGAACTGAGGTGCGGAAAGGAGGAAGATGACTATTTCGTGGCCATGCCTAATATGAAGCTTCCATACAAGTTCTTGCATGTTGGGCATAGAAGCTTGGAGGAGTGTGCTGCTGAGTGCACTAGAAACTGCTCGTGTATGGCATACGCCTACGCCAACCTAAGCAATGGTGGTGTTATGGGCGACACAACGAGGTGTTTGGTTTGGGCTGGGGATCTCATCGACATGGAGAAGCAAATCTCTGAAGAAGTCTTGTACATTCGACTTGGCAAATCTCCGCATGGTACGTGCATCCCTAACACCTCCTTCTTTATTTCATCAAAAGTGACATTAATTAGTGCTTGGACGTGACAAGGAGTGTCATGCCATATCACCATCATAATTAAGGCCTATTTGTAAGATGAAGATTACTCCTAAGCAATATAGGATGATTCCGTCCATGTGTACGTCCTAATATTAAATGGACATTAAAACTTCAGCTATCGTGTGTGGTCTCTCCTCAATAATTCACGGGACAAGTTGTTACAAGTTGGGGGAGATATTTTGGGTTTGAGTTATAGACATAAAGCATTTGAAGATTTGTCTAGGGGCCAAAGTATTGAATAATATAGCTAGAATTAAATTTAAAAATAGAAATCATATACTTAGTCACAAGTGACTTTGTAGTACAGTTGTAGTGAAGGCTTGTGTGAGGCAAAATGTCATATGTTCGAAAGCTTATGATATGAGCATGTGATTGCTTGATGCCCACTTTGAGAAAGATTGTTGTTTCTACTTTTTGGTGCAATTTAATATCTTTTGTGATTCTTAAAATATGAATGGTTGACTAAGTTATTATTGCCTCTAAATATTTTTTCCATTTTTATGGGCTGTTTTAAAATTGTCCCTGTTACTATGTCGTTTTTACAATATGAATGGTGGCTGAGGCAAAGATGCCTTCTATTTATTGGAACAATTTAATATTTTTGTGATTTTTTAAAAATATTTTTAGGATCAATTGACTAAGCTAACCATCCATGAGAATTAAATTTCATTTTCATGGGTGACTATAAAAGAAGGGCGGCCCTGGTGCAGCGGTAGTGTCTTACCGTCTGTTACCGGAAGGTCCAGGGTTCGAGCCCCGGCCTCCGTACATTATGTGCGGGTATGGCTTGGCGCAGAAATCCCTTCCCCAGACCTCGCACAGCGCGGGAGCCTACGGCACTGGGTACGCCCTTTATGGGTGACTATAAAACTATCCATGTATAAACGTTTCATTTTTACAATGGATGCCTTATTAGTAGCGGTTTCGAAAACCATCTTTAGAAAAATCAATTTTGAGCATTTGCAAAAAGCGTTAGTGCTGCGTACTTCATCTATTCTACCCTGCCCGTGACATCAACTAGATTTGGCATCAGATAAACCATGACAGCGTGCCATGCCTCTTCCTATATACAAGTTTGACAATTTGACACCAACAAAGGAGCCAATAAAAAGAAGAAAAAGTTTAATTGTCACAGAAAATTATGTTGATAGAAAAAGCTCAATCAGTTACATCCATGAGGAAACACTTTAATTGGTAATTAGGTTCTTGAATATTTGCATGTCCGTTGTTTACTCTTTTTTAGGGGAGGTAAAGTAAAGTCACCGCACACAATTATAAGCAATGCTTGATGCAACAAACTCTAACATGATATATTTCCTTGTATAGATCAAAACAAGATCAATTTGTTGAACATTTTACTCCCGATCATAGCAAGTGTGCTACTACTTGCACTCGGAGCGCTTGTCTGGGCATATATAAGCACAGGTACCACGAAAAGAGTCATCGTTTTAAAGAATGTGTGCAGTGTTAATGTGCCGATGTTCATGTAAAAAAGGGATACATTGATTGATGTCACTACTTGCAGGCAAACGACAAAAGAAAAGAAAGATGCTAGAATACTTGAATTCTATGGATGAATCTGGGGACAAGAACATAATAGAGTTCCCATTTATCAGCCTTGAAAACATAGTCACAGCAACAGACAATTTCTCTGATAGCAATATGATTGGGAAAGGAGGTTTCGGCAAAGTATACAAGGTACGAGTAAAAAAGTTTGGGATTACCTATGAAATTACATTGCTGTAAAAATATTATGATCCTGGAATACGAAATCATGTAGGGAATGTTGGAAGGCACAAAGGAAGTAGCCATCAAGAGACTGAGCAAGGGTTCTAGGCAAGGCACCGAGGAGTTCAAAAATGAAGTAGTCTTAATAGCAAAATTGCAGCACAAGAACCTAGTTAAGCTTCTCGGTTGTTGTATCCATGAAGATGAGAGGCTATTAGTCTATGAGTACTTACCCAACAAAAGCTTGGATTACTTCCTCTTTGGTACATTCAATTCCAAATTTTCATCCGTTGATAAAACCCAACAAATAAATGTGCTCATCTGCCTTCTAATAAGCCTTGCTCTATGTTGTTTTTATTAGATTCTGCAAGAAAATCAATGCTTCAATGGCCAAGAAGGTACAAAATAATTCAAGGGGTTGCTAGAGGAATTATGTACCTCCATCATGACTCAAGATTAACTGTAATCCATAGAGATCTCAAATCAAGCAATATCTTGTTAGATAAGGAGATGAGGCCAAAGATATCCGATTTTGGCATGACTAAGATATTTGGTGGCGATGATGACCAACTTCAAGCAAATACTAATCGAGTTGTCGGAACATAGTAAGTATCAGCTGCACTCCAAGTGCCAACTCTTAAGGTAGAATTCATTCGCTTTATAGTTTCAAAAATATGCAAAGAATTTTTATGAAATTATTACACAGCAGTTACATGTCTCCCGAATATGCAATGGAAGGCACATTTTCAGTCAAGTGTGACACTTATAGCTTTGGTGTTCTAATGTTGGAGATGGTAAGTGGATTAAAGATCAGCTCAGGACTTCTCAACATGGATTTTTCTAGCCTTATATCCTATGTAAGTACAATGAGATGGTTAGAATGTATAACTATCCACAAGAGACAAAATATGATGTTGAATGTGAAATTGTGTAATGTTTAAGGCATGGAACATATGGAAAGAAGGGAAAATAGAAGATTTGGTGGACTCAACTGTCATGGAGAGTTGTTCTGTTGATGAAGTTTCATGATGCATCCATATAGCACTCTTGTGTGTTCAAGACAATCTGAGTTATAGGCCACTCATGTCAGCGGTTGTGTTCATGCTGGAGAGCAAAATGACACCACTGCCGACACCAAAGCAACCTATGTATTTTAGGGACTACTACCAACCTGGAAAGGCAGTTGACAACAAGCAATTATCCATAAATGATGTGAGTCTCACTGTGGTAGAGGGTCGTTAGATGTTTGATTTTCATAACTGATTGACGCCTTGCTTGAATGTTGTTGGATTCACCTCAATCCACGTGTGTTGAGGTCTCCAACACATGTGGATTAATTAAGGTGAATCTGACAACATCCAAATAAGGGATGAGATGGAGGAAAAAGACGACATAATATTTATTTTGTAAAACTAAATCTAAATCATTTAATACATGCTTAAGTTTTTTTAATGTTAGTAATATGCATTTTGCAACCGTTTAATAAGTTCGGGATATAGTTGTATAAAAAAGATATGTGAATTTCTTATCTTTTATGTGGTTGTAATTTGAGTGTTGATAAAGTGGATCTGGTTTGACTTGACACATTAATTTTTGAATGAAATTGTAGGAGTTTTATACCGATTTGTTCACAGCCAAAATTGGTAGGATTATCGAGGGGTTTATACGAATATCAGCCTGCATGGTTTTGCAAATTTTTGCTTGTGGTTGTGACATGTGTAAGATTCTTATATATGAAATTAAGATTTTTATTTGGTTCGTAAATGTAACTCCCTAACAATCCAATCTCAGAAAATAGAACTGATTTATTTCTTTATGTATTTTTTGTATGCACTAAACGTAAGGAAAACAATATTTTTATATAAAGTTAAAATAAAAATAATATTAGAACATGTTTATGGTTGCATGCTGCTGCATTGAGTCGTTGTGATGACTAGTTTCAGCAGGGTTCAAACCCTGCCTTGAATTCAATTTTGTTTTTGTTTTTTTGTTTAAAAGAGAAACCTTACTGTTCCTAGTATCCCACTCTCGATAAGCTTCTGGCCCGGCCAGCACGTGTGGGCCCAGAAGCGCCTGCAACGCATCCCTTCTCCGCTCGAGCCCAGCAGGCCTCACAAGACGACCAGGCCAATCCGATTGCGCGGCCTAGTAAGCTGTAGTGGAGCGCCAGCTCTCCTAGGGCGTGTTTGATTTATTGGCACTGGGTGGCTCAGCTCGTCAGCCAAGCTGAGGCCAGCCACAGCCTGGTACAGTGAGGAAGGTGTTATTGTTTGATTTACTTGGACTGAATGAGACTAGTCGTGTAGAGATTGTGTTTGATTTGCCTGTACCAGTGAATATGGCCACCTTGCATCCAGCAGCAGCTGGTAGCCTTACCATCCAGTCTTCACTTCCTCTTTGCTCTCGGTAATTTCAACTAACACCTTGATGGCGACCCCAAACTCCGGCCTCTCCTCCTTTCCTGTCGCGGCCATGACGGAGACGATGGCCGAGGCATCAGCGAAGCGGCAGAACTGGTGGAGCTCCATCTGCACCTCAGCCTTCTCGTGCTGTAGGCAGAGCATCATGGCCATGACCTTGCTCGCGGCGCTGGTCGTGGCCAGGCGCTCCTCGTCGACCTTCGCCCGCAGCGCCGGTGCCGTGGACTTCGTCACCACCAACGCCGCCTCCCATAGCGCCACGCACTCGTTCTCCACCTCTACCCGCGCCGCGGGGCTCGCCTCGTCGTCGTCCATGCCCCTCTTCTCCGCGCCTAGCTTCATGGACCGCCGCCACGGCACGACCGGCAATGAGGAGCAGCATGGGCACCGCTCCCGGCGGTCGTGCAACGACGGCGCGTCGGGGTCCTGGTCGTGGTCGTCCTCCATGGCGGCGGCGGCGAGAGGCGAGAGGAAAGGATTCGGGGGGGCGCGAGCGCAATCAAACCATACGTGCGCGGGGCATGCGGCCCTCATCCCGGTTGTTGATGAAACCTCCTCGGCAGTCTACCACGGGGCTCCCCAAGGTAGTAGAAGATTGGTGAGGGTGCTAAGACCTACGAACCAGATGTGAAACGCAAGACAAACAACCAAATTAACCAGGGTTTATCCAGGTTCAGGCCGCTATGAAGCGTAATACCCTACATCCTACGTCTCTGCTGCTGTATTGATGAGTACCGGAGTACAATGAGGGATTGAATGAGAGTCCCCAGATCACGGAGATCTGGGTTACAAGAGAGAGATCATGGAGATCAGCTCCCCATTGAGATTTGATCCGCTGTAGGATGATCTGGTCTGTCTAAGGACCTCTGTCCCTTCTTATATATTCTGAAGGGACAGAGTTACAATCAAAGTAGCCTAGTTGGTACTATTGCTATACCGTACGGTGCATGTCGTGTGCCACACGTCTTCATCTTGGGCTGGGTCATCTTCAAGGTGCGGCCCAAGTATAAACGCGAGGGCATATGGGGGTCATATCCCCACATCTAGTCCCCGAGCACCATGTATCTTGAGGGAGTCGCCGTCTTGACCTTTGCTGAGCAGTGAAGATGTAGACCACGTAGTGCCGACCAGTGAAGATGTTGACCACGTAGTGCCGACTAGTGAAGCTTCATCCCGAGCAATTTGTAAGTCTGCTCCTGACCACGGCTTCTGTCAAGGAAGGTGGTCTGTCAAAAGATGCGTGGTGTTCTAAGAAAAATAAAAAAGCTTTTCACGTCCCTGGGACATAGGCCTATGTTAACACGTGACACGAAGTATCACTAGGATGCTAACATGAACCAACCATAGAGATAGGGGTATCGAACCAAGAGCAGAAGATAGGCCTGAGTCACCGCAAGGTGATGTGGGCCCACATACTCCCCAAGCTCGATAGAAGATAGAAGATATTGTATTGAGCTTTTTAAGAAAAACCTCACCATAGCACTAACTGGTTCGTAGTTAGTGCAAAGTGAAAAGTCGATGCGTAGTCCCAGGTAAGTTCTGGACGAAGCACAGGCTCAATCGGGTCAAGGGACACTGAGAAGCGCTGGTCCATAGACACCTCTGGGTGGCATGTCGAATGTGCAGTCCCCAGGTAAGTCCTAGACAGAGCACAAGCTCGATCGGGTCGAGGGACACCGAGAACCGCAGGTCCGTAGACACCTCTGGGTGGCAAGTCAAATGCGCAGTCCCTAGGTAAGTCTTGGACGGAACACAGGCTCGATCAGGTCAAGGGACACCGAGAACTGCTGGTCTGTAGACACCTCTGGGTGGCAAGTCAAATGCGTAGTACCCAAACCACTGCAGGCAATTCCTTCAACCACTGACCACGTTTAAGGTCTTTGTCATCTTGGTAAACCCTTTTGCGCAGGGCATCGATTATCAAGCCGTTGGCTCGCTCCACTTTTCTGTTGGCTCGGGGATGAGCAATGGACACGTACTTGACTTTGATACTGAGATCATCGCAGAAGTCAAAAAAAACGTATCGCTGGTGAACTGGGAGCCCAAATCAGTGATGATACTGTTCGACACGCCGAATCGGTGGATGACATCATCAAGGAACTACACCACTTTCTCAGTTGTGGCTTTCTTGACGGCCTTGTACTCGATCCACTTAGAGAATTTATCGATGAGCACATAGACGCACGTATGGCTACCAGGAGCCTTTTTAAAAGGACCAATCATGTCCAGTCTCCAGCATGAGAATGGCCAAGCGACCGGGATGGTCTGGAGTTCATGTGCAGGGACATAAATTTGCTGAGCAAATATCTAGTAATTTTTGCACTGGTGCACGTAATCTTCTGCGTCAGAGACGGCTGTAGGCCAGTAGAACCCTGCTTGGTAGGCTTTGCCGACAAGCGTCCGGGATGCAGCATGGTTGCCACAAGTGCCGGCATGAATATCTTTTAGAATTTTGAGGCCGTCTTTTTGCATGACGCACTTTTGAAAGATTTCGGCTCTCGGGCTTTTGCGCATCAGCTCGCCGTTAACCATGAGGCAAGCACGGGTTCGACGGACGGTTCCACTAGCAATGCTCGCATGAAGAAAACAGTTGCTGAGCAGTCCTCAGCTCCAAGTCATGGCGACGAAGACGAGGCTGTACGGTGCGTGAGACCGAGCCGAGGCGACGGAGACGAGTCTGTGCGGCGCGTGATATCAAGCCGAAACGACGATGACGAGTCCCCGAGCAGCACGAGGTCGGAGACGAGGCTGTGCGGTGCGTGGCACCTAGCCGAGCGACGGAGGAGACCCCGAGCAACACGAGATTGGCGACGAGGTTGTGCGGTGCATGGCACCGAACCGAGCGACGGAGGAGTCCCCGAGCAGCACGAGGTCAGAGACGAGGCTGTGCGATGCATGGCACCGAGCCGTGGTGACGAGTAGTTGGACCAACTGGGTGGTAAGCTCCGAGCAACCCAACTGGTCGGCGGTGAAGTCCGTGTGTCAGGTGGTCACGCCACCTGGACGACGATCCTTGATCCAGTTCCTGAACGTACGGAGTGTGCTCGGCAAATAAGCCTTGTCCTAAAAAATAAACATGAAGCGGTAGTACATGACATACAAATAATTGATCTCCGGAGAGAAAATCAGTAGGCTGATGTAGGTAGGCATGTTAAGCGGGTGATAACATTTATGCCGTTTTTAGATGTATGATCTGTAGTCGTAAAAAAATGTCGACAATTAAGTTTTGCCCCTGCCCTCGAAGCGAGCTAACTCTATGGGTGACGTAGGGATGCGCTAATGAACATCTTGGACACCAGGATCACTAGGTACCTAGTACCGTTATAGAGTAACTGTCAAATCTCCTAGTGGTATGTAGCGCGGAGCCGTAACACATCGTAAGAGGATCGAAGCAGCGTTTTATCAAGCCGTTCTCGACGGAAAAAAATAAAGTTTAATTGTAACCACGCAGAATGTATGTATGACACATAGGGTATGTATGCCAAGCTGTAGCAGGGAGAGAAACGACAAAGGAACTTTTTTAATTTCTCGAGCAAACTTAGCTTGTCTGTCTTTGGAGACGTGTCGTAGTCGTCGTGATCGAGCAGATGGACGTGACTCAGACGAACATGATGAACCGAACAGCTCGCTGCTCGCTTGACGGCTCGCTTGACGTCGGGACCGGTCGGGCTCGGGGCCGAGTAGTGAAGCTTTGCATGTGATCCGTGTATGTGCAAGTTGACCTGGACGAGAACTGCCGAGCATAACTGCAATAATTGCGGATATAGTTGTAGATATCCGGCAACATATAAATATAAGTGAATATTTAAGTAGAAAAACTAGCATGACTTAGCTTTTTGATTAGACTAAGCAGTGTGCCTGTGCGTTGCTACGGGACGACATAACTTTATATAAAAAATACATAGATCACACGATAAGATAATATGGAGCCGCTCGACATCACTTGGAACAGGGATGATGATCGGCTACACCAGCAATGCTGCTCTGCTTGTGCTATACTGACTTGCTATGGCCACACCTTGCCACCGCACCATCATCCTAACCACACCGAGCCCACAATGAGCCCCAAGTCTCCACTCGCTGGTATTTGCTCGCCATGGCCACCGTCGTGATCTCTCAACCTAAGAGGCCCAAGGCCCCCACCTTTTCTCTCTATCATGGTACACAGCACGCACACACCCGCACTCGCACAAGCACGGACAGGCCAAGCCCACAGTGCTCGGGAACGCTGGTGCTATTGAATCGCCCCGAATGCTCGCCATGGCCAGAGCAGCAAGCTCTGTTTCGGCCATCACAAGCTGGTAGAGACCCTAAAACCCCCATGGTGACCTCTGCCTCGCCAGAAGAAGACCCCTAGGTTCGCCTAGTTGTGTTCGCAATGCCAGGACAACCGTGTGCCATGTCGCCGCCGTGCTAGTGATGTTCCGGTCGACCCGGCCACCTCGTGCATGCAAATCACATATATCTGATATCAACTACAAGGCAACCGACAGACAAATTTATTTTTCTAGACATAGCACATGCATTCTTTTCCTACCAGTAAGATCTTTTCTTTCCGGTAAAGGGATGACAAATAAAGTTCAATCATCATGAACTGGCATTACCAAATATGCATCCTGTATCAAATATTTTATATAAGAAGAGGAACGACCCTTTGTGCCACATGGACTATTCATCACCCCTTGTAGTTGCATATCTTGTTCTTCAATCTGTGGAACACACTTTAAGAAAATGCTTGATATTGTTGAATCATTTATATTCGCGATTGCTGCTGCTTGGTACGGCCAGTTTGATTGTGGGAAGTTGCAGGATCCAAAGGCATGTCCATTACTGATTACGAAGAGGTGCAGGAATAATAGATGGAGCACTGTAAGGTCTTCCATCAGGTACTAAAAAGCAAATACGTCCTGTTGAGTCATAAGAAAACAGCAAAAAAGAAAGATTATATCAATAAGCAGATTGTGCACCAGTGCTGATAGATTGATAGTAGTTTATAATTGAAAACATACGTAATAGGAAAAGACATTTATATCAAGTTAAAATAGAATCGGAGCACTTACCTGGCGAGCAATGATGGAGCAGCGACATCCGTGGCGACATCAAACTTCAACCTGGAGGGCGAGCAATGGAGGAGCGACGTCCGCGGTGGCGTCGATTTTTTTAACCTAGACAGCAATCGAGTGATGGAGGAGCAACGTCTGCGGTAGCATCGATCTTCAACCTGGACGACGAGCCAGCAATGGAGGCGCTAGGATTTCGCTGCCGCCCTCTCAGCCTGCACGTCTACCACACGAGCGACGGAGGATCGATGTCCGTGAACGGTGAGCGATGGAGGAGCGACGTCCATGGCGGCGTCGAACTTCAACTTGGATGTCTTGCGAGTGATTGAGGAACAACGTCTGCGGCAGCGGCGATTTCAACCTGGACAGCGAGCGAGAGGCGGAGGAGCGACATACGCGAGCGGTGGCGTCGATCTTAGCTTCAACCTGGACATCTTGCGAGGGATTAGCACGTTGTAGGAGGCTGTGAGGTATCTCCTGAGAAGAGGATCCAGCTTCCGGCTTCCAAAATTGTCGCAGGTGGTACAACCTACGGTGATTGTGTAGTTTCTAAATATGCCGCCGGGTGAAGTGTACCGCACCGTGCATTGTGGTTCTTTCCGGTACATCACCGATAATTTTTTTTTATTTCTGAGATTTTTTTCCTTTCCTTTGTTACCAAGCCCGTGCGGTGTACATCACCGAAAATTTTTCTTTCCTTTTTATTGTCAAGATTTTTTTATTCCTTTTTTAGCTAGCCCGTGCGGTGGGAAACGGATCGCAACATGCAAAATGATTGGCGGAGGGGGCTCATGAGGGTGATTTTTTTTACTTGTTTATGCGGCCGATTCGTGTGACGTGGATGGAAACTGGTCGCGTGATTGTGGCTTTCCAAACAAAACAGTGACCAAGGTGGGAGGCAAGGATCACAGGGGCAGAGTCGAAGTAACCCAAAACTAATATCGCATCAAAAAATATTCATACTTTGTTCTTTTATTCGTGGGAGATGCAGAGCGAGGACGTCTCCGATCGGCTGCCGCTGGAAAATACCATACACGTACATGCGTACGTGCATGTAGGCTAATTGATTAGCCCATGCATGGTGTGTAGATCGTTCCCGGTTGGCTTGCTTGCTGACACCAAGTCGCAAGACGGTACGACGCCGCTTGATCTTGCATGCACCCGATTGAATCTTGATCATGAGATTGAGGCCTCGTTTAGTTACCAAATTTGGTGGGAAAAATTTGCATAGTAAATGTCCCGTCACACTGTAGTAATTTTATTTTTATTTGGTAATAATTGTCCAAACATTGATTAATTAGGCTTAAAATGTTCGTCTCGTAAAGTACAATAAAACTGTGCAATTAGTTTTTTATTTCATCTATATTTAGTACTCCATATATGTGCCGGCATTTTGATGTGACGGGGAATAGGAATTCTGCATAGTGAATTTTGGATATCAATTTTGGTATCTAAACAAGGCCTGAGGAGTGACACCATGACGCCGCCGTGCTGCGTACGCTGATGAACGATATCTCACGACGATGGTGCTGGTTGCTCGGGTGGTAGTCGGTCCGCGGTCAGATTGGATCTGGGCGGCCCGTGTGGTCGGTACGGCTTATATGTCCGTGTCGACGGCGATGAACGGTGGTGACGCCGTCCTCGGTAGATCGATCTTGGATCGTTTCCACCAAGGAAGCTGCGGACGAGTCGCTGGAGCAGACGACCCCGAGAGAGGTCCCAAGATCAAACTTATCGGCGAAGTGGTCGATGACGTTTGTGCAGAAGCAGGCTGCATCGCCTCCACGGTTCCGGTGGTCGTCCTTACGCCGGTGGTCGGTGAACGCACCGACAGTGAAGGTCCGATCCGCCTCGAACTCCATGGAAGCAGGGAAGAAAACCATCTGGCTTGCTTCGAGATCAGATCGCGCACCCCCTACCTGGTGCGCCACTGTCGATGAAACCTCCTCGGTAGTCTACCACGGGGCTCCTCGAGGCAGTAGAAGATCGGTGAGGGCACGCTAAGATCTACGAGCCGGAGGTGAGATGCAAGACAAACAATCAGGCCGCTATAAAGTGTAATACCCTATGTCTTGCGTCTCTGCTGCGGTATTGATGAGCACTGGAGTACAATGAGGGATTGAATGAGATTCCCCAGATCACGGAGATCTAGGTTACAAGAGAGAGATCATGGAGATCTACTCCCCGTTGAGATGTGATCCGCTGTAGGGTGATCTGGACTGTCTAAGGACCTTTGCCCCTCCTTATATATTCTGAAGAAGTAGCCTAGTTGATACTATTGCTATACCGTGCAGTGCACGTCGTGTGCCGCACGTCTTCATCTTGGGCTGGGTCGTCTTCAAGGTGTGGCCCAAGTATAAACGCGAGGGTATATGGGGGGTCATATCCCCCCACCGGTCGGTGGCCATGAAGCCCGACGGCCATGGCGCCCCCGCTTCCATCGCCCACCAGCAGTGTCGCATGCCATCCCTGACGACGGCCATGGCAGGCTGGATCCAAGGCAGGGCGGTGGTGCGCTGCGGCGGCAAGTCTCGCGGTGGCGAGGATGATGGCCATGGAGAAGGGAGCGTTCAGCGGAGGCAGAGGAAGGGAGCAGGGAGTGGTGACCTCGGCGCCAACCCGGTCGGATCGAAGAAGAGCTCCACGAAGGCGGCGACGACGGCGCGGCGGCGACCGCGACCGTGGAGGCCCGGGATCGACATTGGTGGCGCGCACAAAGGGAGGTGACGCTCGCAAACTGTAAAATGGTAACTCCATCCACCGCGTGAGCGCGCGCTTTGCCTAGTCTGGCCATGGAAAAACGCAGAGGAGTTGCGTTGGCCGAGAGCCAGGAGAGAGAACGATTCTCATGAGTGGGCCCTCTAAATCAAACAGCTGGAGGGCGCGGCCGGGCAATTTTGGCCCATATCAAACACGCCGCTGTTCTCTCTGCCTCTGCCAGATTGACCGTCCCGTCAACCTCCAATACATCTTCCTAGAGTCGGGCTCCACCAAAGGAAATCCCCGCTTCATCATGTTTTGCTCTATCTAGGCATGTGAAAGTGAATACTAGGTGTGCTGGCACGCCCGACTTGCATGGCAGCGACAAGGCCTAGCGCCCTAGCATGTGAAGGAACGAGCGAGAACCAGGTCTGCTCTTGTCTTGGCATGGATCTTGGTCGACAGGCCTCTAAATCTCGGGTGGGCCGTCCTACAAATCATTCCATCGCTTTAAGACCGGCGATGCCCGGCCATCGGCCACCGCCAATTTTCCATGCATGTTGGTGCTTTAGAGGGCGGGACGCGACTTGACGAGACCTCAATCCGTCAAGCGTGTCGCGTTGGTGCTTTCTTCGTCACGGTGCTCATACGTACTACGTCCTGGACGAACGTTCTCAATCATCCCCAGCTAGCGCGCTCTTGTTGAGCTCTATCTGTTGATCTCCATCCAGGAACCGGCACCCGCGGGCGGTCCGGCTGTATGCGGCTGGGTCGGTCCGGTCCTCCTCCTCCTAGCTCACTGGGCCCTTGGCATAATCTTGCTCGACAGTCCTATATCTATCTCGGTGGGACCGTCCACGCACTATGGCTGAGAGAGACGACACATCATTCCTTGGCTTTGGACCTGGGGTCACCGCGGCGATGCCCCCGGCCAGCGGCCAAAGGCGGTACGCGACTTGACGCGCGGTCGGAGAAGACGTCAAGCCGTCAAGCGTGTCGGTACGTGTTCGTGATTTCTTCTTCACGGTCTCACGGAGTCAATAGCCCGCGGGTGGGCATGGCTTCTACATATACGTTCTGCTGGACGTACCTTCTCGATCATCCTCCCCAGCTCTCTTGAGCTCTGTTGATCGCCATCCAAGATCCAACCACCTGTGTGTTGACACAAGCAAAGCGTCTCGAGCAAGGAGATCGAGCTGGACAGCGGCTGGACTACTAGCTAGCCCGCGTTGATCTCCGCACCCTCAGCTCCGGAGTGCCACGGTGGCGTACGTGCGCCGGCCGAATCACGCGGTGCACGGCCCCGACCGTGTCGGTCAGGCCCGGCCGGTCCACCTCCTCCTCGTCCTCCGGTTAGCTAACCGGACGACCTCGCCGTGTGGTTCGCCGCCAATCACCATCCTCTGACTTCGTCAGAGCCGCCGCGCGCACACTTCCAGTTCCTTCCTGGTGACGAGATGAGAGTTACGTTCCGATTTTAATTAATTTTACGAAGCACATCACTTTCCACCAGATATATCCATATAGATATATATACATCCACAATTCCACTACACCACAAGGTCGAGAAATTAAACCATCATCCATGCGCACGCACGACATCCTTCCCGTTTTCTTCCTCCTACTCTTCCTCATCACTTCATCATCCTGCCAATCGGATTCGGATGTCGACCAGCTCACACAAGCAAAGGCACTCTCCCGCAGAGACAAGCCGCTCGTCTCCAAGAACGGGGTGTTCGCTCTTGGCTTCTTCTCCCCGACCAACTCCAACCAGAGCTGGTACCTCGAGATCTGGTACCAGTACAACAACAAACGTGATGTCACCGTGTGGGTCGCCAATCGCGACAACCCGGTCACCACCTCTGCGAAGCTCGCCATCACCGACAACCAAGGGCTCGCGCTGTCCGACTCTACTACAGGCCGTGCTCTATGGACGACGGCCACCGGAGGTAACGGAGGAGCTGTCGCGGTGCTACTCAACTCTGGAAACTTCGTCCTCCGCTCAGCCAACGGCACCACCATATGGCAGAGCTTCGATCACCCGTCCGCCACCATCCTCCCGACGATGAAGGTTCTGCTCAGCTACAAGGGAAGCGTGAACACGAGCATAGTCGCGTGCAAGAGCTCCGACGACATGTCCCCCGGGGAGTTCTCCGGCAGCATCGATCCTGGCTCCAACCTCCAGTTCTTCGTTTGGAAGAGCGGCCGGCCCTACTACCGCATCAGTTTCTTCGACGACGTCTCAGTGTTCAGCTTCAGCGGCGTTACCTCCGCCGTCGTGCACCCGTCGGTGATCAACACAGGAGACGAGGTCTATTACACGTACAACGTCTCCGACGGCTCACCGTTGACGCGTGTTTTGCTCAAGCACGATGGCAGCATGAGCCTCCTGACACGAAACAGCAACACATCATCACAGTGGACATCCAGCTTTGAGCGTCCCCGTCCCGGCCCTGGCTGCGACCTCTACGCGTCCTGTGGCCCGTTTGGCTACTGTGACCAGTCAGAGGCTGTGCCAAGCTGCCGGTGCCTCGACGGGTTCGCGCGCATCGACGGCCTCGACATCTCCAGAGGATGCCGGAGGAGCGAGGCGCTGGAGTGCGGCGTGGAGGACCGGTTCGTGGCTTTGCCTGGGTTGACGGTTCCCGACAAGTTCTTGCAGATCGGGAACAGAACCTTGGAGCAGTGCGCCGCCGAGTGCAGCGCAAACTGCTCTTGCACGGCGTATGCTTACGTCAACGTTAGCAGTGCTGGTGCTACGGTCGACACGTCGATGAGGTGCCTGGTTTGGACTGGAGATCTCGTCGACACCGGGAAAGCAGCTGCTAGCTCTGGTCAGAACTTGTACCTCCGGCTTGCCGGATCTCATGGTACGCACTCCCCCCCGCTCTTATTTTTATGCCTAAAATAAAACACAACATATACACCATTTATCTCTAAATATTTATCGCTTTGGTTTGCGATCTGGTCAAACTTATGTTTAAGTTCGACTGGATGTATATAAAAAAATAATAACAATTGTATCTTCAAATAAATTTACTATAAAAGTAGATTTAAGAATCTATCTAATGGTACTTATAATGTACCATAAATATTAATATAGGTTTATGTAAATTTAATCAAAGTTGAGTATGTCTTCTCAGAAAGCGAGGAAGACCCTTAAAAGGGGTTGAAGGGAGTAGATTAGATTTTTTTTTATAGGGAGTAGGTTTTTTCTGACAACTGATAGGGAGTATGTTAGAATTCTAGGAGAAATAAGTAGCACATACTGTTTAATACATTTAACTAATATAAAAACACCAATTATATTAATTCTATATTATTTCTATTTGTCCTAAAATTTAAAAATTACTCAGCGACTTCTTCTTACCTATATCCACAGGTTTTTTCCCATTTGAGTGGCACCTCTATGTATTTTTAATATCCATTTAGTTAAAACCTTAATTAGCTTACTACAATACCAAAGTCCAGCAATGCTAACAGCTACATTTTTTGGGTTGTATTTAGGCACTTCAAGTGTTCAAAATCGGTCCTTTTAGGAGTTGAGTGCTGATAGATATAGCCAACTAACACTGTGGCAAGTAATGTGTTATGCAGAAAATTTAACGGGATACATTTTTGCTTGCAGTTCAACATAAGAAAATCTCACTAAAAATTTTGCTTCCGATCATAGCATGCCTGCTGCTTCTTGCATCCATAGCTCTCTTCTTGACATGCAAATACAGAGGTACGAAGATCAAGTGCCCTGTTTTCCATACTGCAACGTTGTTGCGCAAGTGTTGAGGGGGGAATTTAATTGATGTCTCTACTAGAGCAGGCAAACGTCAAAATATGAAAGCAGAGAAGAGTAAGATGCTAGAGTATTTGAGGTCTACGGATGAAGTTGGGGAACATTTGGAGTCTCCATTTATTAGCTTTGAAGACATTGTTGCAGCAACTAACAATTTCTCAGACTCCAGTGAGCTTGGGAAGGGAGGATTTGGCAAGGTTTACAAGGTACTACTGTAATAGTTACAAAAAATTACCTTGATAAGTATAGAACTAGAAAATTTATTTTATTAATTTTGAAAATCTTGTAGGGAGTCTTGCAAGGTGCCAAGGAAGTAGCTGTCAAAAGACTTAGCACGGGTTCAAGACAAGGCACAGAGGAGTTTCGAAATGAAGCAGTATTGATTGCAAATTTGCAACACAAGAACCTAGTTAAGCTTATTGGTTGTTGCGTTCACCAAGATGAGAAGTTGTTGGTTTATGAATACTTGCCCAACAAGAGCTTGGATTACTTCATTTTTGGTACATTCATCTTTTCATACCATGAATCTGAGAAACCCTTCCTTTCAAAAAAAAAATCTGAGAAACCATATACAGTGCCCAATAAATAAGTAGTCATATATATGTCTTTTTTTCATGCTATTCTTATTAGACTCTGCAAGAAAGCACGTGCTTCCATGGCCAAAAAGGTGTAAGATAATGCAAGGGATAGCTAGAGGAATTCTGTATCTGCATCAGGATTCAAGATTAACAATAATCCATAGAGATCTCAAGGCAAGCAATGTCTTGTTGGATAAGGAGATAAACCCCAAGATATCAGATTTTGGTATGGCAAGGATTTTCAGTGGCAACGAGCTTGAAGCAAATACTAATCGTCTTGCTGGGACATAGTAAGCAACTCATGCCCTGTCAGTTCTTCAGATAGAAATTGTTTGCTCGTGCTTATTCAGACTGTGCAAATGTGTATATACCCTATATACATTGGTGAAATGTTTTGCAGCGGTTACATATCCCCTGAGTACGCGATGGAAGGCACCTTTTCTGTCAAATCAGACACCTACAGCTTTGGTGTTTTATTGCTGGAGATTGTTAGTGGATTAAAGATCAGCTCACCACATCTCATCATGGGTTTTTCTAACCTTATAGAATATGTAAGGATGCTCAAGATTAAAACTATAAGTCCATACTTACTGTCAAAACATACACTGGCTCATTGTAAATGTTTTATTTCTATTCAGGCATGGAATTTATGGAGAGATGGCAACATAAAAGACTTTGTGGATTCATCTCTTATGGAGAGTTGCTCCCTCGATGAAGCTGCAAGATGCATCCATATAGGATTGTTGTGTGTTCAAGACAATCCGAGTTGCAGGCCACTCATGTCAGAAGTTGTGTTTATGTTGGAGAACAAAATGACAACACTTCCATCACCAAAAAAACCCATGTGTTTTGCATGTAGGGATCCCCAACCAGAAAAGGCCGGTGACAGCAACGAATTGTCCATTAATGGCATTAGCCTCACAACGCTAGGGGGCCGCTAGGAGATGTCGTTTTTTCTTTAAAATAAGTTGTCCCCGTCTGAATCTGTTATTGCAAAATTAGTGAATTGCAATGTTGTAATTTGTAATAAGTTTTTCTTAACTCTATAAGTGAATTTCAGGGTGGCTGGTTTGCAACCTGGAAAGGTAGTTGACAACAAGCATCCATAAATGATATGAGTCTCACTTATGCTCGAGAGTCATTAGATGTTTGATTTTTATAACTGATTAGGATGCGAAAAACCTGCCACTATTATTTTTGCAAAACTAAAACTAAATCATTTACTACATGCATAGGTTTTTGTTTTTTGCAAGTGTACATGCATAGGGTTTTTGAATGTATAGTTTGCATTTTGCAACCGTAATAAATCTGGGCTACATAACTGTATAGAAAGACATGTGGATTTCTTCTCACGAATTGTTTGGATGCATTAGTATGCATCTCAATAAGCACTGCATACTCAGCAATCACCCATTAAATGGACAGATTAATTTGTGAATGAAAGAGTAGGAGGTTAAACTTCCAGGCGGTCAATCCTAACCACTCATGGGCACAGGGTGGCAGTGGGATCGGGCTCACGCGAGTGGGAGCGCGGAGCCCTTGGGGTCCGGCTGCTCGGACCCAACCACTGTCCAAGCACCCCGCGCGGGAAACGCATGCAGCAACCACACGCTGCGCGAATTGAGCGGGGGTGGGTTGTGCGCGCAGGAAAAGAGGACAAGGCAGTGTGAAGCGCGGCATGCATGGGAGCAATTGGCGGCGGGCCCCATTTACTTTCAAGTAAAAAAGTTATATCTAACAAACGACAAATCCTATTGTAATTTCGATTGCACCGTTGAATTCGTTGCAATAATTCCTTCAAAACAAGATCTCACATGAATATACTTACATAAAAATTTTATTTACAAACATTTATCTTATAAAGATAAATTATTTTTTAAAATCTGCTAGAACATCGCTAAATACATGACAGAACATCGTTAATTGCCTAATAGAACATCGCTAAATACATGATAGAACACCGCTAACTTTCTAATAGAACATCACTAAATGCCTGACAGAACATCATTGAATAATGTTAGAACATCTCTTAAATACATGATATTTTAGAAAAAACCACATTAGTCAAGCACAAGAACAAAGCACAAGAGACAAAACAAGAGGTCTATGGTAGAACAAATGACAATAAACAAAAGTTTCAGATATCCTAACACAAAAAACAATGACAAATAGATAAAGTTTTCTTCCTATAACAATACAATAAAAAACATTGATGGATAATAGCGGCACAAACACAAAGACAATGGATAATTCTTTTCTATGCGAGGATAATAGACAAAACTTTCTCCCTAGAACGGCACAACCACACAAGGATAAATACCATGGATAATTATTTTCTATGGAAGGATAATAAATAAAACTTTTCCCTATAACGGTAGAATATAAAACTTTGATAGGTAATAGCGGCACAAACACAAAGACAATTGACAATTCTTTTCTATTGGAAGGATAGTAGACAAAACTTTCTCTCTAAAATGATATAAAGACAAATATAATAGATAATTCTTTTCTATAAAAGGATAATCGAGAAAACTCTCTCCCTAGAATGGTACAAGAACAAAAATAAAAGAATAAAAATAAATACATAAATAAATGAAGCATGAAAAAGTAAAACAAAAAAAAGAAAAATAAAATGAAAGAACAAGAAGAAGAACAAAAAAAAAGGAAAACCAAACTTGTCCATGTTCTAAAAATAGTAACAAAGATAAAAATCAGAAAAAAGGAAAAGAAAAAAGGAACATGCACGCATGCATGCGGGAAAGGCGAAAAGGAAAAACTGAAAAAGAGGAAAATAAAAAAATAAAAGATGGAAAAGAAAAAACAACAAAAAAAGAAAAATAGAAAAAAAATATAAAATAATAAATGAAGTACAAAAATTCCCGTGCGTTATAACGGGTAAAATAGTATCCTGAGGCATAGTAATATTAACTTGGTGTCATTTGTGCATACTCTCTTTTTTTTCTTGGCATCTATGATAGTTAGTGGATTATCTACCTAATATGGTTTTCAAGTGCCTCTATGCACCTTCTGCATGTACATCTTGCCAACCCTGACATCTTCCTACTATAGAAAATCACCTTTATCAATGTTGATATTCATGTTCTTTCTTTTTATTATAGTTACATGGAAATTGGAGGAGTGCTTTTTTTGCCGTGTATTTTGCTTCTGGTGTTTTATGCTCTCTATGGTAGTTATTTTTTCATTATACGATAGCTGAATTGTTATATGTATTCTTATTTGGACTTAGACCATAGTCCAAAACGAACTCAGTAATTGGTATAGAAGTGTAATTCAAACAAATCTAAAATTAGTTATTGTTTGAGGCTAGAAAATAAATCTAAGTATATTTTAATTAATTCACTAATGTTTGGCAAAGTCGACAAATACCGATGCCAACAATATTTTAAAACTTTTATAATTAATTTTAATTATATATTATTGCTAGCTAGAGAAGCGGGGATGCACTATGTGCGGATGGAAGAAGTACGGTTCCATACTTCTCGACCATCTTTCTGCTACACTCTCGGCCATCGCCAAACCTATATGTATACAACATATGCAAGAATAATTTAACACACCTATAGACAAAGCACGACATAACAAGATTCATAACATATATGGATAAATCATATTTTATAAGAAATAATAAAACTGGTTAGACATTTTTCTGATTTTTATATGATTTTTTGGTAAATTTTGTATGGCTCACTCGGCTTTGGATATTTTGCATCAGGAACCCCAATCTACTCCAAAACTATTTAGGTTCTTTCTCCTTTTCTTTATCTCTAGCATATTTACACCTACAACCCTGTATTTATTTGTATTATGTTTTCAGTTCCTGATCTCCTTGTGTCACGTATAGAAAACCGTATAAATAGAATACGGAGGGGGCAAGGAACCGGACGTGGCGGACAAAATTTACCGAAATTTCTGTGATTTATAATTAAGTAGAGATTAAGACTCTTCCACCTTTTCTTTCTCTCTACAACTTATACATCAGAACCCTCTCATCTAACTTCTAATTTCGTATCTAACCGTAAATGGAGACGTACCGTACACGGACGGAAGAGGTGGATAGAAAGATCGGTGAACAAAATTCTTTGCAAGAAATTTTGGTGTTTTATTATTATATAGGTAGAGATTATTTTTTTTAAATTGCATAATTTTTTTGAGGGGACGTTAAATTGCATAATGAACTTTACCATTCAGGGCCCAATAAGTGAAGAGTTGTTGTTCTGGGCCGAGAAGTCTTGAGAGGTCTTGCTGAAGTGGGTCTCACCGGTCCAATGCATACTTAGTTAAATTGCATCCAGTGTGTTCCTCTTTCCAGTGGCAAATGACAGCAAGAAATTCTATTCGCAATGTCGCAAAGAAAAAAAAAATCCATTCGCAAAAAAAAAAAATAGCAAGAAATTCCCCTAAAAAATGATAGCAAGAAATGAGTGGGAGAGAATGAGATGATCTCTGAGCTCTCGTCGACTCGTTCCTGATTTTTTTTAATGAACCACTAATTTTATATTTGACTGAACATAAAATCAGTTGGGTTGAGGAGACCAGGTGAGCACTTGTGTTATTAGTCAATCGTCAAAGTCAAAGGTAACTTCCGGTTATGGCCCACATGTCATCGTCTATGCGTATACTATAATTATCTTCTTTTTTTTTTTCTTACGGCCTTGTCTTCTTCTCACGGACTCTCGCGGTGCGCCGCCGCCACCCGCTCGGTAAAACTCCCGTTTCGTCGCCCCCCTGCTCCCGACGCAGCGCCGCCTGCACCGCGCACGAGGCGCCGCCCGCCCAGCGCTTCCCTCGCAGGGGGCCGCGCCTCCCTCACCAGGTTGCGCTGCTGGCGCCGCATGCCAGGAGGTCGTTCGCCGCGAGATCCATAGCCATGAGTTCACGGCTGCCGCGCATTCCACGGCGTCCCGTGTCGCTGGGAGGAGCTTCGGCCGGTCAAGCCGTCGCAATGCCGATGTCCACGCCGACGGCTATCGAGGTGCGTTCCATCCGCTCGTCCTGGTCTCTGCGCCTTCATCCCCTTGCTTCGGTCGTGGACACAGACGGACGAGGGGCGCCGCCAGCGAGGACGAACGAACTCGTCCCCTCCGTTGTAGGGGACGGGAACCAAGCACTTTCGAAAATTGCTCACCCCGTCCTTCGTTTCCCTGGCCATTCAGCCCTGCCACGGGAACAGATCAAATCAGGCCTACTTAGCGATTATTCAGCGTGGCCGTGCAGGCGACGTTCTGACCGACGAAGTCGTCGAAGACCGTGAGGTGCACATGCGCGGCCACCGCTTCGCCGGAAAACGTCTTGTGATGAAAATAAAAATGAAACTAACCGGACGGACTGCACTGTGTCAGCTAGTCCAAACTCCATGTGCTTTAGTCTAGCCGTAGCTATCACTAGAAAACTGGCTGGAATTGCTGCTGCCATATGTCCAAATTTACTCCATTATCACGCTCTTCCATGTGATGAGTCATAGAGACTTGAGAGGTGGCTCCTATTTTTTCACATACAACTGTTCTATCCATTGCTTTCAGTTTCTTCTATAGCAGCTACAGAGATGAGAAACACGGAGAAGAAGGGCCTAATAATGGAGATGGTTCACCTTCAAGGTTTCATCCTCCTACTCCTGAGTTCATCCTGCCAATCGGATGATCAGCTCACACAAGCAAAGCCACTCTCCCCTGGAGACATGCTCGTCTCCAAGGACGGTGTCTTTGCTCTTGGCTTCTTCTCCCGGACCAACTCCAACGAGAGCCTATACATCGGAATCTGGTACCACAACATCCCTGATCATACCCTTGTGTGGGTCGCCAACCGTGACACCCCAATCACCAACACCACTCCTTCAGCGGCCAAGCTCGCCATCACCGACAACCAAGAGCTCACGCTGTCCGACTCTACTACAGGCCGTCCTCTTTGGACGACAGCCGCAGGAGGTGCTGGAGTTGTCGCGGTGCTACTCAGCTCTGGGAACTTTGTCCTCCAATCGGTGAATGGCACCGTCATGTGGCAAAGCTTCGACCACCCAACCGACACAATCCTTCCAACGATGAGGGTTTTGTTTAGCTACCAGGGACATGTGGTGACGCGCTTGTTCGCTTGGAAGGGCCCTGCTGACCCGTCCACCGGGGACTTTTCCCTTAGCATCGATCCCAGCTCAAACCTCCAGTTCTTTGTTTGGAATGGGACCAGGCTCTACTACCGCATCATTCTCTTGCTCGATGAGGCGGCGTTCGGCGGTAGTGGCAGCTACGGTTCCTCTGTCATCATGTCCGTCTCGAGGGTAAATGGGGATGAGCTCTACTTTGTCTCCAGAGTCTCCGACGACTCACCGGCATGCACTCGTCTTTCGCTTGACTACACAGGCAAGATAAGGCTCCTGACCTGGAATAACAACACATCGTCATGGCCCAAGGTCTGGTTGTGACATCTACGCTGCGTGCGGTCCATTCGGCTACTGCGACGACACATAGTTTGTGCTGAGCTGCCGCTGCCTCGATGGGTTCAATCCCATCGACGACCATGACATGTCCAGAGGATGCTGGAGAAACGAGGCACTGGTGTGCGGAATGGAGAATCGTTTTGTGACTTTGTCTGGGATGAAGGTTCCCCAAGGTTTCATGCATGTCGAGAACACAAGCTTCGACCAGTGCGTGGCCGAGTGCAGCACAAACTGCTCCTGCACGGCGTTTGCTTTTGTCAACATGAGCACTGCCGGGATTTTGGATTACATGTCGAGGTGCCTGGTATGGACTGGGGATCTCGTCGATACGGGAAAAGTTCCCATCTTTGGTCAGGACTTGTACATCCGGCATGCCGCTGTATCTCATGGTATGCAATGCACTGCCGCCCACTCTAAAATCGATAAAATCCATTTGCAATATTGATGCCATTTTTTAGAGGATTATTGATGACATTTTTCACAGATGCAATATTCAAACTTGAGCAGTTTGCATATGTAAATAGAGCTATATATGAGCATATATACTCAGCTTTTCACAATATTATAGTCCCATAAGGGCTTATTTGGCTGCACATCAATCCACATGGCTATATATGTGGATCATATGTGGATTGGTGTGCAGCCAGAGAAGCCATTAGGCCCATTTACCCATCAATGCTCACTAGTGTGAGGAGGGAGGAGACAGGCCAGTTTCAAGTCCTTCAATTTCACAGTGACATTATTGACCGATTTGTTTGGGTAGGTAAGTATTTGAATCAATTCCATTGGATCGACATCTAAGTTATAGTTATCCCCCACCCCCCCCCCCCCCCCCCCTCAAAAGCAATATATCTAATCCTGACCCAAATGAAGTTGTAAGATTTACATGACGACATAGTAGTTCAGGATCAATGATAATCAGGTGGGGGATCCTCTTCCCTCCTGTCGACTTATCAAAAAAAACATAGGAGTTTAGGCTCGGGTTATTGATAGATTAGGGGAGTGTTCACAGAATCACAGATGTGTCACGGTATTGTATGCAAGCAAAGTAAAATAATTGAAAGTTATGCGTACTCCCTTTTTTAAACGCAAGTTATATGTACTTGATGCCATAAATTCTTCTGTTTGCAGTTCAAAAGAAGAGAAATTTGGTGAATATTTTGCTCCCAGTTACAGCATTTGTGCTGCTAATCGCATTCACAACACTTGTCCTGACATACAAACATAGAGGTAAAAAAGGAGCCATCTATTGCAAGACGCAAGTTGTTGTGTAACTGTGCGTGTGTTGACGAGGGTGAACCCATTGTTGTTTCTCCTGGCAGGAACACGCCAAAAGAAGAAAGTCCAGAAGAGACACATGTTACAATATTTGAGGTCTACGGACCAAGCTGGGGACAAGAATATAGAGCTTCCATTTATTGACTTCGAAGACATTGTTGTGGCAACAAACAATTTCTCAGACACCAATATGCTTGGAAAGGGAGGTTTTGGCAAAGTTTACAAGGTATTATAGCAAAACGTTTTTTTTACCTTGAATAATTACTCCACACCACTAATTAAACTGTATAATTTTTTGCGGACGAAATCATGTAGGGAGTGTTGGAAGGTACCAATGATGTAGCCATCAAGAGACTTAGCAAGAGTTCTGGGCAAGGCACCGAGGAATTTAGAAATGAAGTAGTCTTGATTGCAAAATTGCAGCACAAGAATCTAGTTAGGCTTCTTGGTTGTTGTATTCACGAAGACGAGAAACTATTGGTCTATGAATACATGCCCAATAAAAGCTTGGATTACTTCATCTTTGGTACATGCAGATTTAAAACTTTTGTACTGTTGTTCAAACCCATTTAGTATGCACATATGCCTTCTGATATGCCTGATGCATTGTTCTCACTAGACACTGCAAGAAAATCAATGCTTCTATGGCCGACAAGGTTCAAAATAATCAAGGGAATAGCACGAGGATTATGTATCTCCATCAGGACTCCAGATTAACTATAATCCATAGAGATCTTAAAGCAAGCAACATTTTATTAGACACTGAGATGATCCCTAAGATATCAGATTTTAGCATGGCTAGAATATTCAGTGGCGACCAGCATCAAGCAAATACAAACCGGGTTGTTGGGACATAGTAAGTAACTCGCACGCTGTCAATTCTTCATATGGAATTTATATGCTAGCACTTGTTTAGAACTTCAGATTACCCTAGCCTAAATAACTAGTGAATCTGTGTACAGTGGTTATATGTCACCTGAATGTGCGATGTAAGGTGCATTTTTAGTCAAGTCAGACACATACAGCTTTGGTGTTCTGCTATTGGAGATTGTGACTGGAATAAAGATCAGCTCACCAAATCTTCTAATGGACTTCCCTAACCTTATAGTCCAGGTAAGTATTGAAGGATGTGCCCAGCCCAGTACCTTATGGTCCACCAAAATATATTAGCTGATAAAATATTTCACCTCTCTTCAAACATGGAACCTATGGAAGGATAGCAAGACAGAAGATTTGGTGGACTCATCTGTTAAAGAGAATTATCCTCTTGATGAAATCTCACGATGCATCCACATAGGACTTTTGTGTGTTTAAGACAGTCCAAACTCTAGGCCACTTATGTCAGCAGTTGTGTTCATGCTGGAGAACAAAACCACGCCACTCCCAATACCAACACAGCCCATGTATTTTGCACACAGAGATGCCAAACCTGGAAGAGCTGACAACAACAGCGTATCGTCCGTGAATAGCATGAGCCTCACGGCACTAGAGGGCCGTTAGATAATGTTCTTTGTAAATTTCTCCTTAGAGTTATTATTCCAAAAACTAAAGATTTCAGAACAAGTGATTTTCAATGATTTGTAACAACAAACATTTGCTTTAACTGTATGAATGAACTAGCAAACCTAGGTTGTTCACGCAAATGGCATGGGTAACTTTTCATTACAACATTTGGGTAATTTTACCATAAATGTTTTTTACAAATATTTTTTTTTAAAAAAATAGCAGGAGCTCCACCTTTCAATTAAGAAGAATAGAATTGGCCTAGTTTACAAGGAAAACCAGGCCTAGAAACCTTATATACACACTAAAAACCAAAATAACCATAACACAATAGTCTAGCCGACTAAATCATTTTGTTTATTTGTTTGATCGCGCCTTCTATATTCATCGGCATGAAATCCATATAATTATCACCAACTAGTTTGTTGATAAAGCTACTATCATCTCCCATTCTCCCTCTCTTACTTTTCTCCAATTTTCAGAAGACGTCTAATCGGATACGAGAGAGCTAGCCGAGTGAGACCAGTCGGTTGTTGTCATTGCATGGCCCGACAAGCCCCTATTTTATTTTTTATTGAAGTAATATTGTTTTGAAAAAAAATCGTTGTCGATGGTGCAACTGGAGCGCATCATGTTGTTGTAGTAGCTTTCGCAGCTGCGTCGTGCTTTGGCCTCCAGGGCAATGCATGCCTGATGAACTGAATTAGACGTATTATCTGTGTGCAAATGGAGCCTGCCGTGTTGTACGTAGCTTTCGCGGCTGCCTCGCGTGCTTTGACCTCCAGGCCAATGCATATGTCTCAACTGCATGAATGAATATATAGACATAGCTGCTGGCACGTTTGCTAGTGGTAGATTCTGATTTCCAAGTCATGGTGACAACAACTTGCTTTTACTAACACAGTAATTAACTTCCGGCCGGGCCGACACTTCTCTCTGCTTTTTCCATAGCAAAGAGCCAAAGAATAACTACAACCTGACTGCTAAGCTGGATTGCCGCCGCGCGCGGCTCGCTGCCGGCTGGTGCACACAATCCCGATTGATCGCCACGGGATATTTTCGCTTTTGCGAGTATGACTTTCGTTGAATGTTAAAAATGTCAAAATGCATTTAGATTTAGATGTTGATGCAACTGATGAATTAAAGTTGAGACAGTAACTACCATTGCCGTCCCCAGTGGGGAAAGCCATGATCGAGTCACGGGCTCGATCGACAGTTAGCCGGTCACGTCAGACGACCTAGCTAGCTTTTCAGAAGAACCAAAATGCATCAAGACTGATGTTTTGTTTTATACCATGTATAATTAATTAATAATTGCATAGTACTGCACGCAGATTGGTGACCAAGACTTTTCAGCAATTGTAGGGCCTGCATGCTGGAATTTCTTTTTGACGAATTCGGATGAGTCCAGCGGAGACACTGACTGGCACCTGCATACCGCCGGAGCGGATAGGTCGTCGTCCGGTATGGCGGCTGTCTCGACTCTGGAAGGAGGAGCACGTATGTTTAATCTGTTTGATTGATGACCGTGTTATCAAAGCTCCTTGTGATATTTTCGCTAACAATATTCACTTTTGGCCTTACTGGCATGCCCTTGTGACCATTGGCATGATGGCGTGTGAGACATTGCAGTATGGTATGCACTATGGAAGTGTCTGAGTGTCATGTATTGTTGTGAGTCTTTCATCTGGCGATGCCTCACAGGTCGTGGGCAGGAATCACAGTGTAGACTGTCGATCAGTAAGTATATATGACTACTATTATCTGATGGCCAAACACTGGACTCAAACTTGGTGAGAAAAAAAAAAATGTGTGTCCATGAACTGAAAATACAGGTTCCAATTTTGGACCTTCTCTATCTCCCAATTCATTTATTACTAGTAAAGGAGATTACAATCAAGGAAATCAAAGAGTGATACATGTGAATATTAGAAACCGGCCTTGAAGTGAGAACATACCTCAGGAACATGTTTAAGATAATTTAAAGGGAAGTAATACCTTGCCATTACAGTGATTTCTCAGGCTCTGGCACAATACATACATACATACAGGATGAAGGAACTATATGCTGAATATGTATAGGAGAGAGGATAACTATACTAGTTGGTCATATATATATACGATGAAACTAAAAACATATGGCGAATCAGAAGAGATTTACTGCAGTTCTATTTTCAGGTTTCATCTGCCGCCTGGATGCATGAGCTGTGAGAAGACACTGCTAGGGGTCAGCCCATCAGACTCCACACTTGCGAGGCTCCGCCCTGTCATGCTCAAAGTCGTTGATGTGGTGGTGGTTGTGTCCGTCGTTGCTTCATCCGAGTGAAGCCTGGGGATGATAAGCGGCGATGTGTTTGAAGATGTCACGTCGGTGACGCTGCTACTGTCCTCCGCGTTCTCCTGCAGTTGGAGTGCAAATTCAAGGTTCCAGAGGACATCGGCCATAGATGGTCTGTCAATGCTGTGATCAGCCACGCACTTCTCTGCGGTCTCCGTGAACTTCATGAAACATTGGGGAGAGATTTTCCCTTGCAGATGTGGGTCGATGATCTGGCCAAGAACGCCTTTCTTTTGGCAGTGCACCGCCCAGTCGGCAAGGCTCACTTGCTCCTTTGGAAGCGAGGGGCTCAGTGCAGGGCGTGCGCAGAGCACCTCAAACAGCACGACTCCAAACGAGTAGACATCAGATTTCTCAGTGAGCTGCTGCCGTCGGAAGTACTCAGGGTCGAGGTATCCAAAGCTTCCCTTCACAACCGTGCTCACATGAGTGTTATCGACATTCGCACTCGTCTTTGACAGCCCAAAGTCTGAAACCTTAGCAACCAATTTGTCATCCAACAAAATGTTGGTGGTCTTGACATCTCTGTGTATGATGGTATGCTTTGCACCTGTGTGCAGGTAATGCAGTCCCCGAGCCGCACCGATGCATATCTCAAGCCGCTTCTTCCATGAGAGTGCTGGCTTCTTGGTGTTGTACAAGTGCTCCCTAAGAGTCCCATTGGCCATGTAGTCATAAACTAGAATCATCTCATTCATATCATCACAATACCCAATCAGCGACACAAGGTGACGGTGTCGGAGCTTCGACAACATCTCAATCTCAGTCTGGAACTCGTGGACACCCTGCTCAGACGTTGGGTTACCACGCTTGATTGCCACCATTGTGCCACTATCTATCTCTCCAAGGTACACATTTCCAAAACCACCTTTGCCGAGGAGCGAGGTTTGATCAAAATTATTGGTGGCTGCCTGGATTTCACCAAATGAGAAGTGGCGGCAAAGATTAGATGGCAATGTTGACGCATGGCTCCCTGTGGTTGTTGTCTTCCCTGAGGTGTTTGACCGTGACTTGCTGTAATCAGTGAGAGGAGTCCAGTGGCCATCATCGGGTTTCCCAGATTCCTTTGCTACCTTCTTTCTTCTGCAGATGATGCACACACCAATAAAGGCAATGAGTAGTGCAGCAAAACCACCAACAGCTCCACCAATGGCTACCGGAGCAGAACTTTTGTTTCTCGCACTAGACTTCCTATTATTAGGTTTAACAGATGGAAGGGGAGGGTTGAGCCCATTAAGACTATTGTTTCCATTATTCTGCAGCTTGAAGACCTCCAGACCGTTCAATATTGCATCGTAGTACTCAGGTCTCGTTGTAAGATCTGGGTGGAGGGCAACCCATAAATCCATCTGACCAGAACCCGCTGTAATGATAACATAGTCTGAGTAAAATGTTTTGCCAATTCCTCCACTAAACGCGATGACATCCATTTCCTGTTGTGCTGTCTGATTGTTGATGTAGATGAAGAATGACCTCTGATTGACCTTTGTTATCGGATACTGGATCTCACAGAAATGGAACCTTAGGAGGTAATAGAACCCAGCATCAACAGGTAAAATCCATGTAAGATTGTGGTTCAGGTTAACCTGGGCATTTGGTCCCATGGAGCGAGCACTTGCATAGACATTAACTGGTGCAGTGTAGTTCGGTACACTGGGTGTATACATGATTGTAAGATTGTTGTCTTTCCCAAAAGTCACACCATAATCAGCAGCATATATGTAGGGACTGTCGTCTTCCCATGAACGGTAGAAGTCAACATCTCCTTTTGGAGGGATGGCATTACCTCCAACATTAAGCCGGTACATTGTTTGGAACCCCGTTCCAGCAGAAATAGGGAATGGATCTGGGTTTCCCCCATTGGCTAGTGTTGGTGTTGGTGTTGTGAAGAGGTCAGGTGTGGGCACGATTTCAATCCCGTTGATGAATGCGTAAGAGCCATTGTGGTGTGTGGATGGGGAGAAAGTGAGGTTCAGACTGTCTTCAGTAACGTTTATGGAGTATTCACGAACCAAGAAGGCAACACCACCTGGAGTAAGAGCCGCAGCAGCAGCAAGAGTTTGGGAAGCATTGAAGTCATATAAAAGGGTCAGATTGCCGGCTGTGACACCAAAGTAAGCATCTGCAGCAGCATGGTTGCCATAATTGGTAGGATAGAAGTAGAGGCGCACGAACATGGAGCCGGGACTAACAGGAAAGGAATAGGTGTAGTTTGAGGTGAAGATGCGAGCAGTCATGTAAGGCGTGGTGGATGGTAGCGAAGAATCCTGGGATGAAGCCCTGGCTGCAATTCCTTTCAGTGAAGGCGCGAAGTTGGACTTGGTATCGCTGTCCCAACTCCTGCCATCGGCATCTGTGCTCGTTGGGTTTGTTGCTCCACAATCCAAGCGTATCTGGCCGGAGCCGATGGTATTGTTGCCAGCTGCCACGGCAAGTGACAATATGCATAGCAGTGTGAGGCATCCGAGGATAGCTGACAAAGTTGGGTGTGCCATTTGATTGTTGGTGTAATGGTGTGTCACAAGGCTCTCTTTACAGCAGTTTAGCTATAAGATAAGATGTATGGCTCTAGGAACATCTCTAGCTTAGCAAAACATTGGACCTTCGCTCTTTGGGGTTTTGGGCAGAAAGAATCTGGCAAATTGCAAGGGTGGTTGAAACAGCAGTCTTGCAGTCTTGGTTCACTGAAAAAGGCATATACAGATCCTGCCATAAGAAGAGAAGAAATCCAACTTCAGTAGTTCCTTTGGGAGTAAAAGATTAGTGAATATCGATAAGATGGACATGTAAACTCCGACACCTCAAAAAAGAAATATGGCACAAACTGCATAGGCCTAGCGAATTAATAACAGAAAAAAAAAGTATAACATCAGGGAAATCAAAAGGGCTAAATTAATAAGACGATGAGGAATACAAAGTGCATAGGCCTAAGCTATCGGCCGCGGATTAGAATTTGTTTTGCCTCAGCAAAAACATGTACCGTGCTAAGCAGAGATTCTTCTATGAACAATAATCTAAATTCTGAACTGAACAACCGGGCACCGCAAGAATCATATCATAGAGACAAATAATCCAAATTCGGGGATCCCGCGGCAAAATTTGGAGGCGAAAAGGAAACTTTCAGGAAACCTTGAAATCTAAGAACGGCGCCAAAGAGCCCGGCCAAACGCAGCAGGAAACAGGGAGGAACAGAAGGAAGTAGAATCAGTTACCTGGCCAAGATGCAGGCAGGAGGGACGCTTCTTCCAAGCTTGAGAGAGGGGACGGGAGATGGCGGCCGAACCAGCGGGGTGAGCCAGCGGCAGCGGCGGCCGCGTATTTGGTGGCAAGATGAGAGGGAGGCAACGAAGAATCGAGCGTTTGTTTGGTGGCAAGATGAGGCAGTGCTAGATAATGGGGTTTGGGGGTTTGGCACTTTGGCTGGCTGACTAGCTTTGTGCGCGTGGGAATTGATTGCCAGTGGGAAAATGTTCACGGCAGAAAAATGATAAGAGTGTGGAAGTGGAGGCCAGCAGGTCGGGACAACACACAACAGGCAACGAGCCAACGACCAACGAAAGAAAAACGAGCCAGTTTGGCTATGCAAAAAAGAAAAAAAAAATATCTGCTCCACTCGGCTCGTGATGGTACAGTGGTGAACATAAAAAAAAAAGACGGGTTGTACCTGGCATCGCGCTTCACAGGGCAGAGTGGACGTCGCTTTAAGGAGGAAAAGAAATGATATAGTAGAAAAAAAAACAGATCACTCGAACCTGTGCAGATTGATCGCTTCTTACAGAAACCATGCTATATGTTTCTTGTTTACTATCGCTGCAGACCAGAAGAAATATCAAAGTTCAGAGCAAAACTGATAAATAGGTTGTGACTGTCTGACATAGGTGTTTCAGCATCTACCCGCTGCTGACCACTATGAGTAGAATCCAGTGACAAGCCGGCAGAGCATAATCGTTTTCACAGCTAAAACTATGTCAGATAGAAGCCCATTGTAGTAGTAGTACCGCCATATGGCCAACTGACGGCCACTGTGGCGAATTAGGCGACCAACATACTCTGCAATTCTATTTCTCTGATGCCAAAACAATCAGAAACAAATAACTTAAGCACACAATGCCATGAAATGAAATCTGATGTCCATTAACATACAATAGCAACTACATACATCTTAAAACACACAGATGAAGCTTCCCCATTTTCAAAATAACAACGTGCTAAAAAAAGTGTTCATGTCGATGGCCACCAAAGCTAAAAATGAAGAAGATACCCATTCTTGTTGTGCCTTCAGTGATAAGGTTATAGGTCTGGAATCTTCGAGTAGCAGGCAACGTAGTACTTAGTACGGTACACACACCAGTGAGAGCTATCTTTAATCTCATTAAGCTTCCCGGTGCTGATACCATATGAAAGAAGCTTGTTTATCTTTCGATCAATGAGGAAAAGAGCATCCCTTTCCAGGTCAAAGGCAATGATTTCATAATCACAAGTCCAAAAAAAATCATCCTCATAGTGAACAAAGTCATCTCATCCAAATGCATCTCTCATACTAAGACTATGCACAACATTCCAGCCAAAAGGAGTTCCATCAGCATAATAACTACCATCGGCATAATAACTCCATATGAGAACTGTGCAACCATCCCTCTCTGGCACTGCATAGTGTAAGATTCCTTCAAATTGACCAAGGCAACCACTAAAGCAATGATCTGCAAAGCAGTCATACGTGTGGAGTGGCAACTTAGTTGTCCAGTTACAGGGTGGTACACCCAAGTTCTCTGCCTCCAGTCCCTCCAACACCAAAACATCACGATTTAAATGTGCATACAAGAATCCATACATGAACACGTGTGGTCTGTGACGAAGAACAAAGATTTCAAGATTCTCTGGATCCCATAAATCAGGATACACTAGCCACATGAGTTGCGAGATGAAAACATCTCAACCGTCCTGGTACCATTATAAAAATTGTCAGGGTCATGATCCTCATGAAAGTTTGTAGACACAAAAGTGTGGTGACCGTGATGGATCAAAGCACAAAATTGTTGTATAACTGAAGTTGTCATCTGACTTTCGTTGAGTATCAGGAAGTATTCTCCACTCCCGTGTTGCTAGGTTACACACAATGAAGCTTAAAATGTCAGGAGAAGTATGGCTGCTCCTGTACTCACAAAGGACTAGGCCATTGCAACAGTCAATAAACTTCAGTTGTTCATAATGTGGCAAAAAACTAAGAGTTCCATCAATGCCTTCATCATTTTTGGACAGGCCGACAAACTGGACAGCAGGGTTGTCATGATCTTGGTAGAAAAAACCAGTTGGAACTTTGGGCAGCTTCTGGGAGTAGTGAGGATCGAACGAGAAATCGAGCCAGGATTCGCATACGCATTTAAAACGGCAAAAGGATTTGTATGGCAAACGGGACAGTATTTCCACTACTAGATCATCAGTTATCTTGGCCGTAGAATAAGAAAGCTCCTCCTCAGGGTCCATCTTTTGTTGTTTTGTATTGCTCACTAGAAAGAGAAAGAAAACTGTTGATAAGAGCAAAGAAAAAAATTGTGCTCCAAACATAGAAACAAGGAAATCATGAAAAATGTCAGAAAATTGAAACTGTGACATTAGATAGATGGCAGTTTCAAAAGTAAGGCATATCTAAGTTCTGCAGAGCACATCCCCATATCCGTGATACCAATACGCTGATGCAGCATGGCCATCTGATAGCACACACCCAATTATCTGCTATGAACTCTAAAGGTGAAAATAGAGATATATAACTAACTAGGTGGCACGAGACTGCCACCCTAGTAAAATGGGCTACTGAGTACTGCTCCTGGCAAGTATGAAGAATGTGTGTTCCTCTTATCTTTATTTATATGTCATTCTTAATCTTGCTTAATCTGCATAAATCAGAATGTTACTGGCCGTTTTTCTCAAGATTTTAGTGCAGGTGTGGTGTGACAAAGGCATTGCTTCACTGTTAAATTTTACTATTTGTACAAGGTTTTCTAAATGTCCAGATCTTCTAGGCAAGTATATCATTAGCAGTTTAGTTAGTAATATCGAACCAATTTCACCCACGGTTCTGTAGTTGAATAGCCAGGGAAGATTAGTTTAAATCAAATAATTTCAAGTATTAATGCAGTCCAGCTACGTGCCAAAGATAGAACAGATGCCAACTTGCCCTCTGACCTCCGAACAAGGGCCACCCAGCAAACTAAACAAAACAATAAGACGATACTCTCTTGGTCAAAGTGGCTATGCAAGATGGATTTGCGACGAATCGTAAAAGTCAGATAATATCTCCGTCGAAACGACTATGCAATACCAAAGTTCGTCGGGTCGTAAACATCAGATGGAAGTTCAGATATAGTACATAATTTTGGCTGTGTTTGTTTGTTATAGGTCGATCTCTCCCAGATTCCAACAAAAAGTAACAAATATCCTTTACATCAACCAGCCAAGGCCTACTGCGATTTGGAAATAGAATAGATCTGGCCCTAAAGTAAGATTGCTAGAGAGAGGGAGGGAGGGAGGAAGGGGGATGGGGGGAGGTGGGAGGGGTGAGGGTGAGGAGATACCTGAACACGGTGGTGGGTGCATGGCCATGGCGGCATGGGAGGAACAGGCCGGCAGATCGACTACGGCGAGGGTGCTGCTTCTGGTCAGTGAAGGAGCGACTGAAGACTGGATAGAGAAGAGAACGGACGGAGGTGGGCATGCACAAGAGATCTTTTTGGTTTCTCATGTACTGTACTTCTATGGAACTTTTTTTTAAAAAAAAATGTTCCTAGGGAACATTGCCATCGTATATATTTTTTTTTCGAATCATGCCCATCGTATGGTTATAGACTTATTATTATCATCATATATTTATTACGTCTCACTATACACAACATGAACAAAAAAAAATTCCAAAAAACATTGGACGAACAATGTATAATAATAAAGTTTTTTCTTTACTATCAAAATATCTCCATGTGGAATTTTTTTATATGAAATTGTCCTCACCTTTGCCACCATGGATTCCATCCTAGGTCATGGCTAAGGTTACCTTTGCTTCACTGTAATTAAAATGATTTATAATTTAAAATAGATAGAGTAGAAATGATGTCAGCTAGCACGACAAAAGTAATTAAAAGATATGAAACAGGTAGGCCTAGGCGCGGCCTGGGGGTGGCCACGCGCCCTCAATTCTCGGCTCAATTAAGTCCAGGTTATTTTGAAAAAAAAAAACCCTTGATCTTTGGTTAAATACAACCCACCGTCCATCATCCTCTCTCAGTTGTTTTTGTAAAAAGACCCTCTAGCTTTTTTGAAATAGGACCCGCCATCCAAATGGTCTTCTCCTTTTTGTGTCTTTTATTAAATCATATAATATGTTGATTTTATTTATTTCATACAAAATAATAAGAGCTCCTAAAATTATAAAAAATTTTAGAAGACTCTCCATGATTTACTCTATGTATAAAAATATGAAACTTAGAATGTAAAATTTTTTTGAATTATTTAGAATAACCTCTTTTAATTAACAAATGAAACTTTCATGATTCCTACACATTCAAATATTAATTCAATCAATACAAAATTTATTTTATGGATGCTTTGTGACGTTGAAATCATCTAAAAAAGGATAAATTTTAAATGTTTCAACAAACTATTATTCCATGCTTAATTAATAAATTAATTAAAAAAAGTTTACGGTTGATTTTTATATGAATCAAATATATAGATACCAAATAAAAACTCGGCAATATATACAATCATCTATAAATAATAATTTCCAAATAACATGAATAAAAGCACTACTACATTGTATAAACAATGCACAAACTAATATATTTGTGCTTTTATACGCTGCTTAAATGCTCAAAACAAAAGAGGTATATCTATGTTTTTTCTTTGCTATGTAGTTATCTATAACCATCAGTGTATTTTCAAAATAATAACTATGGTACCGACCTGTGTGCATGGGCGCGCGCAAATCACTAGTTTAATACAGTGACTGTGAGTGTCCGGCTAATAGATGGCCAAGATCAAGATTGTTGCTTAAGGTTGAACGGCTAAAATAATACTGATAGATTGCTTATAAGTATATATTTCTTCCTTTTCCTTGCATTTCACGTAGTTGGCAAATAGGGCCCGCTTCACCGCTTCTTACAAAACAGGGTTATCCAATTGTTTTGCCTTTTGCTATATTTCGTGCGAGATCCCTCTTGTTTTGCTATCGCCGTAGACTAAGAAATCCCAGAGTTGATCCCATTGCAGTAGTACCTCCACCTGGCCAATTGACGGTCACCATGGCGAGCAAGGGCGTGTATCGTTACCGTCAACGGGAGGCTGTGAGCAAGAGGTGAGAAACGAGGAGACTGACTCTACATCGCGGTAAGAAACATGTCCTAGTTTCTACACCAAGAACAATGTCTCCGTAGAAATTGCAAGACACCTGTTATCTATGTCATTGAACAATCATGTCCCGAATTAGCCAACCGACCTCTGCATTGAATGCCATTTTTTCTTATGCCAAAACAATCAGCAACGAAGAACTTCAGCATACAAAGCCATGAACTAAAATCTGGAGAAGGTTTTTTCTCATGTCACATAGCCTCCCAGGTTACTAAATTAACATACAATAACAACTGTAACTAGCATCTCAAAAGAAAGAACACACAGACACAGATGAAGTTTCTCCATTTTCAGAATAACAACATGCAAAACACAGTGCTCATAGCTTCATGCCAATGACCCTCATCACAGCTAAAAATGAAAGATGTCACTCATATCTTCGGTAAGGTTAGGTCTGGAATCTTTAAGTAGCAGGTAACATAGTACATATTCCAGCGAGAGCTATCTTTAATCTCATTAAGCTTACCAGTGCTGATAACATACGAAAGAAGCTTGTTTGACTTTCCATCAACAAGGAAAAGAACATCCCTTTCTAGGTCAAAATCGATAACTTCATAATTGCAAGTCCAAAACCAACCATCCTCATAGTGAATAAAGTCATCCCTTCCAAATGCATCTCTCATACTAAGACTATGCTCAAGAGTCCATCCATTAGGATCACTAGTAGCATAACTCCATATGAGAACTGTGCAGCCATCCTCCTCTGCCATTGCATAATGTATGATTTCCGAAGATTGACCAAGGCAACCTCCCGTGCAAGTGCAAATGCACTCATACCCAATACAGTCGTCCCTGTGGCATGGAAACTCAATTGTCCAATTAGCGGGGAGTACATCAATGTTCTCTGCCTTCAGTTCCTCTAACACCAAAACATCACGATCTGAATGGGCAAACAAGTATCCATCAAGGAAAAGGTGCGGTGTGCAATATACCGTGGTGCGAAAATACTCAGGATCCCATAAATCAGAATACACATGCCACATGGAGTTGCTAGACAAAAACATCTCAACTTTCCTGGAACCTCCAAGCAAAGCATTGCTAGGGACACGCTCCTCATGAAAGATGAAGACACAAAAGTGCAGTGACCGTGATGGTTCGAAGCACAACATTTTTTTATAAACTTGTCTGAATTTCGTTGAGTATCAGGAAGCATTCTCCACTTTCGTGTTGCCGGGTTACACACAATGAAGCGGAAAATGTGTGGAGAAGTATGGCTGCTCTTGTACTCACAAAGGACTAGGCCATTGCAGCAGTCAATAAGCTTCAGTTGTTCATAATGTGGCAAAAAACTGAGAATTCCATCAATGCCTTCATCATTTTTGGACAGACTGGCAAGCTGGAAAGCAGAGTTGTCACAATCTTGGTAGAAAAAACCAGTTGGAACTTTGGGCAGCTTCTGGGAGTAGTGAGGATCGGATGAGAAAGCGAGCCAAGATTTGCGTACGCATTTAAAACGGCAAAAGGATTTGAATGGCAACCGGGACAGTATTTCCACTACTAGATCATCAGTTATCTTGACCGCAGAATTATAAAGCTCCTCCTCCTCAGGTTCCATCTTTTTTTATTTTTTATTGCTTCCTGGAAGAAGAAAGAAGACTGTTGATAAGAACAAGAAAAAAAAACATGCTGCAAACATGGAAACAAGAAAATCATGGAAAAACGTCAAGAGATTCAAAATTGTGACATTAGGCAGGCAGCAGTTTCAAACGTAAAATTCGGATCAAAGCATTTCTAAGTTCTACAGAACACATCCCCGTATCCCCTGGTAGCAAATGCTGATGCAACATAGGCCATCTGATAGCACACACAACCAATTATCTACTATGAACTCTAAAGGTGAAAACAGAGAAGTATAACAAACTAGGTGGCACAAACCTGCCACCCCAGTAAAATGGACCACTTAGTACTCTTCCTGGCAAGAGTATGAATCTTTATTTGAATGCCATTTCTTAATATTGCTTAATATGCAGAATTCGTAATGTTATGACTGACCCTCTTTGTCAAATTATTAGTGCAGGTGTGACAAATGCATGGATTCACTGATATATGTTACTTGTACAATGTTTTATAAAGGGTCCTTTTATAGATGTCCAGATCTTCTAGGGCATTAGATCGTCAGCAGTTTAGTTAGTACTAACATCTAACCAATCATCCATAGTTCTGTAGTTGAATAGCCAGGGAAAGTTATAGTTGAAACAATTTCAAATATTATTGCAGTTCAACTTGCATGCCTAAGAGGAACAGAATGCCAAATCAGATACTAAACAAATAAATCACCCTTGTCGGACCGTAAGAATCAGATACTCCCTCCGTCGAAGCGACTACGCAACATGGAAGTTCGTCGGATCGTAAAAATCAGATGGAAGTTCAGATACACATAATTTTCGTTGTGTTTGTTCTGTGTCCGATCTCTACCAGGTTCTGAAAAATTAACCATGTGTCCGTGTCCTTTACATCAATTAGCCATGGCCTAATGCGATTTGGAAATATAATAGATCTGGTCCCAAATTGAGAATGCTAGGGTCGCTGGTTGAAAGAGAGAGGGGGCGAGGGAGGGGGACGGAGGAAGTACCTGAACACGGTGGGAGATCCATGGGAGGAACACGCCGGCAGATTGGCCACGGCGAGCCCGCGAGATCGCTGCGCCTCATCCGTAAATACTGGATAGAGCATTTCCCCATCCGAAAGGAGAAATGCTTCAATTGGTGGCCTGGGTCGGCCCAAGAAGCTGGTTAAATACACGAGCGTGCAGCGCCTTCTTGAGCCGACCCAGGCCACCAATTGAAGCTGCCCTGTTATGGGCCGACCCAGTACTACTAATTTAGCTCAATTTGGAGATGCTCCAGAGTCCTATTGGACCACGACCGTCCCCGCGAATTTGCTTGTTCGCATGCATGTCCACCGGGGGTTTATTTGCCTAGTTTTAGCTGTCAACGACGTCCCTTGCCGTGCAATCCAGATTTCCTCCTTGGCCTTGGTCGACCTAGCCCCCTACCTGCTGCGACGATGGCCCCTCGATTTGTCTTGCTCGAATGCCATGTCGAATTCTTGGTCGGAGAAGGACCCATCACCGGCGGCGCGAGCGAAAACGAAGCAGCCGACATCCTTGACCGGCGGAAGGCGACGGAGTCCGCCCTGCAGGCCATGAAGCCTGAACTGTCCGTCTTCGAGCCCCTTGAAGTGAGCTGCTTGATCATGGTGCAGTAGACGAGGGGAGTACCTCTTGGCGGTGGCCTTATCTCCAGCACTGACAAAGCCCTCGCCGTCCTCCTCGCAGGCCATTATAGTCCTGGTTTCACTCGCTCCGCATCGAGCGGGTGCTACCTGGTCTACGGCGCTTCCACCAACTCCCTCACCACGGTGCCCCAGATCCCGACATCTCCCAACTTCTGTAACCTTGGGCGTGGAACTGCCATCCTCAACCACGGAGGGGGCACGTGCGTGGTAGTAGAGATCGGCACCTCAGGTTCCGGCTGGGATCCCCATGGCGCGCTCTACCTTTGGTAGTGCACCAGCCCGGATCAAGAAGGCCAGAGCCGCCAATGGGACAACAAGTCGGTGCGCCTCCCTTCGCAGGTCTTGGATCCCCCCTTCTTCATCGACACGGCGTTTTCGTATGCAGGCTCTTACATCTGCTGGGTCGATCTCATCAAAGGCGTCCTGGTCTGCGATCTGATCAAGGCAGAAGAGGAGGAGCCGGAGTTCACATTCATTCCATTGCCTGAGGGTTCTGTGATTGATGTTGGCAGGAAACCCCGGCCGCGGCCGGCACAGTTTTGAACCATGAGCTGTGTCAATGGGGTTATCAAGTTTGTTGCCTTGGTTGGAATGTATGAGAACAACTATGCCTGTGACAACATAATGCTGAGAAGCTGGACTCTGTCGCCTGACCTCAGGGAGTGGAATGAGTGTGATCTGATGGCAGTAGAAGATCTCAGGGAAAGCAAGAGCTTTTATGAAAGGAACTTACCAAAGATTCCACCAATGTTCCCTATCCTCAGCGTTGATGAAGATGAAATTGTCTATCTCAGTCTATAAGAGATCGAACGCAAGAATGTCTATGACTTCTATGGGCAGTTTGAGGGTGTGGAAGTTGTGAAAAAGGCCCATCACCTTCTTCGCGTTGACGTGGTATAGAACAAGGTCCTTCATTGCACAAAATACACTCAAGGCACTCTTATAACCTTGTACTGGCATACTCTGTGTTAAAATAAAGCAAGCCAAACTTTTTCTAGAGTATTCTTCACAAGGCATCATATTTGGAGGAGGCCATCTTCTAGAAGGTTCTACACGGCGCATGAAGATGGGAGGTGAAGGAAGAGAGAAAAGATTCTAGAATATTTCCCACTTCTCATGATCTAAGATATTTGTATGAAAGAGTTTAGAATAGGAAGTAAAATAAATTAGAAAAATTGTAATATCTAGGAATACTCTAGAAGGGAGACACATGGCATAAATCTATGGATCCCCTAGGCCTATAAATAGAGGCCCCCTCCCTTGCCATGCCACATACAAGCAAAAGGGATACATACCAAGGGAGCCACTCCATGAGAGCATGGTAGAGAGTGGTGTGTGGTGAAGAGTGAGTGTGCTACGATAGCCACCAAAGTGTTGTACTCTTGGTGTGTTGCAATAAAGTTTGGTTTTAGTCTCCCGGTTATGCCTTATAGTTTCTAAGTGCTTAGTGCCTAAGTTGTGATCCATCGAAGGTAGGCTCTGCCACCCGGGATCATAAGGGTCTGGACTTCATCGTAGGTTAGCTCTGCCACCCAGAAGTCAGCTTCATCTGTTGGTAGGCTCTGCCACCCGGAAGTGAGAAGACGGTTCTGCCGTTGAAAGGACCCTCTACACTAAGTAACTAAAAATTATAAAAAAACCGATCGACTCAGAGTGAGTTGGTGTTCTAAGTGTAGGTCCTCATTAGTGGGTATTAGAGCCACCAAAAAGTCTTACAATTAGTATCAGAGCTGTGACGATCCAGGGCCATCAGGAAGAGTTTTTTTTTGGTGCAACATCAAGGCACTAAGGGGAGACTCTGCCAGAGTTCACAGTCCAGGACTGTGAAGGAACGCTGGTCCGGGACCAAGCGTAGTTGACATCGGGTGTCCGTTGATATGGTGGATCTCTTTAGTGTAGGAGGCATTAAGAAGCTCAACAGTAACAATTATGGCTATTGAAAGACCTGCATGGAGTCTTACCTACAAGGACAAGACCTATGGGAGGTTGTTGCGAGCACCGAAATGGAGCCTCCATCAAAGGAGAGTGGCAATGCCTTGTAGAAATAGCGTATCAAAGCCGGTAAGGCCATGTTCGTGCTGAAGACAACTATTGAGGAGGACCTACTGGAGCATATCTGAGATGTAGGTAGCCCAAAGGAAGCTTGGGAGACCATTGGAAAATTATTCTCGAAGAAGAATGAAGCACGCCTCAAATTATTAGAAAAGGGGCTCTCAGGTATCTCTCAAGGAACTATGTCTATTGGTCAATATTTCACAAAAATAAAATCCATATGTCGAGAGATATCCGAGCTGGCACCGGAGGAGAAAGTTGGTGATGCCCGCATGAGGAGAATCATCATTAATGGCCTTAGACCCGAATATCATGGGTTCATAGCCGTAGTGAGTGGATGGCCGACTCAACCTTCATTGGTGGAGTTAGAAAATTTGTCGGCTAATCAAGAGGAGTTAGCCAAGAGGATGGGAGGCGTTTCTATGAAGGAAGAAGAGGAGGCTCTCTTCACAAGCAAAAAGAAGGGACCACCTAGGAGGCAAGGAAAGTCAAAACCAAGATGGATGGAAGGTGGCAAGCATCACCTAAAGAAGAAAAGTAGCTATTCAGGGGGAGCCCGTGGATGAGAAAACCAGCAACATCAACCAAGGAAGGATGGATGCTTCAATTGTGGTAAGAAAGGTCATTTTGCTCAAGAATGCTGGTTTCCAAGGAGGCGCTTTGAAGGAAATGAGAAGCAGAATGAGAAGCGCTTTGAAGGGAATGTGGCCACCACCACAAGTGAGAAAAAGGAAAAATTACACTAGTGAAGAAGAATGAGATGTTGAAGCTGGATTTTCTCAAAGTGTTGAGGAAGATGAGTTGGAGGACTCGGAGGCACATACTTTTGCAGCAACAATTGATCCAACAATTAACTACAAGGAGGATTGGATCATTGATTCTGGGTGCTCCAACCACATGACTAGTGACGACAAAAATTTGGAGGGAGTCGCCAACTATAAAGAAAGGAGAGTTGTGCTTATGGCAGACAACTCAAAGTTATCAATCTCTCATGTTGGAAAGGCGGTTGTTCCAAGGTATAGTCCTCAGCAACTCCAACTTGATAGAGTTTATCATGTTCCTGGCTTGAAGAAGAATCTGCTGTTGGTCCCTCAATTGACAGCAGAAGGAAAATATGTGCTCTTTGGGCCCGAAGGTGTGGAAATTTTTAGAAAATTAAAGGTGATTGGCACACCCATCATGGAAGGAAGGAGGAGACATCGGTCTATGTCCTCTCCGCTAAATCTACTTATGTGGACAAGGCTCGAAGGAATGAGACGGGTGATCTTTGGCATGCGCATCTTGGACATGTTAACTACAGGAAGCTGAAGGAGATGATCTAGAAGCAAGTATTAAAGGGGCTTCCTCAAGTGGACATCCGGACAGATACTATTTGTGCTGGTTGTCAATATGGCAAGGCTCATCAGTTGCCATACAAGGAATCAAAACATCGGTCTGAGACACCATTGGAGCTCATACACTCAGATGTTTTTGGCCCAGTCAAGCAAATATCTATTGGAGGTATGAGGTACATGGTGACTTTCATTGATGACTTCTCAAGGTACGTCTGGGTTTACTTTATGAAAGAGAAGTCTGAAGCTTTCATAAAATTCAAGGAGTTCAAGGAGAAGGTAGAAGGTGAACTCAACATAAAAATTAAGTGCCTCCGTACTGATAAAGGGAGAGAATATTTATCAAATGAGTTCACCAACTATCTTAAGGAGCACAAAATAACAAGGCAATTAATGTATCCCAATACTCCACAACAAAATGGAGTAGCGAAGCGCAAGAATCACCATCTTGCGAAGACTTGTCGAAGTATGCTCCATGCCAAGAATGTACCAGCAAGGTTCTGGGCCGAGTGTATGAGGACAGTAGCCTATGTGATTAATAGGCTACCACAAACTAAGTTGGAATTCAAGTCACCACATGAGCTATTATGGAAGGTGAAGCTAGTGGTAAGCCATCTCAAAGTATTTGGCTGTGTTTGCTATGTGTGGATCACCTAAGGAGCAAGTTTGAGAAGAAAGCAATTCAGTGCATCTTTGTTGGCTATGATGATGCACGAAAAGGTTGGAGGTGTTGCGATCCAACCACAGGAAGGTGCCACACCTCAAGAAATGTGGTGTTTGATGAAGCCTCAGCATGGTGGTCATCGGAGAAGGTTGAGCTACCAAAATTACATGATTTTGAGGAGGTTTCAGAAGGAATTTAAGAAGAAGAAGAACATCAATCAACCCCAAAAGAAGATAAAGAGGGTTCTCCAAACAAAGGCAAGAGTCCTTGGAAGACTGGAGTACATCGGTCAGTTGAAGAGGAGCCTCTGCCACAGGAAGCAGAGTAAGAAGAGCCCGCTCAAGGTCTACGGAGATCGACAAGAAGGCCGAAGCCCAATTCAAAGTATCCAAATCTATGTCTTGTTGAGCCTTCCACTTATAGCTCAATCAAAAGGTGCAAGGCTAGGCCCGTGGCTCGAGAAGGGAAGAACAGAAGAGTCTCAAGAAGAGCTCAGAAGAGTCTAGAAGACAAGCATTGGAAGAAGTTTATCTTGAGGGGGAGTGTTAAAATGAAGCAAGCCAAACTTCTTCCGAAGTATTCTTCACAAGGCATCATATTTGGAGGAGGCCATCTTTTGAAAGGTTCTACACGGCGCATGAAGATGGGAGGTGGAGGAAGAGAGACAAGATTCTAGAATATTCCCCACTTCTCATGATCTAAGATATTTGTATGGAAGAGTGTAGAATAGGAAGTAAAATAAATTAGAAAAATTGTAATATCTAGGAATACTCTAGAAGGGGGACACATGGCACAAATCCATAGATCCCCTAGGCCTATAAATAGAGGCCCCTCCCTTGCCATGCCACATACAAGCAAAAGGGATACATACCAAGGGAGCCACTCCATGAGAGCATGGTAGAGAGTGGTGTGTGGTAAAGAGTGAGTGTGCTAGGATAGCCACCAAAGTGTTGTATTCTTGGAGTGTTGCAATAAAGTTTGGTTTTAGTCTCCCGGATATGCCTTATAGTTTCTAAGTGCTTAGTGCCTAAGTTGTGATCCATCGAAGGTAGGCTTTGCCACCCGGGATCATAAGGGTCTGACTTCATCGTAGGTTGGCTCTGCCACCCGGAAGTCAGCTTCATCTGTTGGTAGGCTCTGCCACCCGGAAGTGAGAAGACGGTTCTGCCGTCGAAAGGACCCTCTGCACTAAGTAACTAGAAATTATAAAAGAACTGATAGACTCAGAGTGAGTTGGTGTTCTAAGTGTAGGTCCTTATTAGTGGGTATTAGAGCCACCAAAAATTCTTACACTCTGCTTACTAGTGAATTCATTGCATACCTACATGACCATGAGGTAAACCAGTAAACTACTACCAGACCTCCCCATCCGGCCTCCTTTACCTTGTTTGGGGCACCAGTATAAAATTCAGTGAGTTGTTATTAATGAATATATATAGCAAGGTACATGCTGAACTTCAGTAATTAGCTAGTTTCTGGACTTTGGATGGTATTGTTTTTTTTTAAAGTGTTATTAGCATAACAAGAGTGTAAGTTCAAACTACAAGTGAAATCTTACTGCAAACTTTACAGTTTAACTCTGAAAGCAACAAACTCTCAGATAAGACACCAAGCGCTGTGGATTAGTAATTACCTTTCCTTTGCCCCAAATAACATTGTTGTATATGTATTTCCCTTGTTTGAAAAAATATCAAAGAATTATGTATGTAGTAGTATTTTTATAAAAAATAGACTTCTATAATTTGACAATCAATATACATATGCCACAATTCATTAAAAGTAACAACTTATACATATTTTATTATCATGAAACAATAAAGATAGTTTCAAAGAATTTGTTAGTGTCATTGTGGTACATGATGAGTTGTTAAGGGAACATTCTCCATAGTTGTTGAAACATAACATATATACTTATACTATGACGGCATGCATGTTTATACTAAAATTAAGGTAGTTTCTATATACTAATAGTATATTAGAAGTGAAAATTTATATGCAAATATGTGTTTTACTTTAGATTACATCATATACTCTGAATGTGGTTAATTTTGATGTGGATTTAGAGGTTACTTACATAGTTTCTGATGGCAGAAGTGCATAAATTTTTACAAAATTTAATAGGGGGATTTTTTTCTCAATGATAACAGAGTATACAAAATCGATGGTTAGTTTTTTTAAAAAAGAAAATCTAAAGTTCACCTCTTTTCTCAACTGTATCTTATTGAGGTTTAACGTGAAGACTTTGTTCTTAGGACATCGAATCAATAACATTCTCTTATAGTCTAAAACATTATTTTATCAAAAGAAAAGTAGTATTTAGTTACTGGCCTCAGCTAAATTCTTGTTGTATATCAGCTAGGCCTAAGGGCACTCACAGTGTGACTTTATCATAGAGTCTAAACATATTATTATCTCGAATATTATGAACTTGAGTCTGAATAAGACTTGAAGTCTCATTTTTTCTTCCTCTCTCTTAAATAAATATGCTGTAAAATACCATAAATAAGTGATAATAAATAGTTTTAGACTCTATGGTAGAGTCTTGCATCGTGAGTGCTCTAAGGATGACCCTGAGTAATCTGACTTCATAATGTTTTGATTCCTGTGGAGATCCCAACTTCACCACTGGAAGCTGTGGGCTAATTGTGCGAATAAAGACACAAGCTGGCGACCTTCGTTGTGGAGCTATCACTTATGAGTTTTTTAAGCAGATATCTATTCTACGTTGATATATGTTTGAGAAATGTGTACATTGGTATATATTACTACTTTATGTACCTCAAAAACATTGTAAGGGCTTATTAAATACCTGTACTTACCTAAGTGAGACTTATAGTTAGCTAAGGAACATTTGTCATCAAATACAAGCAGTAATTAAAATCAGGTGACAACGTAAATCACGCATTTTTTTGAAAAGGGAAGCTTTATTAATTTCAAGAAAGTTACATCAAGATAATACAACATCTTAAAATCCTCCTGTTGGGAAACAACTTTGACGCACAAATCTTTCGTCTCAAACTTTGAAGTCTAGAACAAACTTTTTATAGTAAATATTTGAGATAGTACATTGCTCAGCGAAGATGACGTGGACACTTCGCTGTGATTGTATTGAACTTCGCACATATATTTTTACATGTTTCAGGTTATCTAGCAGAGATGACTTCGCTGAACTCCTTATGACTGGCGAAGCTGACGTGGCAGCTTCGTGCGAAGGATCAACAAAGTTATCTGCTGAATTAAGAGAGCATGATCAAGTCTAAAGTTGCTTAAAGAGACATAAGGATAGGAGCGAAGTGTGTTTCAACACTTTGCTGGGTTGTTTCCTAGATAAAATGTATAGGAGATGTCACATTTAAATTTGTGAAGAATCTGTAAATGACGAAGCCGGAGGTCTATAAATACCCCCTGGGGTATAAATTTTTAGGCAGAATAAAATATAGTTGTAATTTGCATTTTGTTCTCACCTCTTAATTCACTTCTGTGATTCCTCCACCCCAACATCTGGTGTCGTTCGTTTATGTGATCGAAGACACTCACAACCACCAAAATGGGAAGACCCAGTAAAAGGACAGTTCCGGCTACAACAACGCCGTATAAGACCCAATTGTAGAGATGCAACAGAAACTGAAATCAGACGTGTTCAAGAAGAAGAAGAAACTCAGAACAAAGAAAGAAGACTTAATGAACTCGAAGATCAACTCATCATTAAGAAAAAATAACTAGAAGAAGCAAGAGTGAAGACAAGGGAAAAGTCCCTGAAGCAAAGAATCATAGAAGCAGAAGCCAAAATAAGAAAGCTCAACGAAGAGATAGAAAATGAAAGCGAAGTCACGATTCAAGACCCAAACTCAGCAAGCAAAAACAACAACAGCAAAGAGAACCAAAGTCAAATAACAACAATTGACACAGAGTCACCTCTGTCAATTGACATTCAGCTAGCGAAGTGGCCAGCAGGATTCAAATTCAACATCATCCCAACTTACAATGGCATGTTCGACCCAAGATAATTTCTTATGAGCTTTGAAGCAGCAGTTGCATCAAGCGGGGGAGATGCGAACACCTTAGCGAAGTCGCTCATCATGGCAGTAAGAAGACCAGCACAGCACTGGTACTCTTCGCTAAAGCCAAGGTCAATCAAATCGTGGGAACAACTTCGCACAACTCTGCTCTTAGATTTTTCAAGGCTTACAAAGAGTTGAGCTCACAAGCGATGATCTTTTCAACATCAAGTAGCAACCAAAGGAACCACTAAGCCAATATTACAAAAGATTTATACAAGCAAAAGCTCAAATACCAAATATACCAGATGAAGTTGTCATCATTGGAGCAATCAAAGGACTACGGGCAGGCCAACTTTCTTCCCACTTCAAAAGGGAAAGACCAACCACAGTGGAAAAGTTATATGAAGAAATGAGAAAGTACTGTGAGTCCGACGAAGACTACAGAAAAAGAATAGAAGAAGAAAACGGAGAAAGAAACATGCCAAGATCAAATAACAATTTCCAACACTCAAGAATGATAAATACTGTGCGAAGACCATTTCAGAGGATAAATCACATCAACAACATGAGCGAAGCCGACAGTCAAGGTCCAAGCTCAAGCAATTAAAGAAATTTTCAAAACAACAGAAGTCACAAGAAAAACTTCCAGCAAAGGGCAAACTACAACAATCAAGGCAGAAATTTCAAAAGAAAATTATTGAGGCCTAAGGAAATGTATTGCATCATACACGGCAAAGGGGCTGGCCACACGTCCAAAATGTGCCCAAGAGTAAAGAAAAGCATTGAGAAAATACAAGAAGAAAATAGGGCAACTTCACAGTTAAAAGTTGTCAATCATCTGGCCCTCAAGGGACAAATTACATGCCAATAACTTATCCTCAGCACATGTTGCCACCACCTCCGTCAATCTACAATTGCCAGCCACTAGCGATGTGCCCGCAGAACCAATGGGGCCAAAGTCGACAACAAAGTTTTCATCACGAAAATTCAGTGGCAAACAGCAGTCACCAAATTCACCACACCAACAATACCCCCGAAGCATTAACAAACAATGGGAATGCAATCATTCCGAGCAAAGGCAGAATTATGACAATCTTCGGAGGAAATAGCATGGAGCTTGACACAAGAAATGAAAGAAGAAACTATTTCAGAAGAGTAAACTCCATCACAATCGAAGACCCATTCAAGAAAACAAGATGGTCTCACCTACCAATCATATTTTCAGAACAAGATCTCAAATTGAAAGATTACCCTCACATGGATGCAATGGTAATCGAAGCAAACATTGAAGAATGGGCAGTCTCAAAGATTCTAGTAGATGGCGATAGCTCCGCCGACATCATATTCACATCAACTATAGATGCAATGAAAATTGACAGGAAAACTTTGGGAAAAGCCGAACATCCATTAGTTGGCTTCGGCTGAAAGAAAATAATCTCCATCGGCAGAATTGTCTTGCTAGTTTTATTTGGAACAGTGAACAACGCAAGAACAGAACAAATAGCATTCGATGTAGTTGAAATGCACAGCTAGTACAACACAATCTTCAGAAGAGGGAGTTTAAATGCCTTCAAAGAAATAGTAAGCTACCCATACCTATGCATGAAAATGCCAGCAATCAATGGCATCATAACCGTCTTCGGCGATCAAACAAAAGCAAGAAACATAGAAAGAGATGCAAGCCCAGCTTTCAAAAATATCCACATCATACAAGAAGAAGAAGAGGACAAGCTCAAAACTAAAAACGCAAAGACTCAAGAAAAGGCGAAGCCCTGCGAAGACACAAAGAAAGTACCACTCGATCCAATGGTGCCAGAAAGACAAGTTATCATCGGCACAAACTTAACAAAAGAAAAAGAAGGAAAAAATAATCCAAGTCCTATGAAGTAACAAGGACATATTTGCCTGGTCCGCGCAAGACCTCGGATGAGTAAGAAGAGATGTCATAGAACACAAGTTAAACATTGATCCAAACTTCAGGCCAAAAAATAAAAACTTAGAAAATTATCGAAAGACAGAACACAAGCTGCAAAAGCCAAAGTCCAAAGATTGCTAGATGCAAAAGTCATAAGAGAAATGCAATTCACAACTTGGCTTGCAAACATAGTCATGGTGCAGAACAAAAACAAAAAGTGGAGAATATGTATAGACTTCACAGATCTCAACAAAGCATGCCCAAAAGATAATTTTCCATTACCAAGAATAGACACTTTGGTAGATCAGGCAGCAGGAAGTGAAATGCTCAGTTTCCTCGACTGCTATTCAGGCTATCATCAAATTTGGATGAAAAAAGAAGATGAAGAGTACACAAGTTTCATTGCACCATTTGGAACTTACTGCTTCCAAAGAATGGCAGAGGGGCTCCGCAATGCAGGAACAACCTTTATCAGAATTACATCCACAGTCCTCAAAGATCAAATACCAAGAAACTTGCTTGCATATGTCGATGATTTGGTAGTCAAGAGCAAAAAAAGAGAAGAACATATCCAAGACTTACAAGAAACCTTCTCAAACCTTAGAAAAGTAAACCTAAAGTTGAACCTAAAAAATGCACATTTGGAGTTCAAACAGGCAAAATTCTGGGATGCATCGTAAGGGCAAAAGGCATTGATCCAAACCCAGAGAAGGTGAAGGCAATACTGAATATGCAAGTGCCAAGGAACATCAAGGACATTCTGAAACTAATAGGAAGATTAGCTTCGCTGAACAGATTTATATTTAAATCAGCTGAGGGAAGCTTGCTAATATTTTAAGCATTAAAGGGGAAAAAGGAAAAATTTAGCTGGGATCAAGCACAGCAAGAAGCCTTCAAAGAAATAAAGAAGCATCTATCCAACCCAACAACTTTGGTAACGCCCGATCCAACTGCATACTTACTGTTATATGTATCAGCAAATGAAAGAATAGTCAGTGCAGTTTTGATACAAGAAGAAGAAAATAAGCACTCAACAAGGCAAATTCCAGTATACTTCGCATCCGAAGCCTTGTCAGGATCAAAAATTTTCTACTCAGAAATAGAGAAGATTGCATACGCAGTACTTATGACATCAAGAAAGTTAAAACATTACTTTCAAGCACACAAAATAAGAGTACCAACAAATTAACCCCTCAAATAAGTATTACAAGGCTGTAAGTCCTCTGGAAGATTGGGAAAATGGGCAGCAGAATTGTCTCAATACTTCATCAAATTTGAGAAGAGAACAGCGATCAAATCTCAAGTACTAGCCGACTTCGTAGCAGACTGGACTCCATCAAAATACAATCAAGAAAAAATGGAGCAGCCAGAATAGATAATCTATTGTGATGGTGCTTGGGGCTTCGCTGGCACCGGAGCAGCAGCAATCATAACTTCACCTTCCGAAGTCAAGCTCAAATATATGGCAAGACTAGACTTTTAATGTACAAATAACATTGTAGAATATGATGCAGTAATATGGAGACTTCGCAAGGCTAGGGCAATGGGAATTCAAAAGTTAATAATCAAAACAGACTCTCAAGTTATGGCTGGGCACGTAGAGAAAAACTACAAAGCAAAAAACCCAGAGCTAACAAAGTACCTCCAACTATTAAGAGATCAAGAAAAATATTTCGCCGGATTCACAGTGAAGAGTATCTCAAGAAATAACAACACAGATGCAGATAAAATTGCAAAAGCCGCTGCCCAAAAGTTGGAGCTACCACCAGAAGTATTCTTCTGAACTATTACCGAAGCTTCAAAAAAAGTAAAAGTTGAACAACCAAAAGAAGTACATATCATCGAAAACGAAGACTGGAGGGCTCCAATCATGGCATTCATCAAGGGATTTTACGAGCCAGAAAATAAAGTTGATGAAATAAGAATGAAGCAAAAGACCAGAAGTTACAAAATCATCAATAAAGAACTATACAAGGAAGGAATTTGCCAACCACATCTAAAGGTATCTCAAGAGAAGGTGGAAAAAACCTCCTCAAAGAAATACATGAGGGAATCTGCGGATGCCACACTGGGGCTAGATCAATAGTTGGGTTTTTCTAGCCAACCGCTCAAAGTGACAGCAAAGAAATAATTCAGACCTGTCACAATTGCCAAATGCCAGGGAACAAAGTCAATGTACCAGGAACAAACTTACAGCCAATTGAACCAACTTGGCCACTCGCAAGATGGGGCATCGACATAATTGGAAAATTACCCCCGGCTCAAGGTAACAACCAATATGCAATAGTAGCAGTCAAATATTTCACCAAGTGGATTGAGGCAAAGCCAATCACAAACATGTCTTCTCATACAATGAAAAAATTCCTATGGCAAAACATCATATGTAGATTCGGAGTTCCAAGACACATCACAGTAGATAATAGAACCCAATTTGATAGCGAAGACTTCAGAGAATACTGCTACTCAATGGGAATCAAACTCTGTTTCGCATCCGTAAGGCACCCACAGTCCAACGGAGTAGTAGAGAGAGCAAACGGGATAATTTGCACAGGAATATCAAAGCGTTTAATAGATCTAAAAAAGAGAAAATGGGTAGATGAATTACCAAGAGTTATCTGGTCTCACAACACATCGAAGCCAAGGCCAACAGATTTTTCTCCATTCAAGTTACTATACGGAGATGAAGCAATGACCCCCGAAGAAATAAAGTATGTGGGACCAAGAACAAACATTTAAATGATCATAGAAGAGGATCAAGCAACAAGCAAAGATTTACTCAAAGAAGAAAGAAATGAAGCATTTGAGAATATCAAGAGTACCAACTTGAAACACAGAAGTGGTACAACAAAAAAGTCAAGCCAAGAGAGTTAGCACCAGGGGATTTTGACCTCAAAAGAAAAAGAGATGAAGACACAGTAGAAAAATTCCAACAAAAGTGGAAAGGGCCTTTCATCGTCATAAGAACAAACAAAGAAGGTGCATATCATCTAGCAAATCTGAAAGGTGAAGAACTCAGTCACACTTGTAATATAGAAGCACTTCGTAAATATTACCCATAGCCAAACTAGAAGAGTAGTTTTCTTTTCTGCAAAGTAGAAGTAGAAGTTTCATTCCAAGCAAATTTACAATGTAATCCAGCTGCACTCTTTTCCACTCAGGGGAAACCCTCCGCAGGGTGAGTGGTTTTTTAACGAGGCAGTCTCTTTGTAAATCTCATGAAGTATAAATGAGAAAGTAGTTTCCCAAAAGAAATGTCTTCACATTACCCGATCAAGAAACAAAATGCCAAAGAGTATATCCAAAGTATACTCTCACATCGGCATAAACCTCGCAAAAATATAAGTTAGCATCAACATTTTTATTAAATCTAAAAAATGCTAACTTATCCAATACAAACAAATCCTGTTCAAATTTTTTGACTTATTTTCACTAAAATGCTTTTGGCTTCTAAGCAAACTGTACGCGTCTACTTCGAAAGAAAAAGAAGGAACAACGTTTTAAAATTTGCTAAGGCAAATTTCTCGACTTCTTTTCTCTAAGGAGAAAATATTTCAAACTTTCGAGCGAAGTATACGTGTCTACTTCGAACGAAAAAGAAGGAACAACGTTTCAAAATTTGCTAATGCAAATTTTTCGACTTCTTTTCTCTAAGGAGAAAATATTTCAAACTTCCAAGCGAAGTATACGCGTCCACTTTGAACGAAAAAGAGGGGACGGTGTTTCAAAATTTGTTAAGGCAAATTTCTCGACTTCTTTTCTGTAAGGAGAAAATATTTCAAACTTCTAAGCGAAGTATACGCATCTACTTTGAACGAAAAAAGCGACGGCGTTTTAAAATTTGCTAAGGCAAATTTCTCGACTTCTTTTCTCTAAGGAGAAAATATTTTAAACTTCCAAGTGAAGTATATGCGTCTACATCGAACGAAAAAGAAGGGACGGCGTTTCAAAATTTGCTAAGGCAAATTTCTCGACTTCTTTTCTCTAAGGAGAAAATATTTCAAACTTCTAAGCGAAATATACACGTCTACTTCAAACGAAAAAGAAGGAACGACATTTCAAAATTTGCTAAGGCAAATTTCTCGATTTCTTCTCTCTAAGGAGAAAATGTTCCAAGCTTCCAAGCGAAGTATACACGTCCACTTCGAACGAAAAAGAAGGGACGGCATTTCAAAATTTGCTAAGGCAAATTTATCGACTTTATTTCTCTGAATGTTTCTAAGCAAAGTGCACACGTCCACTTCGAATAGAAAAGAAGGAATTCCTAAAAATACAAACAATATAATTCAAAGTATTTATTCCATACCCATTCATTCAAGCGAAGGAAAACTCACAAACTTCGCAATACAACAAGAATATTTATAGTACAACTTATGCAGTTACAAACAAAATGTGTTTACAAAATCAGTCATCTTGAGAACTAACTACTTCGGCAGCATCACCAAGTATGTCGCTTACAACTTCGTTAATAATTTTGTCTGCTTCACGGGGTAAATAATCTTCGCAAACATTCGCTGGCGAAGTATTCGACCCCGATGACTATAGGAAAAAGAGGTCAGCAAACAAAAGTACAACTCCCAGAAGAAAATTAAATAGTATGTGTTAAAACTTTACCTATGCAAAATCCATGAAATCAAAAACTCGACAGCCGGGAGGCCTGATACTACGGTATTGTTTATTCACATCTATAAAAGATTTGTAAGATAGAATCCCCAAAAAACTCAAGTTCAAAATAACGAAAGCGAAACTTACGAGCAAGAAAATCATCGACATCACAGCCAACACACTTTGCACGAAAATCATAAAACTCGGCAGGCTCGAAAATGAAGTCATCTTTACACATTAACAACGGAGCGATATCTTCGACATCCTGCACAGGCTCAGCATGAGGAACCTACGCAGGATGGAAAAATAGTCAAATAGCTTCCAAGTGTATATCTTACGAAGATGAGAATTTAGAACCATTGTATCTTAAAACCCTCTCATCTCGCAAAAAGAAAAAGACAACTAGAGCCTAAGGCTGGCAACCACTAACGTTGCTAGATCCAGCACCACCTTGACCTCAGCACTAGCCTCCCTCTTCGCAGCTTCCTCCATCTCCTTCTGAGCAGCCTCAGGCTCCTTTGCAATTTGCTAACAAACGAAAAGAAAAGGTTAGATATGAAACACAATAGAAAACAAAAACAATTAAGTGTAAAATTTACCCTCTGTAATTTCTCTCTAGCGTTATCAAAGCAATGGGTTCGACCACCTAACCTCCAATATTGCTCAAGATATTTGTTGCACAATACTTGTGTGGACTTCGTTACATTGGTTAGTTCACCCACAGAAGGAAACATGTAGTTGGCATCACAAAGTTGTGCAAACAAAGGATCCTGGCTTTGTCTCATCAAATAAAACAAAGCACGAGCAGATTAATAAACCCCAATATCAACTGTGGTCTCGGTGACTCGGGACAAATCATCATATTGACGGCAAAGCCAACTAAAAAAGCTATCACGATCATCAAGTTCCTAACATTTTTTCTCAGGCCGAGCTCCAAACTTGTCATAACACTCAAAACAAAGTTCCCAGATACGATTGCAATTGTCGAAGAAGGACTTGTCCTGCTCCTGCAATTTTCTCTCAATACGTCGCATATCAACTTTCAATTTTTCATTTTTCGCAATAATCCTCTTCATGTCATCTTCTGTCTTCTCAACAACAGCAAGAGCACTAATCAATCTAGTCTCTAAATTATTATGGGCATCCATGGCATCAGCTCTTTCTTTCTCTTTTCCTGCAAGTTGCTCTTACAAATTTTAGATCTCAACCTGATAATCACGCTTGCGAAGGGCAAAGTTTTTCTTTTTTTCCTCTAACCTAGTCCTCAAACCCCTCATCAAAAGAGAACCTTTATACATCATCGATAGCCTAGCATCAGCAACTTCGAGCAAGGGTTTCTTGGATATCTCAAGCTCTGCATCAGGAACAGTGAAAGCCTCATCTATACACTTCGATAATTGAACCTCAGAAGTGTGAGGTATCATCCGAAGTTTATCAGCCCCAATACCAATGAACTTGAAACTATCAAGACCCAAATTTTTCTCTTGACAAAATGCTAATCCATGCTTAAGAGCATCAGAAACTTCTCCTTCACCATCAGCAGGCACAACGGGAGCAGCAAGATCTTGATTGTTAAACTTGCTCAAGTCGACACTTTTCTGAAGAGAAGACGGTGCATGAGGAAAGATAGTTTTTGCAAGAAAAATCAAGAATTAACAAAATAAGACAACTCGAATCAAAAAGAAACACGAAGCCACAATACCCACCAGTAGAAACACGCTCACCCAAATTGCATTCAACATTCTTTCCACTTTCAACATGAATAGTAGAACTAGACAAGCGCGCCAGTCGATCATCATTGATCACATCATCAAAAACTTCCTCATCACTGTCTTCAAGGTTAAGAGAATAAACTTTAGAGCCTCCAATTTTCTTCGACATATTTTGAGCATCAACTTCGCCAACCTCACCTGCAACCGGGTTTTCAACCGAAGTGGTTTTTCCAGTATCAACATTTTCTTCATGAGGTTCAACAACAGGGGCCTCAGCATCAGGTTTTGGCAAAGTTAGATTAGTAGCTCTGTGAGTTTCCTCCACAAAAGTTTCACCCTCAAAAACCTCTTTCTTAGAAATATTAACATTCTCAACATCAACAGAACCTCCTGCAGACTAACTTACACCCTATACATTCTGCAATACATCACTCAGCGAAGTAAGCAACTAAACCAGAAACCAAATTTCCCTCAATATCCAGGCTTCGTTCCAACACAGCATCAATTTCTTCAGCATCAAGTAAGACAGAAGGACTTTGATTCTATTTCAGCTTCTTGGCAACAGCTTTGCTAGGACCAGCCTTACGTTTAGCGCCTTTAGCCTGATCAGAAGCATCCTTCTCCTTCTTCTAGCTTTGTTTCTTCTCACGACGATAAGTAGGAGGAGGCCTTTCGCCATACTCAATCTGCGCAACTTCAAAAACTCTGTTCAAACGTTTGTAGACATCCCCAAGAATTTTATCAATATTATTCTTTTCACTTAACACATATTTCCCAAGCAAATCCTCAGCTCGACTTTTGACAGACTTCACGAAATCTTCATCAGAAGCAAAAGTCCTCGGACGATGAAAGTCATTATCTGGGAACTTGTAGTTGATCCCTCGAACTTTCTAAGCATGAAAACGTTGAAAAGACCATCCTTTCTTCAGTGGCCAAATCCTAGCAGCAGCGTACTCCTCAACAAGATCTCTCGCGCATTGCAACGAAGCTGTGGATTTGTAGGCCTTCACAATAGCCGTCGAGATCATGGAAGTAGTAAAAGACGAAGACAGCTTAAACTTCTCAATTTCCATTCTAGCAGCCAGGGTCCCTTTCCTCAACCATAGGCACCTTATGGTAAAACCAATATCTCAACCAGTCTCCAACACCCCACTTGTTCTTTGTCACCAGAGAGACTTGAATAGCATTGCGAGCCATTTTAAAACTTGAACAAGCAAAATATTTGATAATCACTCACCCTTCAAGCATAAATTCCTTGAACTGGGTGTGCATCTCAAAAAGTTCATAGAAAGCAGCAATATCAGCATTAGCATCCATCGACTTCACGGCCCAAACAAACTAAGCCAATCTAACTATTCCATTCGGAGTCAAATGATGCATCTGAATGTTAAAAGCCTTCAGCACATCTTCAACGAAGTCTTGACAAGGGAAGCGAAGACCGGCAGTAAACAAGTCCCGATAAACAATGCATTCATCTGGAAATGGCTTCGGGTTACTTTCGTTAGGATCAGGCACTCTCACCTGATCACGATCAACAATCCTCAACCGAACCATTTTATAAAGATGACTTTTTTCAAACAAGGACTTACCAAAAGTCAAGGTAAAACCCTCTTCATCTTTAACCAAATCCTCCACGGACGCATTAACATCATCAAGATTATCTTCTTCCGAGTCAACAGGAGATTGGTCATCATCAGCTTTGGAGCTCTCCTGAAACTGAATTTGATATTGCAAATCTCGCGAAGACATCTATAAAAAACCAAAAGATCAAAACAACTTTGATAAAATCACAAAGTAAAGTAAATTAAAGGAACAAACCTTGTCGAAGCTGTCAGGCGCACTTCGCTCAAGAATTCAAAACAAGACAAGCACAAACAGCAGATGTCAAGAAAACTATCTTGAACTTTCCATCTCGAGAAAAATTTTGGTAGAGTTTTTCCTCTTCTGAAAACGACGGCTCTAGGGGGGTCATCGCTATTTATAGACAAGTCCGGTCAAATAGTCAAAATTAGCTGTTCGATTCAAAAAAAAAAATCAAAAACTAACAGGCCAACTCTAAAGTTTGGACGGCTTTTGTTAGGCAAAGTTTACATAAACTTCACGGGATTCAGACCTTTGGAGTAGGACTTCGCCCGCGAGGGGCTGTTGTTGGGAAACAACTTTGACACACAAATCTTTCGTCTCAAACTTTGGAGTCTAGAACAAACTTTTCATAGTAAATATTTGAGATAGTACACTGCTCAGCGAAGATGATGTGGACACTTCGCTGTGATTGTATTGAACTTCGCACATATATTTTTACATGTTTCAGTTTATCTAGCGGAGATGACTGGCGAAGCTGACATGGCGACTTTGCGCGAAGGATCAACAAAGTTATTTGCTGAATTAAGAGAGCATGATCAAATCTGAAGTTGCTTAAAGAGACATAAGGATAGGTGCGAAGTGTTTCAACACTTCGCTGGGTTGTTTCCTAGATAAAATGTATAGGAGATGTCATGTCTAAATTTGTAAAGAATCTGTAAATGGCAAAGCCAGAGGGGTCTATAAATACCCCCTGAGATGTAAATTTTTAGGCAGAATAAAATATAGTTGCAATTTGCATTTTGTTCTCACCTCTTAATTCACTTCTGTGATTCCTCCACCCCAACACCTCCTTGCCTCCGCATGAAAGGCACAACCCATCATTGATTGACCTGATTCCTGCTTGTTCCTGCCATGCTAGGTTATATCTCTCCCTAGCAGAAACAAGCGGACATCTGTCAAACATTATAACTAAATATCTGTGTCGAAGTGTCATCAGAAGTATAATGACAATTTGGAGGTGGAAAATAATAATAAGATGCCGTGAGCAACAGCAACAGGACAGATAGAAAAGAATTTTCTAATAAATAGTTTGCACTACCCAAGTCATTATGGTTTTAAATACAATGAACACCAATGTTTTATGCGGCTAGTTAATTCCAATGGGCACTGCCTTGAAAAGTTAATTCGGACATGTAAATGACTAGACGAGCCAATTATTAAAGCTATTCATTTTTACGACATAACTCCACACTGCAGTACTAGGATTTCACTTGTTTCAACTTACATTTTTACTACATGCTAACACTTAAAAAAAAGTACATACTGTTGGCCCTAGAACCTAGCACCGTCGAGGCTAGTAGCACCTGCTCGACCCGTCCTCGACCCTCTCTCTGAACCAAAGAAGAAGATGAGCTTGGGCTCTCTCTGTACCCACGCACACAGCACACCAAGTTACTGCGTTGGCTGAAACTGAACACACTGAAAGATAGTGGCAAAGAAGCTCCCTTTTCCATTGCATTGCATAGTATATATATACAAACCTCCACCTACTACCGGATACAAGAGGTACAGCTGTCTACAGCCCTCACCTACTCCTAGTACATGGCTTACATCAGCCCACTACCAAATCATGGCTGATGTCATGAATACACAGTGGCAAGCATGGCCTATTGCCATGACCTGCTACACGTCCTGGGCTACCTGCCCCTGGCCATGCCTGGTGAAATGAATGGGGTAGCAGCTGATTATGTCCAATAATCTTTCCCTAATCCTGCTGCTAGCTTTTAACCTCCACCATGCCAATCATCTTCCTTAGCTCCTTGAACCGAAGATGCCCGAGTGACTTGGTGAGGATGTCAGCGAGCTGCCGACTAGTATCGACGAACTCGATGACGAGCCGCCCTCCATCGACGCAATCATGAAGAAACTGAAACTTCAAATCAATGTGCTTGCTTCTATTGTGGAGGACGAGGTTCTTTGCCAGCGCAATCACTGGCTAGTTATCCACCTTGAGCGCCGGTGGCTGAACCTCGACACCAGTGAGCTCGCTCAGCAACCGTCACAACCAGACCACCTGGCACACCGCTGTGGCCATAGCCACATACTCTGCCTCACAGGTGGACAGAGCCACCATCTTTTGTTTCAGTGACTACCAGGCGATCGTCACTCTGCCGAGGAAGACAAGCACGCCGGAGGTGCTCCGGCGTCCGTCCACATCTCCCACCATATCCGCGTGGCTGAACGCCGTGAGTCCTAGCGTGCCCTCCTTGGCCTCAGCCAGCGCTTCACCGAACACCTTCAGCTGAAGCCCACCGCGCTTGGGGAAGATGATTCCCCACTCTATCGTGCCCTAGACATAGCGCAACAAGCGCTTTACCGCCGTCCAGTGGTCCTCCCGCGGATCCTCCATTAACCTGCTCACATAGCCCACCGCAAAAGCGATGTCCGACCGCGTGTGAGTCAGCCAGCGCAACACGCCGACGATGCTCTGGTAGAGCGTAGCATCCACCTTCGCCGTGGTGCTCTGCGTCGAGAGCTTGATGCACCCCTCCATCGGTGTGGCCACAACCTTGCAGCCCGCCATGCCCGCCCGCTCAAGTAGCTTTTGCGTGTAAGCGCGCTGCCCAAGTCTGATGGCATCCTCCCCCTGCTTTACCTCAATCCCTAGGTAGTAGGACAGGGCACCCTGATCTCTCATCCAGAACCGTGTGGCCATCTCTTTCTTGAAGATGGCGATGCCCTGAGTCCATGCGTCGATGACGATGAGGTCGTCCACGCACACCCTGATGATGAGATGCTCCTTTCCCCATCGTCAGGTGTACAGTGCGTGCTCCGTGGTGCATCTCCCGAACCCGAGCTCAGCCATGGTGGCATCGAGCTTGGCGTTCCACGCCCGCGGTGCCTAATGCAGGCCGTAGAGGGCCTTGCGTAGCCGCAGCACCTTCTTCTCCGTGCCCTTGATGATGAAACCCGGCGCCTACTTGACATAGACCGTCTCCGCCAGGTCACTGTTGAGGAACGCCAACTTGACGTCTAGGTGGTGAACCTACCACTCCTTGGCAGCAGCGAGGGAGAGCAGGAGTCACACCGACTCCATGTGTGTGACGGGGGCAAAGACCTCCTCAAAGTCGATCCCTTCATGTTGTACGAACCCTCGAGCGATGAGGCGCGCCTTGTGCTTCACCACGGCCCCGCGCTCGTCCCGCTTCACCTTGAAGACCCACTAGAGTCCAATCGGCTAGCAACCCGCCGGCAGATCAACCAGCTCCTAGGTCTTGTTCTCCTTGATGGCCTTCATCTCCTCCAACATCGCCTTCCGCCACACTGCGTCACACTCTGCAACGGCAAACGTGGTCGGCTCCTCTGCACTCATCAGAACCAGAGTATGGTCGTCGTCAAGGGTCCCCGCCGCTAGCCCGGGTACCGTCGTATCCGCACGGCGTCGTCCAAACGACGGAACCAAACCTCCTCACCCTCATGGTATGCATCCACGAATTCTGTGATGTCCGATGGCGAGGTCGCATATTCGATGGTTGCCACCACCGACGTTCCTCGAGGTCCCTCGGAGGCCCCCGGACTCCAGTCGAGGCCCTCCGCCCTGAACCTGCTTGGCCCATAGGCGAGCCCCTTCGACCGTGACCGAGCCCCTCTGTCCCTTGGTCAAGGTGTTGCGTCGGTCGAGGCCATGTGCCTCGAGGCCTCCCAACCCATTGTGGAGGCCGCCCGACTCGTGGTCGAGCCTCCCGCTCCCGTAGTCAAGGCCCCCCACGATTGGGTCGAGGGGTCTTGGGTGGAGGCCCCCCGCGATCGAGGCCCCCCGTCGCGCAGACGTGGCCCCTCGTCCCATGGTCGATACCCCTCGTCGCATGAATGAGGCCCCTCTTGCAGTGATGGAATCCCCCTGTCCATGGTCGAGGCTGTTTGTCACGCGGTTGAGGCCTGTCGGCCCGCAGTCAGGGCCACCCGATCCACGATTGAGGCCCCCTGTCGAGGAGTCAAGGATACCGCTCTAGGTGGACTGGATGGCTCTACTACCTCAGTCGCCGCAGGCTCCTCTACATCCACTACTGCGGACTCCATCGCTCCAAATTCCCTGGTCCTCTATGCCTCCTCAGCCTCGCCATGGCCATGGATGACCAACTGCTCCATGAGAAATGAGTCGCAGAGCCCCTCGCCGCTTCGTTCTTCCGCTGCGTCTGACCCATCCCAGGTCCACGACGCAGCTTCGTCGAAGACCACATCCCAAGACAGCACCACCTTGTCGCCGACTGGGTCATACAACTGATAGGCTTTCGACCCCTCCTCGTAGCCAAGGAACACCATGCAAGGGCTCCGGTCCTCCAGCTTGCCGAGGCCTGGCTTGGTGGTCTTCACATGATCGATGCAACAGAACGTACGCAGGTACGAGACATTGGGCTTGCGCCCATGCCATGCCTCGTACGATGTTTTCCCTTTCAGGGATTTGGTTGGCGACCGGTTGAGGATGTGCACGGAGGTGGTGACCGCCTCTCCCCAGAATGCCATCGGCATCCTCTTCGCCTTCATCATCGACTTCGCCATCCCGACGATGGCCTGATTCCGGTGCTCCACAACATCATTCTGCTGCAGCGAGTAGGGTCCCGTGAGATGTCGACCCACCCCCTCCTCGACGTAGTACTCGGTGAATTCCAGCTCCGTGAACTCACCGCCGTGGTCGGTCCGGAGCACACACAGCCGCTTCCCGCACTCCGCCTCCGCCCGCGCCTTGAAGCACTTGATGGCATCTGCCGTGTCGCTCTTGCTCGTCAGGAGCTGCAGCCACATGTAACGGCTGTAGTCCTCCACAAGCAAGAGGAAGTACCTCTGCCCGCCGTGCGTCGTCGGCATGATTGGCCCACAAAGGTCCCCATGGACTAGCTCGAGCGGATCCGCCGTGCGGTACTTCGCCGTCTTAGGGAACGACAGTCTCTGCTTCCCCGCCAGGCAGCTATCATAGAACTCGTTAGCGTGCTTGATTTCCGGAAGCCCGGTAACCATCTTGTCGAGCCAGCCTAGAGCGTCAAAGCTCAGGTGGCTGAACTGGCCATGCCACCGCCACGGCTCCTGCGTGCATGCCGCCGCCAAGCACACAGGATGCTCCACCTTCAAGTCAAGAAGATAGAGACGGTTCTTGAAGTGCATTACCTTCGCAAGAAGATGCCACTCCTTGTCCCTAATCCGCAGCATGCCATCGCGGATTAGCACCTCCGCCCCGTGCTCGTCAAGCTGGCCTAGACTGACGATGCTCGCGTGGAGCTGGGGGATGAAGTACACGTCCGTCAACACGCACTGCTCCCCATTCTAGCATTAGAATATGACCATGCCTTGGCCGTGGATGTCCTCCCATGAGGTATCCCCGAACTTGACCGTGCCGGTCTTTTTTGCGTCGAGGTTGGTGAAGGCGGCGCGACAGCCAGTCATGTGGTTGCTCGCGTCGGAGTCGAGGTACCACCGCTGCTCCTTCTCGTCGCCGACTGCGCCCTGGTATGCCTGCGCCCGCGGCTCGTCAAGTTCGACGTCCTGTGGCACAGTCCTCTGCTCTGCCTTTGCCTCCTCTGTTTCTCCTTCCTGCAGAGCGCAGTACTCACCCATCAAAAGCGCCTCCTTGTCGTCGCTGTCGTCCTAAGCCAGGTGCGCCTCCTCCTCCTTCTCCTTCCTCTCCGGACACTCGCATGCCTAGTGCCCCACCTTGCTGCACTTTCGGCAAGCGTTGGGGGCAACGGTCTTCTTCTTACCCTCTTCTTGTCCGCCGAAGCCTTCCCCTGCTGCTTGCCGCCGTTGCCGCCACGGTCACCACCTCCGTGGCTGGAGCCTTCCCCGGACCGACGCTTCTCCTTCATTCGTGCCGTCCACTCCTCCTCCGTCAGCATCAGCTTGGGCTTCTCCTTCTCTGGTGGCGCTGCACCGCGACTCTCCACAATCCGCAGCCGCCTAGCAACATCCTCCAGAGACAATGTGGAGATGTCCAACATCGTCTCAATGGACATGGTGAGCTGTGAGTACTTTGAAGGCACTACGCAGAGTAGCTTGTTGACGAGATCCTCGTCCTCCACCGGCTTGCCATAGGTGGCGAGCTGGCTCGCCAGTGACTGAAGATGAAGCACAAAGTCCTCCACCGACTCCCCGGACTTGAACCGGATGTCGTTGAGCTCCCGGCACAGCTGCTGAACCTTGGCCCTCTTGGCTCGATCCGAGCCTACACGGAGCAACTCCAGCATCTCCCACGCCTCATTTGTCGTCTTCTTCTGGCCGAGCGCCTCATAGAACTCGCCTGGGGTGGAGGCCATGAGCGCCTCCATGATGCTCACCTCCACCTCCTTGCTGGCATTGCCGACCTCCACGGCCTCCCACCACCTCCGGGCGCGGAACTTCCACTTCATTTGGACAGCCCACTCACCATAGTTTGTGTAGGTGAGCATTGGCCAGGAGTTGCTCCTGCAATACTCCTGCACCACGCGCACCTCAACCGGCTGCGCCACCGGCTGGAGCTACCTCTCCGCATCTGCGCCGCCACCCTGCAGCGCTCCGGTGGCATCCACCATCGCTGGCTGCTAAGCTCGCCATCACCAACAGTCCTGAGATGGTATTTTCTGACTCGAAGGGTGTCACCCTTTGGACAATGGCAAACACCACCATCACTGGAGGTGCTGAAGCTATTGTGGTTCTCCTTGACTCAGGAAACCTTGTGCTCCGGTTGTTGAATGGCATAGAAGTATGGCAAAGCTTCGACCACCCAACCGACACCATGCTTCCAAACATGAGATTCATCCTGAGCTACAAGGGATAGGTGGCCAGGCGCCTCATTGCATGGAAGGACCCTGATGACCCATCTACTGGGGACTTCTCATATAGCCTTGATCCTAACTCACACCTTCAAGATATCATTTGGCACAACACAGTGCCATATTGCCGCACCAACGTGTTCAGGGATATGTCGGTGGTGGGAGGCGGGTTATACCAAAACCAGAGCCCTTCCTGGGTACTATTCCAAACTAGGGTCAGCATAGAGGATGAGCTCGACCTCACATACTCGGTCTCTAATGATGCTCCTTACACACTATTATTGATTGGCTATACCGGCAATTTTGAGTTTCCAAAGTTGGAACAACAAGACATTGTCATGGACAGTCCATGATCAGGCGCCCACCGGTTGCGACTTCTATGCCTTTGGCCCGTTTGGCTATTGTGACTTCATGGAGAAGCTCCCAATATGTAGGTGCTTCGACGGGTTTGAGCCTATTGATAATTTCAACTCTTCAACAGGATGCCAGAGAAAGAAAGTGCTAAAATGCCAAGAAAAGAATCATTTCGTGACCTCACCTGGGCGGCCCTGGTGCAAGCGGTAGAGCTTTGCCGCCTGTGACCAAGAGATCCAGGGTTCAAGCCCCAGCCTCTGCACATTTGTGCAGGGATGGCTGCTGGCTATTTTTCCTTCCCCAAATCCTGCAGTGCGGGAGCCTACGGCACTGGGTACCTGGAATGAATGTTCCCCACAAGTTCTGGCACATTAGGAATAGAAGCTTAGACCAGTGCGCAGCTGAGTGCAGAAGAAATTGCTCGTGTATCGCGTATGCCTACGCTGACATGAGCGGTGCTGGCACTATGACTGACAAGTCGAGGTGTTTGGTTTGGTCTGGGGATCTAGTTGATATGAGGAAGGACAACTCTGGTGAGAATTTGTACCTCCGGCTTGCTGATGCCAATTCTCTAGGTATACGCACTCTCTTGTTCAAATTATTTGCTGCTCTGTATGTTGTGCAATGGCCATTCTAAATGAAAATTAAGACTTGAATTGCCCTGTCATGAAAGAAACAATGGCGTCATTAGCAAACATTTAGAATACATTTCTATAAAAAGACAGGTCACTTCGGCAAACAGTAAACAAATCATGTGAACTTGCCCATACACGATCTCTGTTACTCTTTCCTTCCAATTATATAGAAATGAGTATGATTCTAAAAATCAAATTTATGGACTTTAGAGAGTGCCAATGCCACTATAATACAATATGAATCACGTTGATAATCTCCAAAACATAGTTATGCTTGAAACACCAAATATGTGTAAAAGCTTGTGTGAGACCATATCAACCAACAACAATACCAAAAGGCTAACAGTAATGCTGGTGGTGTTACAGTTTGGGTGTATCTAGGTTTCTTGGTAAAAAAAAAAAGATAACTGATCGTCTAAGATAAAGTGTTCATAGATCGGTCATTTTAGGTGTGGAATGTTCACAAATCAGTCACAGTATCCTATAATACACTGTGAAAGATAAGTCACAATATTGGAGTAATGCTTTATGGCTTATGCAATCAAATCTAATGGGATACATTTTCGCATGCAGCTCAAAATAAGAAGGATATAGAAAAGATTTTACCCCCGATTATAGCATGTTTGCTGCTCTCAGGCACAGCCCATGTCTGGAAATGCAAATACAGAGGTACAATAAACTTAAGCCTAGTTTTCCAACATGCAACATTGTGGTCTAAATGTAAGAGAGGAGCTGCACTGATGTTTCTAACAGTAGGAAAACGGCACAAAAAGGAAGCCCAGAAGAGAATGATGCTAGAATACTTGCGTTCTACTGATGAAAATGGGGACATGAATATAGAATTCCCATTTTATAGCTACAAAGACATTGTTGTGGCAACAGATAATTTTTCTGATTCCAATATGCTTGGAAAGGGAGGTTTTGGCAAAGTTTACAAGGTACAAAGCAAAAAATTGTCACTTGATATCTACAAAGATAGAAAATTATAAGATTAATTAATTGTTGTCTAATCATGTAATGGGAAAATCAAGCAGGGACTGTTGGATGGTACAAAGGAAGTAGCCATCAAGAGACTTAGTAATAGGGCTCTGGACAAGGCATTGAAGAGTTCAGAAATGAAGTGGTCTTGATTGCAAAATTGCAGCACAAGAACCTAGTTAAGCTTCTTGGCTGCTCTATTCACAAAGTTGAGAAGTTGTTGGTTTATCAATACTTGCCCAACAAAAGCTTAAATTACTTCATCTTTGTAATTGAACTAATATTTAAAGTTCTTACACTCTGAAAATAATTAATAAAAATAAAAATAAAAATAAACATGCACATATATGCCTTGTTATATGACTTGTTCACATTCCTATTATTAGACTCAACAAGAAAGCCATTGCTTCAGTGGCCCACAAGGTGCAAGATAATCCAAGGGATAGCTAGAGGAATTCTTTATCTCCATCAAGATTCAAGACTAACAATAATTCATAGAGATCTCAAAGCAAGTAACATTTTGTTAGACGAAGAGATGATGCCTAAGATATCAGATTTCGGTATGGCCAGGATATTCTGCGGTGATCAGCACCATGCCAATACTAATCGAGTTGTTGGGACATAGTAAGTAACCCTTTCACTATCAAATTTCAGAGTTATTTGGTTGCACATTTTGAATTATGCATATCTCATGCACCGGTGACTCATTCACACAGTGGTTACATGTCCCCTGAATATGCAATGGAAGGTGCATTTTCAGTTAAGTCAGACACCTACAGCTTTGGTGTTCTACTGTTGGAGATTGTGAGTGGATTAAAGATCAGCTCACCACATCTTATCTCGGATTTTCCAAACCTTATAGTATATGTAAGAACTGGGTGATGTTCCCTATCCAGTTACCTATGAAAAATATATTACTTCTGAGAAAATTATCTCTATTCAGGCATGGAACTTATGGAAGGATAGGAAAACAGAAGATTTGGTGGACTCACCTGTTAAAGACAATTGTCCGCTCAATGAAGTTTCACGGTGCATCCACCTAGGACTCTTGTGTGTTGATAGTCCAGACTGTAGGCCACTCATGTCAGAAGTTTTGTCCATGCTAGAGAACAAAACCATTCAGCTCCCAATACGGCAATACCAATGGAACCTGTGTATTTTGCATGTCGGGATGCTAAACGTGGAAGAGTCTGCAACAATAGGGCACAGTCATTGAATGTCATGAGTTTCACGGAGATAGAAGGACGCTAGGTGTTGACTGTACATGGATAGCTGAATTTCAGAGTGTTTCTCTGCCTTCGAACTTATTACACGCAAAACACTAGGTTCAAGTTGATGGTATGTGAAAAAAGAAATTACTGCATCTTATTCATTAGATATTGGTGATATTGATATCAACATTGCCTCATTTCAGACTGGTATTGGTATTGCTACTCCAGAAGAGGTTGCTTTATCTTCAGTTACTCTGTTATCTACCAGATTCATAACATTACCCCGGGGGGGGGCCCCCCCCGGCGCCTCCTCCTCCTAGGCTTGTTCTGGGTCAGTATATGTTTTAATAACGCTAGTAAATTGGCACGTGCTCCACCTTGTTTGGTTATTTCGGTACACTAGAAGAATCAAACCCACAAAGTTGAGACAAAATAAACTGTAACATGTTCAGAGCTGCTTTCAGCATTGTTGGACACTACAATCTAATCAGGGCTTCAGGGAATATGGCCAGATTAGAGAGAACCAATGGATTAGTAGTACCTGTCCTCATGATTGCGACCATGCATGACGAGCACGGCGTCGTATCGCCGTGGGCGGATCGGCAGCAAGGGCTGCCATGGACATCAAGCTACACAAGGACGGGAGGAGGCGCGGTAATACCAGACTCCCTTCACGAGTTCCTCCTCTCAAAGCCTGTGGCACGGCCCGTAACCTCCGCTGGTACGCCCCTCAGGCTGCTTCGCCTCCACCGCCTCGGCCGACAGCCGCCTCCGCCGCCCTTGACCGGCAGCGGCGGTCCGGCGGAGGCCGCCCTTGACCGACAGCGGCCTCAGAACTTTTTTTTATACATTTTTTTGCGAGTTTTGGATGCAGTTGTTTGTAGTACCCAGCCCAAAGAGAAGTGATTGAGTGACGTTTTATCCATTTCTCATAAAAAATAAAATGTGACGCTTTATCCAATAGTATCCACTTGGTGAGTACTAGTTATTATATAGATTTATGTTTCTAAAAAATTATATAGACTTATGCTACAAAGGTATAGATTTGTAATAGTTTTTTTCCTCGTGTGGCAAGAGCCCTTAGCTGCCGCTGAGGGCGTCCGCAGCAGTCCTCTACCACCTAGCTCCATGACAGCATGCTAAAAGCTAGCAAATCAAATGGACTATCTACTAAAGATAGTTATCTAGTACTTGAGGCCACGTCACACTCACAGCACCTTCTCATGCTGTGTGCAAGCTGGGCGACGAGATAATAATCGGCTCAATCTTCTATACATATTCTCTTTCTATACATATTCTCTTTCATCCACGTAGGATACATGATGGTGTAATACAATCAAATAGCTAGCTGAATCAATCTTATTGGGGATACCTTAAAAACTACGATTAGAGCACCTGCTAGCAACGCAGCCGCTGCACAGGGATGCCAGGTGGGTTACACATAACAAATAGCTAGCTGAATCAATCTTATTGGGGACACCTTAAAAACTACGATTAGAGCACCTGCTAGCAACGCAGCCGCTGCACAGGGATGCAAGGTGGGTTACACATAAATTCGTAAAATAGGCTAAATTTTTACATGTTACTTGCAAACCTGTAAAAAATTAGCCAATTTATGGGGTTCCTAGATATGCATTCCTACATCTACCGCTGAAAAAAGGACAACGTGGGAAGGACTCCAAGGAGGAGGAGGAGGAGGAGGATACATCGTCATGCAACCAAGATTCAGTACACTAGTAACTTTGTTCGATCACTGGTACAGAGTTGCAAATCTAACGACCGGTAAGTGCTCTTATTAACGGCTATGGGTTGCGTCTTAAATTTATGTCTCTGATAAGGTTATAGTAGTGATGGGAAACAACCGTCTCAAAGGAATAAAAAAGAGACGGCTTGAACGACGCACCTTCTTTGACAATGCGACCGCTTTACAGCTGCAGCCCGTCTCGGACCTGTTTGAGACAAGGAAGCAGCCATCTCTACTTTGTTTTTCTCAGAGACGGCTGGTATAAAAAAAACTCTGTTTGACTGCTCAATGAAGTTTAATATCAATAGTTGGATAATTTGGCTACCGAGTGGAGGTAGTAGTTTCTCTCTCTTTGGGCGGCTTGTTTCTCAAGACAGCTCAACTGCTTGGCAACAATCGCTCTTATTTTTCGGCGATTGCTTTCTGATCAATCTAGGTCCAGGCCTTGTTGCACCAACTTTCTGATCAATCTAATTGACCGACAAAATCGAAAATTCACGAGCCCAGGCTGTTATTTGTTGCAACAACGGAAACAAAAAGATTTTCCTAGCATGATGTTATTTGTGCACACACGGTGCTGATCTAATTCATACCACGTACACATTCATGAGTTTCAGTTTTCCCCTTTCCGTATTGTCAGTCTTGGAAGCATTGTATGATTTGAGGCTCGTCATGTATCACCATATTCAGCCATATATTCAATGCGAGCTCATTGTTAGTTAATAATAATGATGAATTTATAGGTTCTCATCTTAATGAAAAAACGCATCAACGGACGTGTTAAAAAATATAGATATAGGAGGGTATGATTATGAGCTCAAACAGGCAAAATTAACAGGTATCACCTGAATGAATCTGGAAAATGATCATCACCATCCCATTAACTTGAACGACTTAGCCATAGCACAAATTAAACCAAAGTGTCATCATCCATCCATATCCAAACACACACATCATATATGGCATATATAGCCTTACCTTTTTGACGACACAGATAAGATATATTAAACCTAGCTACTTGCTCATGTTTAGCTAGCTTATGTCTTGGACAACGAATGGAGGGAATAATCGATCACGAGAAAAACTTGTATGTGGAAGGGTTGACGATGATCGACCGCAGGCCGCCAATGGGTGCAAACACCGTCAGGAGCACGCCAACTATGATGCAAAACTGCAGGTCATGTAAAAGGGATCCATTTATTTGTTAGCACATATATCAACGGTTTACTGAATTGCAAATGGCATAAATAATAATGCACCATCTACATTATATCTAGTGTAGAGGTACGGTAAAATAAGAAAAGAAAAGAAATGATGACTCACCCAGTTGATGAACCAAGAGAGGCTAAACGTCCTTGGCTTCTTAATCTTCAACCACAGAATGCAGGGAAGCTGTTTGGTCGTGAAATGATTTCGGTTAAAGTCAAAATTAGCAAGTACATCAAGAACATTGTAACAACCCAAAAATTCGAACTACAAAATTTTTTGACAAAACCCTGAGTGATGTGGTGCGACATGTCATCATCTACCCCTTACATATGCATCAACCCTAGCATGACATGCATGGCATTCACATGTTGCAAATTAATTAACATCTCATAACAATGCTCTATGTTCGCTTGTTATATTTTAATGTTTCATTTGTTTAATCATCATGTTGCATTAAAAAGAGTGATTTGGATTCTTATTTGGTTTATGTGCTGGTTATTAAAAATAACAACATAATATTTATTTTGACAAATAAATATTAAGGGAATAATACCCTAGAAGTATTTGAGCCATGTATGCTCACTATTCTGTAGCACAAAATAAGCACACCGCATATATATATATATAAGTATATATATAAATATATTTGAAAAAGAAAAAGAAAAAGAAAAGGAGGAGACCGGCCCGAGCAGCCCCATCGACCCCCCGCTCGCCGCTCGACCCCCTGCTCGCCGCTCGACCCCGCGCTCGCCGCTCGACCCCCTGCTCGCCGCTCGACCCCCTGCTCGCCACTCGACCCCACGCTGCGCGGCCCAACCAGGCCGACGGCCCAGCAAGAGCTGCGCGCGTCCGCGCGCCGCACCGAGCCTCCGTTGCCGAGGAGTCGCTGACGATGGGGCCTCGAAGTGGAACCCACGTGTCATCGCGCCCGCTGAGGTCACCCGACCGGCCGTGCGCGCTCGCGTCAGCACTGTTCCCCAGCGTCGCTCCTAAGCAACCTCCCTCGACCGCTCGATCCAGTGTCGCCCCGCATCGACGCGCGCCCGCAAGCCACCTGGACCGACCAGCCCGCGTAAAGTTCCCACGGCCGCAGGCAATATTCTCTGCGCGCGCGCGCACCTGCGCTGTCGCCGCAGTGGAACGCTGCCGCCATAAAGAACCTCGACACCCAGCGTTACCTAGCCCTCTCTCGCTGTTCTCTGGACCCAATTCGAACCCCAGCTGCTGACTTGGACATCCCTTGACCGCTCGATCAAGCAAAGCTGTGATCGGCCGTCCGTCTGCTACCTCCCACCGCGTCCGCCCTATAAAGCAAGCACCCCGGCACCCTAGGGTTCCCAGGTCGCCGCCGCCGGAGCTGAGGAGGGAGACCGTCGACTCGGAGCCGCTGCTGCTGCGTCGAGGGCAGGAAGGAGGAGCAGTACCGCGAGCCGAAGCCGCTTGGACTTGTACCGCACCTCCATCCTCTTCGACCGTCGGTGAGCACCGCCATCGCCGCCCTCTCGAACCCTCCGCCGTGCTATTGGCCATGGCGCTCCGCCGTGAGCGCGTAGGCCCAGGTCACTACCGACCTCACTGGACACACCCGCACACACACACGAGACTAGCCGAGCCCCTCGGACCACGGCATCGGGAGGATGCCGGAATGGAAGCCGCCCAGTTCATCGCCGCGCGCCGAGCTCCGCCGTGGCGAGATCACCCAGTCGCCTTTCTGTTGAGCCTCGACCTCCGTTGTTTCTGGATCCACACTCGCCTTGATGAGACGGACCCCGTGCACCCTAGCTCTGCGTTTGCCTCACCAGAGCATCGACCCGAACCACCTTGTCGTCGATGTGTCAGTACGTTGCCGCTCCAGAACGCCGTCGTTCACCGTCGTTCCTGCCACCATCGACCACCCTCGAGGAGCAGGAAGAAGCTGGGAAGCTCCGCCGTGATGAGCTGCATCGAGTGGGCAAGATGGAGACCGTGGACCCTCTCGGAGTGCCGTTGCCGTGCACCGAGGACCTGTCGAAGCTCCGCCGTGGGAGTTGCTGCCCGCGCGGACTCCGCCGTGTGTTTTGGTCACCGCCGGCACCTCGAGCAGGCATTGCGTGACTCCAACCGTCCATCGACGCCACCAATTGGAGCTGTAGTGACTCGGTGTGAAGTGTACATCGAGCACCATTGCCATCGAGCCACCGTCTGCCGTCGAGCTCGACACGGAAGTGAAGCTGTCGCCCTGAAGCCCATCGACGTGATCATCGTGAAGTCCCGAAACCGATGGGCGGGTTAATGGCATCGGAGATCCTTTGTGGCACCAGGAATCGAGGGTTCTTCCGCCGCCGATCGTCGAGGAAGAACTCCGCGTTCGAGCCGATCTCGTCCGAGACAGATCACGCGCTCGAACCGATCCGCGAGTTCGAGCCTTCGACAAACCGACCCTCGAGTTTGACCCTTCGAAGAACCGACCCTCGAGTTTGACCCTTCGATAACCGACCCTCGAGTTTGACCCTTCGACAACCGACCCTCGAGTTCGACCCTTTGAAGAACCGACCCTCGAGTTTGACCCGTCGGAGGACAGACCCTCGAGTTTGACACCTCGACGCGTCGACCCTCGAGTTCTACACCTCGAGATCGTCACCCTCGAGCGCTGTCCGACGTAAGGCACGTCGCCAGGACCAAGCCCCCGACTCGATGGCCGCCTACGTGTTCGCCTTGATGACCCGAGGACGATGCACGAGTTAGCGAAGTCCTGGAGCAGCCCCTCGCCGGATGTTTAACCTCGCCATCACCGCCCGAGCTCCGCTGTGGGAGAAGAGCAGTCTCTCCGCCTTCGAGCGTACCCCTCGAGCGCATAACCCTCAAGACAGTACCCTCGAGAGCGAGCACCGTTGTGGGAGCAGAGCAGTCTCTCCGCCTTCGAGCGTACCCCTCGAGTGCATAACCCTCGAGACAGTACCCTCGAGAGCGAGCACCGTTGTGGGAGCAGAGCAGTTTCTCCGTCTTCGAGAGTACCCTCGAGAGCATACCCCTCGAGTTCTAACCCTCGAGACAGTACCCTTGAGAGCATACCCCTCGAGAGTATACCCCTCGAGATCGTAATCTTGAGACCGTAACCCCTCGAGCCCTTGTTCTTTTCAGAAAATGGTTAAATCTTTGAAAATTCATATCTAATTCATACGAGCTCGGAAAATTATGATCCACATATCCAAATTTTCTATAAATCGAGCCCTATCTATCTAGGCCATGTTTGAGTGTATTTGGATCATCTATTTTGCATTCGTTCTTTGTGCTAATCTATAGGGGTCGCTTCCGCGACCGTTAAATCTCGTTACAGGCTCGAGCGAGGACAAGCTTGACGACAGTGACTACCAGGAGAAGTCCGATAGCTACGTCAGTGAAGGTGCCACACCCCATCCAACCTCATAGATCCCATTACGCATGACAATTATAGTTTGGCTAGTGCTTTAAATTCATGTTGCTATAATGCTATGCCTGTGCTAGGACTGCATGATAGAGTATGTATTTGATGAGCCCTACCTTGTTGTAAACTATCACCTACTTATCCGCTGTTATGCTAGCCACCTGCTTATCTGCTATACTTATAATTTCTATACTTCACTCGCTTACATTTTAATGCGACGTGATGAACCCGGAGAAGGCCTGGAGGGTGCCAGGCTGGATGTGTGAGTTGATGTTTCAGATGAGTATGTGAGCTGATGATGTTATATCCGGGTTTGGGGTGGAGCTTACGGCAGGGAGTAGGGCGAGGGTTGAGTCGATCGAGCCGGGATCTACGACGAGCTTTTGGAGCAAGTCTTGCCAGGGAATGGTTCTGGACATTCCCATGTGAGGAGCCTGTGGCGGGCTAACTGAGATGTGATGGTGGTCCTTGGGTGTGATCCTCGGAAAGGTGGAGCCCGGGATGAAGGTGCCGTGGTAGCACGTTAAAGATAAA
>CM041642.1:6105047-6165541 GCA_023333625.1 Bothriochloa decipiens
ACTCCGACACTGTGGATTTTCCCTTCGCGGAAATCAAGGTCGTTTCAAACATGAAGTGCTCTTAGAATGGGTTGGAAGAAACAGATAGAAAATTCCAAGGATCTCTCACATAGTAGGTTGTCGGCGCAAATGCGGAGCCACCAAAGAACCCTAGCAACCCACCGAAGAACGGCACGGCGATGCCAACCAGAGCTGTAAACACTGCACGGACGACAGAAGATGCATGGATCAACAAATAAATGATGAACATAATACGCCAATCAATAGGTTTTCATGGACACTAAACTATGCATGTAATCAGATCAGATCGGTTAAAATGTGTTGAATATATAAGTCCTTACCAACATAGAGTGAGCGCGCTATCAAACGGAGAGGCAGGCCTGGCGTGAACCGGAGCTTCTTCACCAGGAACGTCTCGAGCATGTCGAACACGGGCGTGGCGTAGATCTATTAATTATAGATGTGTCATCGATCGATCACAAAGAAGGAATCAAGGTACAGTATGTAGCTGTGCATATGAGATATTTGGGAACCTGGTAGCTGCCGATGACGTGGACGACGACGAAGATGTTGGCAGCGGCGATAAGCCAGCGTGGCTTCTCGAGGGTGATGAGGATGTTGTCATCGACGGCGTTGCCGAAGACGTAGTAGCCCACGAACGCGACGGGGAGGTAGCAGATGGCGACGACGATGTAGGCGAGGACGACGCCCTGCCACATGGGCTTCTTGGACGGCTTGTCGGGCGTGGACGGGATGGTGGCCTGGATCTCCAGCACGACGTTGTGTCCCGCGTACGCGAACGCCACGTCCCCCAGCGCGCTCAGGAAGTTGAAAGTCTGCCCCGTCGCCGTCGACGCCTTCTTGCTGTAGTCCACGTCCGCGTGCCGCCCCTTGTGCGCCGACGCCGCCCATGCAATCGTCGAGTAGCTGCTTTGCATTGCATTGTGTAATCATCATTCAATTGATCATGATCCGATCCAAGCATTACTTTAGTAATCATTCAAGTCGCTAGTAATGACGACACAGACAGATGGCAGATGATCGATCAGAACCTGAGCGACATGATTGCGGCGTCGAGGGAGACGAGTGTGATGGAGTTGAAGTTGAGGAGCTGCGAGAGGAGCAGGTGGATGGAGGCGAAGATCATGATCCACGAGGGTGCGGAGGGGCTTGCAGTCCGGGCCACAGGCGACGGTGTAGCACTTCTCGAGCGACTTGCCGCCGGTAACCATGTAGACTATGCAGACGCCAACCTCGACGATGAGCTGCTGCGGGACGACGATCCAGAGGCCCAGCTTGTCGCCGAACGCGTGCTGTCCCAGCTCGTGGTAGCGGTCGAAGCGCTTCCCCGGGACGCACTCGTGCATCTCGACCATCTGCCACAGCGTGTACAGGGTGATCACCCAGGACAGGAGCATGGCGACCACGCCGGGACCCCTGTTCAGTTCATTCGATCGTGCAGATCCATCCATCAAGGCATCAACCAATGAATCGCAATGCAAGGCGGCAAATAAATATATAAATCTCTAGTCTTGATCAGATGAATGTACGAAGTACGTATATACTACAAAGATGAGATCATACCATCCGAGCTCGGACATTGCGTAGGGCAGGCTGAGCACGCCGGCACCGACCATGGCCGTGACATTGTGGAAGGCGGAGTACCACCACTTGGCGTTCCTGGACGAGGTGATGGGCAGCCAGTCATCGATGGCCTTGTCCTCCTTCTCCGTCGACATGCTCGAGGGCGGCGCCATCTCGATCTCCGATGGACGACGACACGCCGCCAAGGGAGGAGAGGGAGAGGAGGAGGACGCGGTCAGTTAGTTGCGGCCAGAGGAAAAATGGGATCTGGAGTAGCCAACACTGGGAGTAGCCCGGGGAGGATCCTCCGTGGATATAGATATAGGATCCCCGTTGCCCCTCTCGTGAGATCACCCACGGTCCTACCACTCCTTAGTCTGTAGGTGGACCCTAATTGATGCATGGCCTCCCTAATCAGCGGAGGTAACAGCTTACCTTACTTTGGATTCTTTGTCCCATCCCTAGTCACGCGGGCGGCAGATCCTTTCCACACAAAATATGGTCCTTCCGCAACTGAATCGAGCCAGATCCGGGCCATCAGGAAGCTAAGACGAGGGAGCTAACTATCGAGCTGGCAATCCGCCATGCATGGACGAGGGAGCACGTAGGTAGGAGGTGTACGGCCAGGAGATATATTTAAGTTTGCTGCTTAATTTTATTGCTCAAACATACTAGGCAAAAGATTTGCAGGAGCGAAATGAGCCAACCCTAGGACCCGCCCCTGGCTCCCTCCCCACCGCCGCCGCCGCCGGCGCTTCACCCCTCCCCATCCTGCCCTCGCCCTGCTTCCCCTCCGCTCTCCCCACCTCCCCAGCTCACTTGGCTCGAGATGGCGCGACTCTGCAGCCCATGACGGGCCCCAGATCCATCTCCGCCGACCGGCGTCCGGGGCCGCCACCATGGGCGCCAGGCCGTCCGCGGCCACCGGATCTGCCGGCCCGCGGTCCTCGGCAGTCAGCGCAAGGGCCCCATCCGCCCGGCAACCCACGGCTGCGTCCAGCGCCGTGTCCTCGCGGGCGCACGCGGGTGCTGCTGACGGGATGGAGTCCCCCGTGCGCGACGGCGACGGTGACCCTCCACCCTCCACCACCCCCACCCCCACCGCCGCCGCCGCCTGCAGCAGCAAGTCGCCGGCCACCCAGGCGACGGCTCCCGACCCCGGCTCTTCCGCCTCGCGAGCCGGCAGATCGACCGGTGTCCCCAGCTTCGCCATCGGATCTGCCGCTGCACCATCATCACTGACCTCCCTCGTGGGCGCGTACGACGCCGATGCCATTCTGCCCGCCCTGGAGATCATGCTCGCCGGAGAAGTCTCTGGGGCGCTGTCCCAGGCTCCATGCCCGCCCATGGGGCCGCCGATGCTGGGCACCGTCGCCATGACCACCAATGTGCAAGCCACAGTGGGCGCCAGGACCATTCCCGTCGTGACACAAGGTGGTGCCTGATGTGAATGGAAGGGCGGAGGAGGATGTTGTGACCATCGAGGATGTTCTCGATGATGAGGACGACGACGAGGTTGAGGATGTAGCACACATCGGCAGCTCCTCCCTCTCTCCACATGCTCTCCAATTTGTCCCTGCCAGTCATTTAGCTGGCAGAAGCAAGTTCTGGCGTCGATAGGAAGACGCCGGCGCAGAAAGCTCCGATGACGATATCGCTCCTGTGGCCACGCGTTCGTCGTACCTGGAGGCCGCACGCAAGGGCTCGGCCACCGGATGGTCGTATTCCTGTCCTCCATTGCCTTGGCCGCCGTGGATGGGTCTCTGGCCCCAGCGCTGATGGGTGGCGTGAGATCCTTGCACAGCAGGAGACGTATCATATGGCCGCCTCAGTTAAGCCTCGCCTGAAGCAACTCCGGCAGGCCAAGAGGATTCCGGAGGTGCTCCACGGCAGATGCTTCAAGTGCCTCTTCTACTCACACTGTGTGCACTGCCATGGCCTCCACCATCTGGCCAGGGAGTGCAAGCGACCTCGAGCTGTGCCATCGACAGCGAAGGGTGCTGGCGCAGCTTGCGTCGTCAACCCACCTGCCTCCCTACACGGTCCTCATGGCAGTCCGTCGAGTTCGAAGGTGGCTATGCGGGTTGGAGCAGATAGAGCTCGACGACGACGCAGGCGGCACAGGAGTACACCCACATTGGATATCAGCACGAGTGCGCCGACCAGCCCCACTGACAACGTTGATGCTACACACCGTTTTGCTGCACCGGATCCCCTGGTGTCGGAGCTTTGTGCGGAGGAAGAGCCTCTGGCACAGGTTGATCCCATGTTGGAGGAGCTTGCCGCTTCTCTCATCCTGGCAACAAGAGCACCAGCGGTTGGGTGCCCACCTTCTGCACCACCAGTCGCCTGTGTTGGGGTGAAAGCATTGTTGTCGGTCGCTCTTTCCTCAGTGGAGGCTTCCCTAGAGATGGCCCAGGGGACAGAGGTTGAGCTGTCCGACTTGGCCACACCCCCAGAGGAGGACGGTCTGAGAGCAGAGGACGCTGATGAAGGCACAGAGATAGAGGACGCCGATGGAGGCACGGAGACAAAGGACGCTGGTGCTTGCGTCGTCTTCTGCAAGAAGATGTTTAGGAAGGCTCCGGAGCCGCTGCTTCCAAGACCGGCCTCACCTCCAAAGAAGCAGGCCAGCAAGCCGAGGACCAGAGGAGCTAGAGGGACACTAGCTCCCACCCGCTGTAGCCTACATCTGGCCGCTCGTCCTTCCTCCACGCCGGTGGCACAACATGCTCAGCTCAGGCTTATGCGCGAGCTGGACTTTGTCGATGACGAGTCATCAGCGCCGGATGCAGCAATCACTGAGTACATTGAAAACTTTGGATAGGACCTTCCTGAGAAAGCGATCAAGGCACTACGGACTGCGGCGAGGCTTGACGATATAGAGCTTTGCAAAACCCTAGCTGCAATTGCATCGGAATTAGGGACAGACATGATGGAGGTCCCATGATAGTGCAACTAGAAGATGCACATCGGTTATTTTTAGAATGTGAGAAGTCCGTTTAGTCTTCCACACCCAGCTTGACAGTCTATCAAACCTGGGAGGTTATTTGCGCTGCTTGCGCATGTAATTCTCTATTCTCCTTATTCATATAAGCCGGAATTATTTCGGGCCCTTAAAAATTAATTTTATTGCTCTGCACTATTTCAGACATTGACTGAGGAGCAGAGAAGAATTGTTCAGCAATCGATCACCGATTGATTCCAATTTCTATGTTGTTAGCTAGCTAGAATAGGTTCTTTGCATTGACACGGCACAAAAACCGCACAACGCGCGTGCGGCCAGCGGTCAACCTAAGCCCAAGGGTTCATTGTGCCGCGGGCCGCTAACAACATGCAAGCATGCATGCTCTGTGGCAGATGTCAAAACGAGACCTGTACTGTATGTACGACCACCGCCCAATACCAATGCAAGTAGTGCATTTTGTAAGTAGGGATGCTGAACCTACAAAAGTTGGGCAACACTAGGGTATTGTCCTTGAAATGTCATAAGCTTCACGGAGGTGGAAGGCCGCTAGATGTTGACTGTACATGGATTTTTTTCATCAATGTCTGAAAACTTTGCAACCCATGCCAATCCATCCTACATTCTTCCCTCTCACTTCAATGAGAATTGTCGCATGTCAAATTAGATTTTATTTTGACAACATATCAAAACAGGGCACGTTTAAATCAACCAACTAAGCTAGAATCTCTAGTAATAACTAGATATTGCAACCATGCATGACTTGTTATTTTTATCCGGAATCCAAATTCTACCATCAATCTCTTTGCACCAGAGTTTTGTTATCTTTAAGGGATTCAAGTATTTTTTTTAGAAAGGAAGGGATTCAAGTATGCCCAAAGATTGTTTAAAACGTACTCTAGTCTAGAAGAAAAGTTCAAAAATGCTCCGACTTACAGTCATCAACTCCTATACCGTACAAAAGTATAAGTAGCTTCATATTCGTTCTAAGTAAAACTATCATAAACTAGAAGAACATAAGTGTTATTAGATTCATTACGAAATATAATTTCATAGTTTACTTATTTTGAATGGTGAATATGTTCAGGTTAACACTCTCTTCTATGTAGTTTTTTTCCCTAGGCTCAATTATTTTTTGAAACATAGCATAGACATTAGCAATCTCAGTTTTTGACGATCTAGAAAAATGAAAGGTCCACGCTTACTCAACGTACCTTAAGGATCTCTTGATTTAAATTTTAAATAGAAAAAACAAAATATCAGTAAGGTTTTTGACTGAAAAAAGGCGGCCCCTCCTAATTTCAGAAACGGAAAGGCCCCTATTTGTCATCATTTTTCTTTCTCTAGTGAACCAATATTGATGAAGATGTTAGGCATAGAATTTCAGCCGGTTGGTTGAAATGGCGTCAAGCTTCAGGCGTCCTCTGTGACAGAAGGGTGCCTTAGAAGTTAAAAGGTAAGTTATATGATGCTGAATGTTAGCCTACAAAAAGGCGACATATCCAGCAATTGAGTGTAGCAGAGATGCGTATGTTATGGTGGTGTTGTGGGCACACAAGGAGGGATAGAGTCCGGAACGACGATATTCGGGATAGGGTTGGGTGGCACCAATTGAGGAAAAATTGATTCAACACCGGTTGAGATGGTTTAGCCATGTCCAACTGAGGCCTCCTGAGGCGCCGGTGCGTAGTGGGGTTCTAAAGCGGGTCGATAATGTAAAGAGGGGTAGAGGTCGACCTAAACTGACTTGGAACGAGTCGGTTAAGAGAGACCTTAGAGAGTGAAATATCCCTAAGGATTTAGCTATGGATAGGAGCGCTTGGAGACTAGCAATTAACGTGTCTGAACCATAATCTTTGTTCTTGTATTATTTATGTGTTCTTTGTTTCCATGCCTCTTTTGGGTTTCATCTCTAGCCTACCCCAACTTGCTTGGGACAAAAGGCTATGTTGTTGTTGTTGTTGTTATAGTGAACCTGGCATGTAAAACCTTGAAAAGTTTTACAAATATATCCTCCAAGACAAGACCATGACTTACCACTCCACTCATCACTGCTAAATTAACAAATGCTAATGGTTTGAGGACGATGTGGAATAGGATGGTTATTCCACTTCTTCTTTTTTTTTGGGTTGGGGCCCCCCCCCGCCCCCGCGGTTCTCCCTGTTCTACTGTTTGGTTATGAGGGAATAACGACGATTGGTGATATTTTTATCACACCTGTTCTACACCTTAACATGGTTCTAGCGCATGTCCCACTAGTCAATTGGAGATATTTTTATCACACCTTGAATTCTCTGTTGCTCTAGCTCAGCCTGTCCGCCTCGGCTGCGTGCGCCCTACTCACCCAGCATTGGATCCACCGATCTCAACCTCCACTTGGACCTGGTCAGGCTGCGGCCAAGCTTTCCTTCCTTGTGACCTGTTGTCTGAGTTCCCGTAGGTAGCGCGGACCCTCGACCTCGTTCTCCCACTATCTAAGTCGTCCGTCTACCGGCAGCCGCGACCGCTCGAGCTCGTCTCCTGTCATTAGAGGTCATTCGCTCGCTTGCAGTCACGTCCACCGATCCCCATCTACAATGGTTGCCCAAGCGCCGAATCCACTTCTCATTATCTGCCCATGGTTGCTCGAGCTGGTCCTTCGGTTGCTGCCAACTGAGCCGGTTCTCGGGCAACCTGAGCCCGCGACAAAACAAGTAGAAGGGAGGAGTGATGAAGGAAGAAGAGAAAGATGGGAGGAAATGGCGTAAATGAGGGACGAGCCTGTCCCTCGTTTTCAAGGGAGGGATGGCCCATTTTTAAAAATATTCCTAGTATATTTTCTATAGTTTTTGTCCAAACCGTATATTTTCTGTAGTGGACGATCCCATCTTCAGTTATCTCTTTATCTCTTAATATACTATAAAAGAGCAAAGAAATTAAAAAATAGCTCTCACCTAAAGTTTTATACCCACCATATATCTTAACCCTTGGATTGCTAAACATCTTTAAATCAAACAGTAAATCTTAATTGAGTTGTGGGCCATCTACCATCCGTAACAAATCTTACGTGTTCCTGCCGTGTTAAACATCTTCGCGGTGCTACTTTTTTTCACCCGAGAATTATGTACCCGCTGGCAATACCCACATGCCCACGGTATATGTCCTCCCTCACTCAATGCTCGTATACCCATCGCCGTACCCCGGATTCGTGAAACACCATCTAAAAGATCTTCATCGATCCTTGCTGCCGCCTCCGCCTCACCCCTAATTAATCTCGCCGATGACGCTGATCACCGTGTACGCGCATTGGCCGTTCGCCAAGATCAAGGGCATCGGCTGGGACTGGGGCGCCGTCATCTGGCTCTTCACCATCGTCACCTTCGCTGCTTCCTCAACGGCAAGCCGGCAAGCAGTGGAACAACGTGTTCGACAATAAAATGACCTTCGCCAACGAGCTGGACTTGGCAATAGCAAGCGCGAGGCGCAGTGGGCGATCGCGCAGCGGTTCTTGCACAAGCTGCAGTAGCCCGAGGCGTCGGGCCTCTTCAACACGTACCGACAACAGCAACGACTTCATCGAGCTCTCTGAGATGGCCGACCAGGTCAAGCGCCGAGCAGAGATCGCCAGGCCTAAGGGAGCTGCACAGCTGAAAGGGCACGTGGAGAGGTGGTGTAGCTCAAGGCGCTGGACATCGATCGACACCATCCAACATAACCGTGTGATCGATCAGCATAGCTACACGTTACATGAATGGAGTGATCAGACATCGATGCAGGGCTAGCTGTTCATGCCATCGATCGATTTGGAGGACTTTTTTCTTCTTTTTGTTTCGAAAGGGGGTGAGGAACACTAGGATTCAGATTTATTCGTTTTCTTTTAAGCCTAATGGAGTCAGGAGATATCTAGGGTGACATAAATAACTTGAAACTGTAGAATTTGATCGAAGGAGATATGTTCGTTTGTTGCAGAGTTGAATAATTCCAAGGTTATTGGCTAAAAAAATCTCGTCGCCACCATTCACTTGAACCAGATGGATGCATGGAAGAAAGCGAGCATACCAGTGCCGATCAGGTTTTTACCCATAGTAGCCTTCCGCATAGGTAAATCAACTAGCTTTGGACGTTGCTCTCGGATCTGTGAAAACCTTCTAATCCAGTATAAGATCAGACTTGCTTACTATTTATGTTTCTAATATAATATTTATTTCCATATTAGACCGTTTACTTTAGCCCACCTCATATTAGAGCTTTATAGCTCAAAAGTGAGCTAAAATGTTTAAAATCTTTTAGAGCTCTAAAGTTTAGAGGAAAATTTGGTTAAATCAAAATACACAATTACAATTTACAAAAAAATATACATGTATCCTATTAAAGAAAATTACAGGGCATAACTTACTTTTTAAATATAATGTCATTGCGCCACAATCAAAGATGAGTGTGTCGCACGACACATGCTGTTGGTACCTTGACCGCGCAACATGATCTTCTGATATACGTTTCAATCCTATTAGAATCTATAAGACGCTTCAATTCTACCCTTTGTGTCCACCTAGCTCTGCATCTGATAGCCTAGACACGCTTATCATTGATATTGTTGACGGTCATTTAATCAAAACACCGATAGATCTTCAATTTAATTTTGCATGCTCCGCTGCCACATTAGATGGCTGCGTCGCAACGCTTTCTAATCCAGTAAGATCAGACTTGCTTGCTATTTAAGTTTCTAATATATATTTTCATATTAGATAGATTATGCTTTCTAATTTGGTGCTTACTTTAGCTCACCTCACATTAGAGCTTTAGAGCTCAAAAGTGAGTTAGGTGTTTAAAAGCTTTTAGAGCTCTAAAATATAGAGGAGATCATAGGCCTTAATTTGGTTAAATTAAAATATAGAATTACAATTTACAAAAAAAAATATACATGTGCCCTGTTAATAAAAAATTAAAAGACATAACTTACTATTTAAATATAATGTCATCTTTCCACAATCATAGGTGTGTGTGTGGCACGGCACATGTCGTTGGTGCCTTGACCGTGCAACATGGTTTTCTGATATACGTTTGAATCCTATTAGACACTTCAATTCTAGCTTCTGGATCTTCATTTTTATTTTACATGCTCCGCTACCACATTAGACGGCATGTGAAGCACTCACAACGCTTTCTAATCAGTAAGATTATACTTGCTTACTATTTAAGTTTCTAATATGCATTTTCATATTAGATAGATTATGCTTTCTAATTGACAGCTTACTTTAGCCCACCTCACATTAGAGCTTTAAAGCTCAAAAGTGAGCTAAAGTGTTTAAAACTTTTAGAGCTTTAAAGTTTAGAGGAGATCATAGACCTTGCACTTGAAGAACATGAATTATTGTATTTATTTCTTGTTAAATATTTTATGAACTAATATCAATTAAGATTTTTAGACTATTGAATTTTTGGGCTAAAGTTTGTCTTCAGTTCTGATTATTGGCTTTGTACATAAATTTATTTTATCATAAAAAAATAATAAATATATGTATATAACCCTTCTATTGTAAATAAAGTTTTACAACACATGAATGCTTAAAAAGAAAATATATAGTAAAAATTGAAAACCAACAGATACAATTGTAAAAAATATTAGATTAAAAAAGATGAGAATAATAGGAGATAAGAAAGTAATGATAATCAAGCTAGAAAAAATATATATATATATATATATCTTTACGCACGTGCGTGCGGCACTTGCATGTTAACTAGTACCTAAAAAAGTGGACATTTCCATGTTCCATCTCTCGTCATCCTACAAATCAAACACATGCTAAGGACTACGTTACGCAAAATATCAATTTCAAGCTCGAAGCAATCCACCAGACGGTCAAAGTACGGACGCCACAAGGGTCGAGATCCAAAACCACCAAGAAAACTACTGGCACATCTCAGTCTTACTGCCCCCAAACTACGGCACTGAGGCCAGTTCAGTGCAGTAATCTTCTCACCCTTCGTCAAATGTCAACTCTACAGCATATTGTGCTCTCGGTGGTATGGTGCCAACCATTTCAAAGTTCGCTTTCTAATAAGGTGACCTCTCCACTCAAAAAAAAATCCAGGAACTCAGTCTTCAAGATCAATGGACAATATTGCTCGCTAGAATGTAGTCCTCATTATACTTAAAAAATGTAGTCCTCATAATAGCCAGAGGCACAAATCAGCTGCGAGAAAACTCCTAAGGCCCCTTTGAGATGCGAAAATATTTCCTGTATTTTTCATGTGAAATAAAATTGGTTACTATGAAATTTATGTACAATTTGCGTGAAAGTCTTGTGTTCCAAAGAAACCCTGAGAAGTTAAAAAATTAAGGCCCCTTTGAAATGCGGGATTTTTTTCCTGTTTCTTGTGTTTTAAATTAATTCCTATAAAATTTATGTGCGATAACTCTAAAATTCCTATGTTCCAAAGAAATCCTTGTTAGCCCAAGAACCCTACATCACATCAAGATGGTTTTATGTACCAATCACTTCCACCGGAGACGAAACGAGGCCTTGGTCTGCACTCTACTTTGTGGTCCACTGACAATACCACCGGTGAGAGTCGTATTCAATTTGGTGGTCTAGTTTGCTCTCCGGTGTGTAATATAAATGCTACCTTCTTCACACTTCACAGGCAAACTACAAAGAACAAGGAGCTGATGGACGTGGCCTACCTCTTTGTTCTCGTGTTCCTGTTCTTGATCCTGAGTTCTCCCTCCGAATCCAACAACCAAATAACACAATTACAGCCACTCCGTCATGGAGACATACATGTCTCTAAAGACGAGGTCTTCGCTCTTGGTTTCTTCTCCCCAACCAGCTCCAGTAAGAATTTATACCTTGGAATTTGGTACTACAACATCCCCAAGCGCACCGTGGTGTGGGTCGCAAACCGTGACAGCCCCATCACCACTTCATCAGCGAGGCTCTCCATCACCAACAATCTAACGCTCTCGTTGTCCGACTCAAAAGGGTACACTCATTGGGCAACCACAAGCAATGTCACCATGGGAGACGCTACAGCCTTCGCCACACTGCTTGACACAGGGAACTTTGTCCTTCAAAGCGGGGGGGACACTATATGGCGAACGTTTGATCTCCCGACCGACACCATCCTTCCAACCATGAAGTTCTTGTTTTCCTGTAAGGCACAAGTTGCCATGCGCCTTGTTGCATGGAAAGGCCCTGATGACCCATCTACTGGGGACATCTCCAGCAGTATTGATCCTAACTCCAACCTTCAGTTGTTCATCTGGAATGGAACTTCACCGTAGTTCCGCACTGCTATTGTTACCAATGATCTCTCGGTGTCTGGCATCACGTACCAGAGCCATGCTACCTATGTCTTGTCCCAATCGGTGTTCAGCACAGGAGACGGATTCTACTATGCTTATACGGCCTCTGAGGGCTCACCCTACACACGTCTGTTGCTTGACTACACCGGCAACATGAGGCTCCAGATCTGGAACAATAACTCGTTGCTATGGAAGGCCGTTACTGAGGTGCCTCGTGCCTGTGATCTCTATGCCTCAAGTGGCCCATTCGGTTACTGCGACCACACCAGGGTTGCCCCAGCGTGCCAGTGCATAGATGGGTTTGAGCCTATAGATGCTCTCAACTCTTCAAGAGGGTGCCGAAGAAAGGAAGCTCTGGAATGCGGACAGGAAGACCGTTTCCTGACATTGTCTGGAATGAAGATTCCTGACAAGTTTGTGCACATCAGGAACAGAAGCTTCGACCAATGCCAAGCTGAGTGTAGTAGAAATTGCTCGTGCTTGGCGTATGCCTATGCCTACACGGTAATGATGGCACCATGGGTGACACATCGAGGTGCTTGCTTTGGACCGGGGTTCTCCTCGACATGGGAAAGGCTAGTGTTTCACCTGAGACAGAGACCTTGTACCTCAGGCTTGGACGATCTCCTGGTATGCCCACTTCCATGACCACAAAAGTGTTTTTTTTTCTTTTCAAAACGTTATTCCAATTTCCATTGCATCAACAGAAATAGCTAAGTTGAATAAAGTAGAAATCAGGGGATCTAAGAGACAGAACAAGCCTCAAGTGTTCTTTTTCCTGCATGACAGTTATGCCTTTTGCTGTGTCATGACCCATGCCCATTATAAGTGAACTTATAATCTTAACTAGCATTTGCATAAAAATAAACCGTAACACACGATCTGCTTTTTCTCTCGCACTTCAACAAGTACCAGTGCCATCTAGCATTTTTTTAGTACTCCTTTTTTTTATGAAAATATGGCAGGAGCCACAATGATCAAATATATATAAGAAGAGGTTTAACCTACAAAACTATTATGAGATGGTTTACAAAATAGAAACAAGGTCTAACAACTAAGGTTAAAAAAATGAAAGCCACCGTCCAGTGCGGGAAAGGTAAACTAAAATGTGCACAATCATATCCGATGAAACCCAGTATTTACGATGCTAATGCCATTTTAGAGAGCTGCAAAATTCAAATTTGGGCGATTTGTACCTTTTACTATATATATGAGCATATATACTGCAGCCTAGCTATTCACAATATCACATTACCCTAACCCATCAACGCTCACTAGTGTGGAAAGGAGAGGGTAGGGTTTTTAAGTGTTACTTGATGCAGAAGTTCTAATATGATAATATTTATATGCAGTTAAAAATAAGAGCAAACTAGCAAAGATTTTACTCCCCAGCATTGCATGCCCGCTGCTACTCGCATCTGCAGCCCTTCTCTGGACATGCAAATACAGAGGTACACCGTACACAAACAACAAGCAGGCATGTTCTCCAAATCCAACGTTCTTGAGTTAGTGTTAAAAAAGTACACTGATGTTTTACAGCAGGTAAAGAAAAACAAAAGGAAGTCCAAAAGAGAATGGTGCTAGAATGCTTGAGATCTACAGATGAAGATGGGGATGACGATATAGAGTGCACTTTTATTAGCTTTGAAGACATTGCCACGGCAACAGACAATTTCTCAGAGTCAAATATGCTTGGGAAGGGAGGTTTTGGAAAAGTTTACAAGGTATGATAAAAAGGTTTTACATTGATAATTACAATGACTAGCAAAAATATGAAATTCCAAACAAAACATGTAGGGAATAATGCAAGGTTCAAAGGAAGTAGCCATCAAGAGGCTTAGTAAGGGTTCTGGACAAGGCACAGAGGAGTTCAGAAATGAAGTAGTCTTGATTGCAAAATTGCAGCATAGAAACCTAGTTAAACTTCTCGGTTGCTGTATTCATGAAGATGAGAAGCTATTGGTATATGATTACTTGTCCAATACAAGCTTGGATTACTTCCTCTTTGGTACATTTAATTTCTAATTTTTCATACTACGAAAACTCCAATGAATATTTTTCATACATTCCTTACCACATGCTTCGTATGACACTTTTGTTATTATCAGATTCTGAAAGAAAGCCAATGCTACAGTGGCCAGCAAGGCATAAGATAATCCAAGGGATAGCTAGAGGAATTCTTTACCTCCATCAAGACTCAAGGCTAACAATAATTCATAGAGACCTCAAAGCAAGTAACATCTTGTTGGACAAAGAGATGATCCCTAAGATCTCAGATTTTGGTATGGTCAGGATATTCCACAGTGATCAGGACCATGCAAATACTAGCCGTGTTGTTGGGACATAGTAAGTAACTCTTGAACTACAAAATTAATTCACTTGGAATTATCTGCTTGGATTTGTTTGAATCATGCAAATATTACCTGGTGACTCATTTGTACAGTGGTTACATGTCCCCTGAATATGCAATGGAAGGTGCATTTTCAGTTAAGTCAGACACCTATAGCTTTGGTGTTCTGCTGTTGGAGATCGTGAGTGGATTAAAGATTGCTCACCACATCTTATCATGGATTTTCCTAATCTTATAGTATATGTAAGTATTGAGTGATGATCCCAATCAAGCTCTACTGCCTATAAAAATGTACTCACTTGCTGAGAATGTTCTCTCTCTGTTCAAGCATGGAACTTATGGAAGGATGGCAAAACAGATGATTTAGTAGACTCATCTATTAAGGAGAACTGTCCACTAGCTGAAGTTTCACGGTGCATCCACATAGGACTCTTATGTGTTCAAGACAGTCTGGACTGTAGGCCACTCATTTCAGAAGTTTTATCCATGTTGGAGAACAAAACCATACAACTCCCAGTACCAATCCAAGCAGTGTATTTTGTGCGAAGGGATGGTGAACCTGCAAGAATTGGCAACAATAGGGTATTGTCCTTGAATGTCATGAGCTTCACGGAGGTAGAAGGCCGCTAGATGTTGACTGTACATGGATAAGTGCATTTCAGCATATGTTGTTCATTTGCCTTTGAGTTTATTATATGAGCCGCTTAAAGCTGAACTTCACCGTGTACAGCAATGGAGGCATATATTCTCATGGCATGACGGAGGGTACTGCAGCGGATCCACAATATATGCCCATGCACAAGTATCTAAAGAGTTGCAGTCTTCCTAAATTTATGCAATTGTCTAAATACTTGTAATCCTCATGACTTTACAAAAAAAAAATTCTTTTCAACTAACACTCATGAAATTATGCATGGTAACATACATTGGATGCATGTCATAAATCCATGACATGTGCTCACGGTTACCCATGCAGACCATCCGTACCCATTTTTTCATGCGGCAAACTTTGCGAGTCATCCTACATTCCTCCCAACTCACTTCGATGAGATTTCTGGCATATCAAATTATATTTTTGTTTGACAACATGTTGAATTAGGGTACGTTTAAATCTCCTATTAAATTAGTGAGATAGAAGAGAGAATAAGATTATATTCAAACATGTAAATTTACGGGAACCAGCTAGCTAGAATCTCTAGTAATAATCTAGAATCCAGACATGACTCATTATTTTTATTCCGAATCCAAATTCTACGATCACTCTTTAGAATCCAGATTCTTGTAATCTTTAGGGGACTAGCTAAGATGCACGTGCGGCACGCACATGCGTTGATTTTATTTTCCATTTTCTAGGTTGATTGACATTATATTCTTATTTTATTGTTTGCAAGTTTTTAATCCTACATTTATGCATGTCTAAAAAATTTCTTTAAAATTAGAAAGTGTTATAAAATATTTTTTCTATCATACTTTTCTTGGATTTATATCCAAATTTAGAATAATTATTTATTTATTGGAATGCAAACAATATTCAAAAACCACTTATTTTAATGGCTAGTTGCATCCTTGACAACAACAAAAATTTGCAGCATGGGATTTAAGGTGTTCTTCCTTGCCTTTCTTCCCCTTCTTTTTTTCTTTGTTCTTTCTTCCTCCTACTATGTGAAAAAGACATTAACTTGGACATTCCCCCAAACTATTTGATGCCCTTTTCCTGCAAAACTGCATAAAGTAACATCTACAAATTTAGGGCCAATTGCATATATTTTTTTTGACATTTGTCAGTCATGATTCAAACAATTTTAGTGGCAAATGAAGCTCATATATAGTAATTTTCTATAGAACACTAAAGTGTCCTATTATAATTTCTAAGACATTTGAGAGAGTATTGGCCTCCTTGCACTCCAAATTTCCTTCCATCAAGAACATCTTAGCAATCATAGTTCGTTCTTGAGCAAATGCCAATTGCTGGACTGCTAGCGGGAATCCTAATAATGATATAAATTGAATGCTGATGACCTTACCTAAACCACCGAGCACCTCTCCAAGATCACCCAACAACATAAATTAGTGAATTTTTAGGGTCACCTAAATTAATTTTGCTTCATTTGTTGAAAGCAAGATCTACAAATTTAGAGCCACATTTGATCAAAGCAACATATATATTTTGACGTTTTTCAGGCATGGTCATTTTGTTAGGCATAGAAGTGCATACATGAGTATATAAAAAGGATTTTGATTTACATATATGAAAATCACATGCTCTTGCAATATATAACATGTATAAATACAAACTAACTTTAACATTAACAGTAGTACGGATTAATTGACAGATCAATTCCTTCGCTGTTTTAGTCTCCTTGATACAGAGTTTGATAGATTTTGTTTGTGTTTGTTATCACATAGTCAATATTCATAAAAAATAAACAATATTTCATATCCCAAAGCGTGATAACACAATCCATAAATTTGAAGAAATAATTATTCTGAGAAAAAGTGTTACCATGCATTGATAGACCTTGCAATTCATCTTTCCTGAAATAAAGAAAAACCAGTGTCTTGCACTTGTGTTCTCAACAAAATTTATTGGAAGCGTGATAACACGAGCCATAAATTTAAAGAAATAATTATTGTGAGAAAAAGTGTTACCAAGCATTGATAGACCTTGCAATTCATCTTTCCTGAAATAAAGAAAACCAGTGTCTTGCACTTGTGTTCTCAACAGCTACTGGCCTCATACATCATAGCTGCCTATCGTTCAGGTATGACCAGAAAATTACTTTCAGCCCTTCTTATACTTCTCTAACATGCATGACCTGCAATTAGCCTTTGCTTCCTTGTCAAGACCAATGCACGGTACAAAACTTTGCTTCCTCGGTCAACATGTATGAAGACCAGATTTTTGCTGTCATCGATCTGTTGTTGATGTGCGTCCTCCATGAATATAAATTAAAGAAAAACAGCACAACAAATATAAATTAAAGAAAAAAATCAAAGTGATGTCTCATGCATGGCCTGTACGTGCGTGCATGCGCACATACGTACAGTATACACCTAGGCCTTGCTTGCACGCACGGCATACATATATACGCGCCATGGATGCACAGCGACGCGCGTCAAACCGGTAGCCGTGTTCAGCAGACATACGTCCAGGTACACTCTCGACATCTGGGTTTTGATGGTCTTCGTGTGTAGATGTAGTGGATCGATCTGGCTAGCGGTGAAGAAGCTAACTCGACGAAAAGGCCCCTTCCGGCTGCAGATGCTGATTTCCGCCGCCTTCGCCCGTCGACGTGCTGCGCCGCCAGGGTCCCTGGCGAAGGGTTAGAGTTGGACACGTAGGTTGCTGGTGCGATGCGACTAATCGGCTCTCCCCTAAAATATTATGACCAGAGGATTTTGCTTCCCAATAAACTCTCGTATCGTTATATTTACATGAGGTGTTTGGCCAGGCCCACAATGGGTATTTTGATTTCGGGTGAATAAAAACAGCGTCCGTCAGCGAAATTGAACATTAAAAACATAAACAAATCTTACATCTTATGGGATGACCCATATATTAGAAAGCAAAGAGACCTGTTGTCCCTTAGATCAAGATCTAAGTTAAATCTAACAGTTAAAACATAGGGTGAGTTTGAATTCTAAGGTAACGTGTATTTTTTAATTTCTTCACTCTTTTATAATATAGATTATAATCAAATGAAATAAAGGTAGGCGGGTAAGTATACCCAACGATTGTTTAAAATGTACTATATATAGTCTAGAAGTTCAAAATGCTCCAAATTACACTCAACTCCTACCATCCGAAAATATAAGTAGCTTTATATTTGTTCTAAGTAAACTATCATTAACTAGAAGAACAAAAACATTAATAGATTAATTATGAAATATAATTTCATAGTTTACTCATTTTCAATGGTGGATATGTTAATACTCTCTTCTATAAATTTGGTTAGGCATACGATATGACAACGAAATTTGGTTTATGGAGTTTTCTTTTTTCCTTAAACATTAGACTATTATTTTTCGAAACGTAGCATAGACATTAGCAATTCAGTTTTGGACGACCTAGAGAAGTGAAAGGTCCACGCTTACTCAATATACCTTAAGGACCTCTTGATTTAAATTTTAATTTGAGAAATTATAATATAGATTTTTGACTGAAAAACGCGGTCAGCAACGTGGCCAAATCTCCTAATTTCAGAAACGGAAAGGCCCCTATTAATTGTCATCATTTTTCTTTCTCAAGTGAATCTGTCATGTAAAACTTTGAAAAGTTTTACAAAGAGTTAAATGCATGTAGGTCCATTAACTTGCAGCGGTGTCTCAAATAGGTCCACCAACTACAAAACCAGTTATCTAGCCCCGCAAACTTCTATACCGGTTCACTCCAGGTCCAGATGCCAAAATCAACCTGGTTTTGCTGACGTGGCAGGTCCACCGTGGACTGGACCCTGAGCCATTTATCAAAAACACGACGGGCGAGAGAGCTCGCCCGCGCACGCCCGCGACACACGATGGGACGGCGAGAGCTCGCCCGCGCCCGCCCATGCCCACGCAGCGGCGGCCTCATCCGGCGACCGCGCCCGCGGCGGACACGTGCTCTCTCGCACCTGGCGGTGGCGCCCGCGTCTAACCATGTCAAGCTCTGCCCCATCCTTGACGCCCAGGTCGGCCCACGGCGGCGATGGCGAAATCGCCGATTCGGCGCTCTGGGGAAGCTTCGCCTCCGTCCGGCCGTCGCGGGTGCGGGAGCTGGTGAGCTCCGCCCCGCTGCCGCGAGCGCGGGGGACCTCCACTTGGCGCCACAGTGCCCTGCTCCGGCTCGGCACGAGCGCGCGGGCCGCGACCTCGCCAGGCACGCGAGGGCTCCACCAGCCACTGAAGGCGCCGTCGCTCCGCCTCCGCTCCATCGCCACGGGCGAGGTCCTCTGGCACTGCGGTCGCAAGTTCCAGGGGTCCAGGCACCGAGTGCTCGAGTTCGAACTCCGCCGGCGTGAGTGCGAGGTCGCCTCATGGGTTCCTCCCGGTTGCCGGGGGTGTACACGCGAGCCTGGGGTGCCTCGCCCGGCCCACGCGCGCGGAGGAGCTGCTCCCGGCCGTTGTCGGAGCGCTGACGTGGGAGGTGGGATGAAGACGGACCATATGGTGCAGCAGGAGGGTATTTTTGATAAATGGGTCAAGGCCCAGTCCACGGTGGACCTGACACGTCAGCGAAACCGAACTGGTTTTGACATATGGACCTAGAGTGAACCGGTATAAAAGTTTACGGGGCTAGATAGCTGGTTTTATAGTTGGTAGACCTATCTAGAACACTCCTGCAAGTTAATAGACCTACAGTATATTTAACTCTTTTACAAATATATCCTCCAAGACAAGACCGTGACTTACGACAGTGTTTCGTTGTGAGGGATAACGATGATGTCCGCTGTACACTTTAAAACGGTTTTAACTAGTCAATTGGTGATTTTTTTTATCACACATTGACTTCTCTGTCGGCCAGTTTGCCTCCGCTGTGTGCGCCCTGCTCACCCCAGCACAGGATCCACCGAGCTCGACCTCCACCTGGTCAGGCTGCGCCCAAGCTCTCCTTCCTTGCAACCCGCCGTTTGAGCTCCCGCAGGTAGCATGGACCCTCAACCTCGCTCTCCCACCATCTGAGTCGTGCGTCTGCCGGTAGCCGCGACCTTTCGAGCTCATCTCCTGTCGTCATAGGTCATTCGCTCACTTGCAGTCGCGTCCGTCGATCGCCATCTACCGGGTTGCCCAAGCACCGAGTCCACTTCTCATTATTTGCCCATGGTTGCCCGACCAGGTCCTCCGGTCGTTGCCGCCTGAGCCAGTTCTCGAGCAACCTGAGCTCGTGATAAAGCAAGTAGAAGAAGGGAGGAGCGATGAAGGAAGAAAGAGAAAGATGGGAGGAAACAGCGTAGATACGGGACGAGCCTGTCCCCTCATTTTCAAGTGAGGGATGGCCCATTTTAAAAAAAAATATTCCTAGTATATTCTCTATAGTGGATGATCCCGTCCTCAACTGTATCACTATCTTAACCAAATACCTAAAAATGAGGATCGGACCTTTCCATATTCCATCTCTCGTCATCCCACAGATCAAACACATGCTAAGGCACTATTTGGTGTTGGCATGTGGTCTACAATCTACGGACTACGATACGCAAAATATCAATTTCAAGCTCGAAGCAATCCACCAGACGGATCTCAAAGTAACAGACCCCACAAGGGTCGAGATCCAAAACCACCAAGAAAACTACTAGCACATCAGTCTTACTGCCCGGTGCTAGGGATGCGTCCCAGGACCGGAGGGGCTTATTATCTCCGACTTATGCCTGACTGACAGTTCCGACTGTATCAACCAGGCTCATGCCTGCAGGTCTTGGAGAGGAGCCGTCGGAGGCCGGATCTCCGGGCGGAGGCCTCTGGGAAAGACATGAAACCGGTTGACAGCGGAGATCCGGTGGCGACAACTGTTGTTCAGGCGGAGGCTGCTTCTCCCCCCCCCCCCCCCCCCGCCCCCCGCGGAGGCTGGGTCTCCGCAAGGGAGCCTCCGCGGAGGCCTTGAAGCCAGTCGATAGCGGAGGCTCGGCGATGTCGACCGTCGCCCCGGTGGAGGTTACATGACGGAGCCTCGCTGCCCCCGGAGGCCCTGCGCGGAAGAGGTGGCGACCCAAGACTGCCTCCACCTGACGACGCGCCAAGCCTAGCTGGGGAGCATGAGGACAATTAGTGGGCTTAGTGGGCCTCTCGCAGGTGATGATGGGCCACGGCCTGCGGTTGCAGTCAGAGAATGGTGGACCAGCCTACCCCTAAAGGGCCCACGTGTAACAGGGTCGGTGTCTAGGGTTTCGAAGCTCCCATTGGGGGGCACGCATGTATTTTCAATCTTAAGCAGGGGAGCCACTATAAAAAGCCATGCCCCTGTGTAATGAAGGAGGATGGTCCTCTAGTAGCGGTAGCACTACCTGCTATCGGGCCCACGTTGTAATTTTCTTATTTAATATAGAGAGAGAATGACTGTCCGGACCACCTGTTCTACCCTCACTCTAAACCTGCTGGGACTCCGTCCCAACAGTTGGCGCCCACTGTTTGTGTCTGGCCGGAGATAACACCCGCAGATGTCACCCAGAAGAAAGGCCCCCGGTAGGAGACGTACCACCGCCGAGGCGGAGGTACCACAACCCTCCGCTCGCGGGAGGCCAAGAAAAAACATTCGAAGCACCTATGCCTCCACACTAGAGGACGGAGGTGATGAAGAGAACAACAACGGCGCACAAAGGGGGGACCTGTCTGAGCAGCATCCACCAGCCCAGAACCAAGAAGACGAGTTGGCCAGGCTGAGAGATGAGATGCACCGCATAGAACACGAAAGAGACAGGTTAAGGACGCAGCAAGTCGCCACTCAAAGAACGATACAATCATCGCGTCAAGCGGACGAGATAAGGTAGCAGATGGCCATTCACTCAACCTCCGGCAGTGCATGCAACCTCCGGCAGCAAGTCCAGCGGAGATCACTCAACCATTCACGGCAAGTTGTCCCCCAGCTATGAACGCGCAGGCTACACACACCATAGTTCCAAGCCTACCCACACCATCAAGAGTCTTTGACCCAAAATCACCACTGTCCGAAGGCCTGCAAAGCTCACCATGGCCTCCAAGTTACAAACCAGTGTCTCTGCCAAGGTTCAACGACAATTCAGATCTGAGACAGTTTATAATGAGTTACGAAGCTATAGTAGCCTCCGCCGGAGGCAACGATCATGTAATGGCTAAATCATTTGTGATTGCAGCAGAAGGAGACGCACTGGCATGGTATTCAATGTTGAAGCCAAGCACTGTACACTCATGGGAAAACCTACGAGACCAGATACTGGCAAACTTCAAAGCTTACATGAATGAGTCGCTAACATCATCAGACTTGTTCAGCAACAAACACCTCAAGGGCGAACCCCTCAGAGACTACTACAAGAGATTCCTACACCTCCGGGCCAAAGCGCTAGACGTCCCTGATGGGGTAGCCATAGAAGCAGCAATCAAAGGACTTAGAATCGGCCCATTCGCTAGTCACTTAGCAAGGAAAAAGCCAGCCACAATGGCCCAGCTACATGAGGAGTTTGAAAAATATTGCAGGTTCGACAATGACCTCAGCAAAAGATTAGAAGAGGTGGACAGTCAAAGTAAACAGTCTTCAAGCAATGGCAATAGAAGAGAAAACAGGAACCAGCAAAGACAACAATATCTGAACCAGCAAAAAGAAGTTTTCAATTTGCAGGGTAGCCAACCTCCGAATACTAGAGACAAAAGAGAAAGTTATGACCAGAGAAATCAAGAAGGGCAAGGTTACAGCAATAGCAACAAGTCCAGGAACTGGAGCAAAAACCAGAAATCAAGGAAGCCATATTGCCTCTTCCACGGAGAGGACAAAGGGCACATCACACGGGACTGCCCGGAGGCCCAAGAGACACTTGACAGGATGAAAACCAAACAGTCACAGCTATAGCCCCAGCAACAAGGTAGTAGGGAGGTTAATCACGCTCACAGTTCATAATTCCATCAGCAATACAACCCAAGTGTCCCAGGATATGTTCCAGAGCCGTTACCGCATCACAACTTGGCTCAACAGTACTATCTGACATCATTTCTGGCCTGAAGATTAGCCTATCAGTAAACATCGTAGCACCAGGGCTACACCCAGAACAGAGTAGAAAATGGTCTAACTTACATCAATCAAATACCTTCGCACATAACGCTCATCGAATCAACACAGATGCAGACACCTCCGGTGGCACAACAAAGGCAGTATAAAGCATTAACAACACCTCCACAGTATACTTTAGCCCAATCATCAACCGCGAAGGCAGAGCCTCCAATAGAAAACCAGTTAAATCTGCATTCGGCACTACCAACCATTGGCATGATATTACCTTTAGCCGGAGGTTCAGCACTAGAATTCGAAACCAAGAAGCAAAAGAAAGACCACCTCTGGCTGGTAAATAATGTGGCAGTCCAGGGTGCTTACAAATCAACAGAATGGTCCAAGATTCCAATACAATTTACAGAGCAAGACCTCCAAGTTGAAAGCGATCCGCACGCAGATGTCATGGTCATAAAGGTAAACATAGCAGTCTGGGAAGTAAGCAGGATACTAGTCAATTCCGGGAGTTCAGCAGATATCATCTTCATGAACGTATTTGACCAAATGAAACTCAGCAGGAGCCAGCTGCAGCCATCGGACACCCCACTGATTGGATTCGGTGGAAAGAAGATCAACGCCCTAGGCAAGATATCACTACCAGTATCATTCAAAGATGGGGACTGTGCCAGGACAGAGTACATCACCTTTGATGTGGTCGACATCTACTACCAGTACAATGCGATACTAGGAAGAGGATTCACAAACAAGTTCAATGTGGCAATACACATGGGCTACCTCTGCATGAAGATGCCAGCATTACATGGAATCATCACAGTGCGGGGTAGTTAAAAAGAAGCAAGGAACATAGAGAAAGCAATCTATAAAGCACACAGAAACATCAACACCGTAGAAGCAGAGGAGCCTCCGGACATGCCTATGGGAAAAACCAACATGGCAGATCAAGAGAACACAATAACATTACCGTTGGAAGAAGTAGTCCCTAACAGGAAAGTGACCATAGGTGCCAACCTATCAGAGGCAGAGAGAAAAGACTTATTAGAACTGCTAACAAAGAACAAGGACGTATTTGCATGGTCAGCATCAGATCTGCAAGGAATCAGTCCGGACATAATTGAACACACCCTCGACCTCAACCCAAATGTCAAACCTAGGAAGCAAAAACAGAGAAAGATGTCCGATGAACGCATAATCGCAGCGAAGGCGTAGGTGCAAAGACTATTAGATGCCAAGGTCATCAGAGAAGTCAAGTACTTATACTGGCTAGCAAATGTTGTCTTAGTACCAAAAAAGAATGGCAAAATGAGAATGTGCATAGACTTCATAGATCTCAACAAGGCTTGCAAAAAAAATCCTTTCCCATTGCCTAGAATAGATGCATCAGTTGACAAGGCAGTGGGATGCAAGCGCTTCTCTCTATTAGACTGCTTCTCAGGATACCATCAGATATGGCTAAGAAAGGAGGACGAAGAAAAAACAAGCTTCACGATACCCTTCGGCACCTATTGTTTTGTTAGGATGCCAGAAGGTCTAAAAAATGCAGGATCAACGTTCTCAAGAATGATTCAGATTGTATTGCGAGCTCAACTTCAGAGGAACATTATAGCTTATGTTGATGACATAGCAGTAGTCAGCAAACAAGCTGGAGATCACTTGGATGACCTCAGAGAAACATTCGTGAACCTCAGAGAAGCAGGGTTAAAACTGAACCTAGAAAAGTGTATCTTTGGAGTAAGCAGAGGAATGATGCTCGGTTACATTGTTGGTCCAGAAGGGCTAAGAGCAAACCCAGATAAAACAAAAGCAGTGTTAACAATGACAGAACCGAAAAACAAGAAAGAAGTATAGCGACTGACAGGAAGAATAGCAGCACTTAGCAGATTCATCTCAAAATCAGCAGAATGAAGTCTAACATTCTTCAGAACACTCAAGGTCTCGAACAAATTTGAATAGGGCAAAGAGCAGTCGGAGGCATTCCAGCAGCTCAAAAACTACATCACAAAAGACCTCATGGCCATAGCGCCAGACACGGAGGCAACCTTGCTACTATATGTTGCAGCCTTCGCAGGAGCGATCGGTGCAGTGCTCGCAAGAGAAGGAAGTTGACAACAAAAGCGTATAGCACCCAGTATACTATGTATCAGAAGTGCTGCAGGGAGCAAAATTGAACTATTCGGGGGTCAAAAAAATAGCATACACAGTAGTCACAGCATCAAGGAAGCTTAAACACTATTTTCAAGAACATGAAATCCTGGTACCAACAGCACAACCGCTAGCCGACACCCTAGGCAACAAAGAAGCATCAGGGAGAATCGGTAAATGGGCAATAGAAATATCTTAGTTCAGCATCAAGTTCATCTCAAGAACAGCAGTCAAGTCACAAGCACTTGCTAGAGCACTTGGTGCAAAATACATCATGGTCAGAACCGACTCGCAGATAGTAACAGGACAAGTCGAGAAAGATTATGTTGCAAGAAACCCAGAGTTAGCCGCGTACCTAGAAGTAATCAGGGGTCTGGAAAAAAGATTCCAAGGTTTTACCCTAAAGTACATCCCAAGGGGGATAATATGGAGGTACATGAGTTAGCCAAAGCAGCGGCAAATCAAACGGAGATACCCGAAGAAACCTTCTACCAAGAATTGACATTACCAGCTACCGCAAAAACATCAAAGGCATTTGTGGAGGTGCTCCTAGTAAACACGAAGGATTGGAGGAAAGCAGCAACAACAACAACAACATAGTCTTTGGTCCCAAGCAAGTTGGGATAGGCTAGAGATGAAACCAAAAAGAGGCATGAAAACAAAGAACACATAAATGGTACAAGAAAAAGATTATGGTTTAGGCACGTTAATTGCTAGTCTCCAAGCGCTCCTATCCATAGCTAAATCCTTAGGGATATTCCACTCCTTAAGGTCTCTCTTAACCGACTCATCCCAAGTCAGTTTAGGTCGACCTCTATCTCTCTTTACATTATCGACCCGCTTTAGAACCCCACTATGCACCGGCGCCTCAGGAGACCTCCGTTGGACATGGCCAAACCATCTCAACCGGTGTTGAATCAATTTTTCCTCAATTGGTGCCACCCCAACCCTATCCCGAATATCATCGTTCCGGACTCTATCCTCCTTGTGTGCCCACAACACCATCATAACATACGCATCTCTACTACACTCAATTGCTGGATATGTCGCCTTTTTGTAGGCCAACATTCAGCACCGTATAATATCGTCGGATGAATCGCTGTCCTATAAAACTTACCTTTTAACTTCTGAGGCACCCTTCTGTCACAGAGGACACCTGAAGCTTGACGCCATTTCAACTAACCGGCTGAAATTCTATGCCTAACATCTTCATCAATGTCACCATCCTTTTGTAGCATCGATCCTAAATAACGAAAAGTATCCTTCTTGACCACCACTTGCCCATCGAGGCTAACGTCTTCCTCCTCATTCCTAGTCACGCTAAAATCGCACCGCATGTACTCGATCTTGGTCCTACTAAGTCTAAACCCTTTCGACTCTAACGTGTGCCTCCATAATTCTAACTTCCTATTAACCCCTGTCCTAGTCTCATCCACTAGCACCACATCATCAGCAAAGAGCATACACCAAGGGATATCACCTTGTATGTCCCTTGTGACCTCATCCATCACCAAAGCAGATAAATAAGGGCTCAATGCTGACCTTGATGTAGTCCTATTTTAATAGGAATGTCACTAGTGTCACCATCACATGTTCAGACACACATCACCACATCCCTGTACATATCCTTGATGAGGGTGATGTACTTAGTTGGGACTTTGTGCTTTTCCAAGGCCCACCACATGACATTTCTTGGTACTTTGTCATATGCCATCTCGAGGTCAATAAAGACCATGTGCAAGTCCTTCTTCTGCTCCCTATACCTCTCCATCAACTGTCGTAATAAGAAAATTGCCTCCATGGTCGACCTACCAGGCATAAACCCAAATTGGTTTTGGGTCACACTTGTCACTCTTCTTAGGCGATGCTCGATAACCCTCTCCCAGAGCTTCATCGTATGGCTCATTAACTTAATCCCATGGTAATTAGTACAACTTTGAACAACTCCCTTGTTCTTGAAGATCGGTACTAATATACTTCTCCTCCATTCTTCAGGCATTTTGTTTGACCAGAAAATGAGGTTAAAAAGTTTAGTTAACCATACTATCGCTCTGGCACCTAGGCATCTCCACATCTCAATGGGGATAAAATCAAGGCCCATCGCTTTACCTCCCTTCATCCTCTTCAAAGCCTCTCCGATCTCTGCCACCTGAAATCTCCTCACGAAACATCTATTGGTATTATCAAATGAGTCATCCAACTCCATGGTAGGACCCTCATTCTCCCCATTAAACAACTTATCAAAGTACTCTCTCCACCTGTCCTTGATCTCCTCATCCCTCACCAAAAGTCGATCCATCCCATCCTTGATGCATTTGATTTGGTTGATGTCCCTCGTTTTCCTCTCGCGGATCCTAGCCATCCTATAAATGTCCTTCTCCTCTTCCTTCGTGCCTAGCCGCTGATAAAGGTCATCATACGCCTGACCTTTTGCTTCACTCACCGCTTGTTTTGTAGCCCTCTTCGCTATTTTATAGCCCTCAATGTTGGTTGCACTCTTGTCATGATGGAGGCGCTTGAACCACTCCTTCTTCTCCCTAATAGCCCTTTGCACCTCGTCATTCCACCACCAGGTGTCTTTCGCTTCCCGTTTGCCTTCCCTACTCACTCTAAACACATCCGAAGCCACCTTCTGAACACATGTTGCCATCTTTAGCCACATGTCATCTGCATCTTCTCCTTCTTCCCACGGCCCCTCATCTAGCATCCTCTCCTTAAATGTTTGCGCAGCTTCCGCCCTAAGCTTCCACCATTTTGTTCTCGCAATCTTGACCCGATTGTCCCTGTGGACACGTACCTAAAAGCGAAAATCCGCCACCATAAGCTTGTGTTGAGGGACAACACACTCCCCAGGTAACACCTTACAATCTAAGCAAGCACGTCTATCCCCCTCCTTGCAGGGATAAAGTCGATCTGGCTCAGGTGTTGTCCGCTACGAAAGGTCACTAGATGGGATTCTCTCTTCTTAAAGATGGTGTTCACTATCAATAAATCATAGGCCAACGCGAAGTTCAAAACATCCTCCCCCTCTTGATTTCTACTACCATACCTGAAACCCCCATGCACCCGCTTGAAACCTACATTAGTCGCACCCACATGGCCGTTGAGGTCTCCTCCTATAAAGAGTTTCTCGCTGATAGGCACAGTACTAACCATGCTATCGAGATCTTTCCAAAACTGCCTCTTGGTGCTCTCGCAAAGACCTACCTGTGGGGCATAGGCACTGATCACATTCAGTGCCAAATCTCCAACTACCAACCGGACTAGGATAATCCATTCGCCTTGCCTCCGCACCTCAACTACTCCATCCTTAAGGCTCCTATCGATCAAGATGCCTACACCATTCCTACCCAATGTTGTCCCCGTGTACCAAAGTTTGTAGCCAGTATCCTTTACCTCCTTCACCTTCTGGCCCTTCCATTTAGTCTCCTGAACGCATAGAATATTTACACGCCTCCTAATTGCTGTATCGACTAGCTCTCTTAACTTACCCATTAGGGACCCTAGATTCTAGCTACCTAGACGAATCCTAGTTGGCTCGGCTAGCTTCCTTACCCTTCGCACCCATCGAGGGAAGTGCGAAGACCCTTGCTCATTTTTCACTACACCCGGGCGCAGATGTAGCGCGTCACAAAGGTTGCGATGACCCGACCCTTGCTCATTTATCATCGTACCCGGATCACGATACGACGCGCCACTAAGGGGATGACGACCCGGCCCTTGCACATTTGACACTACACCCGGGTTCCAATGTAGCGCATCACTAAGAGGGTTACGCCCCAACGAATCTCTTGTGGGTTTCATATCCATGAGAGTGGCTGGTTTTGAAATGTTGGCTAGCCGCACCTAACACACCCTCCTCCTTTATCCGAGCTTGGGACAGGCTATGTTGAAATGACTCAAGAAAGTCTTCCAATCAACATAGGTGAAGTTAATTGTAGCAAGCAATAATTGATTATATTAATGGAGTCCATGTGACATCAGATGAAACAGTTGCAGCAAGGCTGGCAGTATGGGCAAGGAATTACACAATAATAGACGGAGTTCTATACAAGAAAGGAATAGTCCAACCATTGCTTAAGTGCATCATAGAATCAGAAGGCAGAGACCTCTTACAGGATATCCACTCAGGAACATGTGGATCGCACATTGGCCCCCGAGCACTGTCAGTGAAGGCAATCAGGCAAGGATTCTACTGGCCAACTCATATCAAGGATGCATTGCATATAGTAAGAACTTGCAAAGCATGCCAGAGTTTTGCACCACACCAAGCATCTCTGGGAGCACAAACACAGCTAATACCTCTGGTCTGGCTGCTTTAGTGATGGGGGATGGATCTCGTAGGCCCATTACCTCTGACTCAGGGCGGAAGCAAATATGCAGTGGTAGCAGTAGAATACTTCACAAGATGGATAGAAGCCAAACCCGCTCGCGATAATCACCTCTGAAATAGTCAAAAAAATTCTTCTGGCAAAACATAATTTGCAGATTCGGGGTTCCAAGGACACTCATAGTCGACAACGGAAAGCAATTCAATTCAAAGAATTCTGCAATAACATCGGCACACAAGTAGCCTTCGCTTCAGTCTATCACCCAAAGAGTAACGGAGCAGTGGAAAGATCAAATAGAATCATATTCTCAGCAATCTCCAAGACATTGCTAGATCACAAAAAGGGCAAATGGGTAGAAGAGCTGCCAAAGGTTGTATGGTCTCATAACACAAACGTATCAAGAGCCACCGGGTTCACTCCATTCAAGCTACTGTACGGAGACGAAGCAATGATGCCAGAGGAGATCAAATACCAGAGCCTCCGCATAATAAAATAAAACCTCACAAAAGATGAAGAATACACCAAAGAGATGACTGAAGCATACAAGCTAGAGGCAATCGACAACATCGAGAAATACCAAGACCAAACCAGAAAATGGAGGGATGGAAAAGTGGTCACTAAAAATATCAAAGATGACGACTGGGTAATAAGGCAGAGGCCAAACGCTCAAAACATAGGAAAGCTACAGCCAAAATGGGAAGGACCTTTCATAGCCAAGCAAGGAGGAAGGAGAGGGTCATTCTATCTACAAGACACAGAAGGAAGAACTTCAACTCACTCCTGGAACATTGATAGCCTTAGGAAAAACTACACATTGAATGTAAGGACTCCGTAGAATTATAAGCGGAGGTCCCTAGATTTAAATTCCTGCAATTTACTTTTTTTGCAAAAATGGCTTGCACTCTTTTCCTCACAAAAGGGGCTCCAAATAGGAGGTGAGGTTTTTAATGAGGCAAAACCGTATGTAATTAACCTCTGAATGTATAAAGAGGACCCCGAAAAGTGATACCTAGGACAGTCGAAAGCAGCCAGCACTGCGGCTGCAATATTCGACAACTATTCATGACTTAAAAGGTCACTTCATGCCACCATTAAGAAAAATGAGAAGGCATGAAGCAACCTCCGCTAAAAGCCAAAAGCCCTCGAAAAAGCCCTGTTGTATCAGGCATCGAGGCAGGCAATAGCAACCACAGGTTGAGAAAGGATGCGAAGGCATAAAGCAGCCTCCGCTAAAAGCCAAAAGCCCTCGAAAAAGCCCTGTCGTATTAGGCATCGAGGCAGGCAATAGCAACCACAGGTTGCGAAAGGATGTGACGGCATAAAGTAGCCTCCGCTAAACGCCAAAAGACCTCGAAAAAGCCCTATCATATCAGGCATCGAGGCAGGCAATCGCAACAAGTTGCGAAGCGAACTGAGGGAAGACCCAGGCACCAGAACCGCAAAAAAGAAAGAAACATCACACTAACTAGCAGTGACCTCCGAAATAAGGTATTAAAGCAAGCGAAGGTAACATCTATGAGCTCATGGTCATGTAACCTCCGTATTACACACCTTCCAAAGAAGAGGCAATATAAACACAAAAAATTAAGGAATTGATAAGATCATTCCAGAGCGGAGACAATAAGTAAAGCAGGATCATTTATTATTCAACCATATGCTTACAACAGACATGGCTCATCGCGCCTTGCTCATAACAGGAACAATGTGCAAAGCGCATAAAACCAACTACTAGACCAAAATGCACAACCTCCGGATCAAGATATCTAACCACTCCATCCAGTTAACCTGCTACCGCAAGACATGAAAGTGCTCCGGAGGTTGCCAGCACTTTAACCTCCATCACTGGCAATGACGGAGACAAGTCCAACAAACCCTCGGTATGAAGAGGAGGAGGTGAACCTCCAACGCCAGCTTGTACATGACAAATCCCACAATCATCTGTCAGCACACCACTTTACACCTTCCATCGGCAAGCAACCACCGCATCCAAAATCCTTACATCAACCACGCTAAGTAACATCACAACCGGCCGCCATCTTTGAGGATACAAAGGCAATGCAAGTAGAGTATTGTTGACAAGAAGAAGCATCGCCATCTTTAACCATGGGCAACAGGTTCACCGATGTGGCTATTCCATTATGAGTCCTCACACAGTACCAACGCAAAGACAGCTACTAGGAAGTACCATTAGTATAATGTACACAACGAAGCAGCCTAAATAATCAAGGGGGGATAGATCTTTTTATAAGGACCTCCCAACCATCACTAAACCAGCTACAACTACCTATCTTAAAAGCACCTGTGTCCCTTTGCCTCAACAAGCAATGGACGAAATCAAAAAAATAAATAGCAAAGATGTGCAAAGTACATAGGGGGTACTATAAAAGGGATAGAGCTCAAAGCCTGCGCGCCTAAGCATTAGGAAAGGGCCAACCACAAGCAACTCCCCATAACCAAAATCCGCTCAAAGGAGATGGAGGCGGATGTGCACATATGGGCAAACGAAAATAATAAGATACCACGCAAGAATTCGTAAGGGCGTTGGCAAAAGAAACGTCTCGGAGATGATGAGGGCCTCCAGAATAAGACCAAACAAGTTAGCCGACACCGCAAGCCACTCAGGATCATCACTTGAGCGAAGACAAGGGGGGATACCGCATAAGAACTCGTAACGTCCCCCTTCTCCGCTAAGATCAACCACAGCGCACCTCCGTAGAACAAGCGTCAGGACGCGCGAAGGCATAGTAGAAGACCACAAAGATAAATACAGCAAAATTGACACCACCAGTGGTCGAAGAGAAACAACGGTTGTAACACCCACCGTATGACAACAATAAAGTTATTAATGCATAAATGTGTTTCAAAGTGATTACAACCTCCGGGGAGGAAAACAGAAATCACTTTCGGAGGTCACACCTACAGCCTGGCACGAAGGCCTCCAACTAATTCAAATAGACCTCCGCAGCAGAGCGGAGGTCGAAATAAACAAGTTTGCAAACCACAGTTCAATCGCAACACAACCACCGCGCGAACAAAGATAATTACAAAGGTCCAGATGGACCACGCCATGCAAGAGAACAAGCAAAGCTAGAGCGCTCATCGTCTAAATCGCTAAGTACAAAATTGAACATGTCATCCACTGTGCGCCTAGGAAACGCTGACTTCTAGTAATCCCATAGTTCACCGCTAACGTAACATCATCGCGCATAAAGGTAATAGGCGCGACCTCCTGCACAGACCCCAAACTGCAGACCTGCGCAGGACGATTCGGCCATTAATAATTTTCAAAACCAAGAGCAATTCAAATTGTTCTTTACACGTGCACACCGGCACCAAGTCAGCAAAAGACAAAATTCACACAACCACAAATTAAGATGAATTTCTACACCTCCTCCGTAGTGGTCAAGTCCTTAGGCCCCGTTCGAGCTCTCGGAGATGCTACCGCTTGCTCCACCACGACATCAGTTCCAGCACATGCAGGAGGAACTTGAGTAGCGAAGGCGCCAGCATCAGCAGATCCCCGGGTGCGTGCAGATGTGCCGCCAGAAGTCATCAGGCCATGACCGCCGCGCTTGCCATACTTCAGTTGCTGAAAAAGGTAGAAAATAAGAGGAGGATCACAAATACAACCCTTACAAGAAAACAAGCCAAGAAAAGTTAACCATACACACCGTTTTACGAGTAACATTAGCCATGGCAATAGTCTCAGACCGGCCAAACTTGGACCAGAACTTCTCCATGAAGCTACGCACGGTGGTCTTAACAAACCGATCCATTCTGCCAAGTTCAGCGGGATCTTCTAGCTCAGGACAATCAAAGTTTCCAATTTGAACAATGTCCTTGGACACAAAAAGCTTGCACAAATAGGTGGCAGAGGTCTTCGCACTAAAATTGGAGACTCCGATCATAAACTCACTAAGCTTGTCGAGGTTTGCCTTGATCCAGGAAAACATACCAGAGGTAGAAGCCTCAGGATTAACCAGAGTCACCTCACCGCCGAATGCACGGATGAAGGAGACATAAGATTCAGCCACTTCTAGCCCGATCAACCTGGTGGCAGTCAGCTCCTTCTCAAGGTCTTCAACCTTAGCCTTAAGAGCCACCGCCAACCACCGTTCGGCATCCACTTCTTGGTGCAAGAGATTAGAAATCTTAGCGGCTTTGTCCGCCCGCTGGTTGGCGGTAGCCTCCGCTTCTTTGGCAGCAGCCTCCGCTTTCTTGGCAGCAGCAACAGACTTTCTTAACTCATCAGACTGAACCTCAAGAGCTGATACCTGCTCCTTCAAGCCGGAGGTCTGCTGAGCCACACGCTCCCTTTCTTGAGTCTCGAACTCGATCTCCACCTTTAGAACCTTAATAGCGTCATCCTTTTTGACCAGTTCAGCATAGCTAGTGGTCTCAACAGCCATGGATAAGGCAGCGCTCTGGAGGTAGCAATAAAGCAATGCCAAAATCAAATACATGACAGAGTAAATGGCTAAGAATGGAGAAGTTGAAACTAAACTTATAATAACATGATGATTAATATTGGCATTCATCAGGGTCTAAAACGGCAGCCTAGCCAGATGCTGGTACAAATCTCCACCCATAACATCAGTCAGCTAGTTAATACCTCAAGCCCAGCCTAGGAGAGCACTCATGCCTTCATCGGAACAGCTGCTGGACAGGAAAGACCCAGAGCCAACCATGCCCACCGGAGGTTGCGAAGCCGTAGGCACTGCCTCAGTAACGGCCCCTCCGGAAGATGGTACACCTGACACCGGAGGCGGCGGAGGGGCAGCCTGAGTGGCCTCAGCAGCAAGACTATCTAGAAACAGACATAAAAAATGAAAGTCAAACAAAGAAACAAGAAAACATAAAATCTAAAGAAAATATCATATACATGCTCACCGAGCAAGCAAACTTCCCCGTCAGAGGCATAACCCCAAGAAACCTTCAAAGTCAAAAAATCCATATAGGTCATACTCCAAGTAAGAACGTTACCTTGACTCAAAACGTAAGCGTCCTCGGGAACCTTCGTATCCTCCGCTCCAGGTCGGATAGTCTCCGTTGGCTCCTCAGTATGATGAGCCATGGCTCCGGCCTCCATTTCATCCTCGTCAGAGCTGGCGTCAAGATACGGGCTAGCAAATGGCTTAACAGGAAGCTCTGGAAGCGCCACTTCAACACGTTGGGACGGGGGATCAGCAGAAAATAAGACAGGCTGAACCAAAGGTGAATTAGAGGCAACAACTGTCAGATCACGGGACACCTCCGCGGAAGCAACAGGCGATGGAGACCGCCGAGATGGGCCCTCAAAAATAAGCAGCGCCGAAGCGTCAGAGTCTACCACAGTCTCAATCACCACCTTCACATGAGCACTCATGTTCCCTTCATCATAAAGATCTTCGAAAACATCCTCCATCTTAGCAGATTCAGCAGAGGCCTCTTTCTGTTTCTTCGGGGCTCCGCGCGTCAAAGCGCCAGCCTTTCTTTTCCTTCCCTTGGCGGCTTTTGTAGCAACGCCGAAAACAGTGAATTCTTTCTTCTCACTTTTTTCCTTAACTTCTCAGGGAGCTCGCGCTCAGTGTAGTGAATGCCGAGCTCCTCAAACACCCTGTTGAGACGAGGCACGGTACCTGCCTCAGACCTTCGGGCGAGATATTCCTTTTCAGAGACTTTGCCAAGTATCTCAATAGCTTTCTACTCGGGGCACGGACCAAGTCCTCACTGCTCTAACCCTCCAGGAGCTGCAGCCTAAAATGCGAACACGGGATCCCGCCAGCAACACCAAAAATAGGAAGATCCAATTTTTGTATGACAAACTTCTTCCTGTCCTTGCCGCCAAGCAGAGGCTAGAAATCAAAGGCAATCATCTCCTCCACAAGATCTCTGCCTCTGAAATAACGGCAGGCATCATCAAACGCTCTAGTACAAGGCTTCCTTTTCTCAAAAACGCTTGCCTCCGGCTTGATGCTGGTGTGAGGATCCATCCGAGTCATAACGGAAGCGAAGGGAAAGGTAATGATCCTCCGGCCATCCTCTCCAACTTCAGAAGCGCCAGAAGTCTTCACGTAAAACCAGAAGTCCATCCAGTCAGCGGGATCCCACTTCCCCCGCTGGCACCAAGATATAGAAATCTTTTTCTTTCCCTTGCCAGGACTCCTCTTGGCCATGAAGCTACACAATGCGAACTGAGCAAGCCTTGTTCCAATGTACTTTGGCTGTTTTTGCAACTCATAAAATTCTACGAAAGTGTTTATACTAATTCCTCCACCATACGATTCAATATCCCAAAGGAACTTACTCATATTTAGAAATGCATGAGGGGTCATGTGATGAAGTCGTAAGTCAAACCACTCAAGCATGTACCAAACAAAATTGCAGCAAGGGAGGCAGAGGCCGCAGGTAAAGAAATCCCTGAACACAATGGCTTCATCTCTCTCAGGTAGCGGGACAGTCTCTCAGGTAGCCCTTCTCTTCGAGGCCACCGATCATCGCTTGGGTCATCTGGCTGCGACCAAAGTCGTAGCTGACCTTCGAGTCAGACAAAGCACTCTTCGGAGGCATCAGATCACTAGGGGAAGCCTCAATGTCAGATAGTGACTCCTCGAGATCCCTAGCCTCCGCAGCAGCCAGCATGCACTGCTTGAAAAGATCAAGGAAGCCTCTGACCCTGACACCCTGGAAGTGGGAATACGGGCCAGAGAACGGACGACGACGCGCACAGCAGGGATGTTTGGGTGCCACGACGACAAGATGTCAGGGCAAAGGCAAAATACGGAGGCAGCAAGTAAGGAAGGAAACCTATGCGATGGAAGCAGAAGCAGTAAGTAACAAGAGCAAGCTACGCGAAGGTGAGTGAATGGGAGTACAGGTTATTTTCACCGCTTGCCCCCTTTATATAGGCAGCGATGCGGCACCTCGACTTCTCAGCCCAACGGTCACGATGATCCACAAATCGAACGACAGCAGATGAACCGACTCAAATCAACGCACAAGATTAAAAATCGGACAACAGTTAAAAGCAAATCCTCCGGTCCAATGTTCAACGGGCCAGCGGGAGGTCGGAGGTAAGCGCAGCCTCCACGGCCAGGGGCGTGTTGATGGCTAGACTCGCCTCTACTGGACCTAACCCTCAAGGGGGGAATGTTGGGGATGCGCCCCAGGACCGGAGGGGCTTATTACCTCCGACTTATGCCTGACTGATAGTTCCGACTGTATCAACCTGGCTTGGAGAGGAGCCGCGAGAGGAGCCAGATCTCAGGGCGGAGGCCTCCGGGGAAGACATGGAACTCGTTGATAGCGGAGATCCGGTGGCGACATTGTTGCTCAGGCGGAGGCTGCTTCTTCCCCCCTCCCCCCGGAAGCTGGGTCTCCGCAAGGGAGCCTCCACGGAGGCCTTGAAGCCAGTCGATAGCGGAGGCTGGGCGATATCGACCGTCGCCCCGGCGGAGGTTACATGATGGAGCCTCGCTGCCCCCGGAGGCCCTGTGCGGAAGAGGTGGCGACCCAAGACTGCCTCCACCTAACGGCGCGCCGAGCCTAGCTGGGGAGCATGAGGACAATTGGTGGGCTTAGTGGGCCTCTCGCAGGCGACGATGGGCCACGGCCTGCGGCTGCAGTCAAAGAATGGTGGACCAGCCTACCCCTAAGGGGCCCACGTGTAACAGGGTCGGTGTCTAGGGTTTCGAAGCTCCCATTGGGGGGCACGCATGTACTTTCAATCTTGAGCAGGGGAGCCACTATAAAAGGCCATGCCCCCTGTGTAATGAAGGAGGATGGTCCTCTAGTAGCGGTAGCACTACCTGCTATCGGGCCCACGTTATAATTTTCTTATTTAATATAGAGAGAGAAGGACTGTTCGGACCATCTGTTCTACCCTCACTCTAAACCTGCTGGGACTCCGTCCCAACAGTCTTCTCACCCTTCGCCAAATGTCAACTCTACAACATATTGTGCTCTCGGTGCTAATGGTGTCCACTATTTGAAACTTCGCTTTCTAATGACCTCTCCACTCACCAAAAAAAAATCCAGGAACTCAGCCTTCAAGATCAATGGACAATATTGCTCTCCAGAATGTAGTCCTCATTATGCTTAAAAAATAGTCATCATCATAATCGGAGGCACAAATCAGCGAGAAAACTCCTAAGGCCCCTTTGAGATGAGAAAAATTTTCCAAATCCTGTATTTTTCATGTGAAATAAAGTTGGTTTCTATGAAATTTATGTACAATTTCTGTAAAAGTCTTGTGTTCCAAAGAAACCCTGAATGTAGTATATATGAGACGCTAAAAATTAAGGCCCCTTTGAAATGCGGGATTTTTTTCCTGTTTCCTATGTTTTTTCCTGTGAAAATAAATTAATTCCTATAAAATTTATGTATGATACCTTTGAAATTCCTATGCTCCAAAGGAATCCTTGTTAGCCCAAGAATCTACATCATATCAAGATGGTTTTATGTGCCAATCACTTTCACTGGAGACGAAACGAGGGTTTGGTCTGCACTCCACTTTGTGGTCCAAACCTCGCTCTTTTGATCCACTGACTCACCACCCTAGTGAGAGTCGTATTCGATTTGGTGGTCAAGCTTGCTCCCCGTGTAGTGTGTAATATAAATGCTACCTTCTTCACACTTCACAGGCAAACTACAAAGAACAAGGGGCTGATGGATGTGGCCTACCTCTCTGTCCTCGTGTTCCTGTTCTTGATCCTGAGTTCTCTCTCCGAATCCACCAATCAAATAACACAATTACAGCCACTCAGTCATGAAGACATGCTTGTCTCTGAAGGCGAGGTCTTCGCTCTTGGTTTCTTCTCCCCAACCAGCTCAGGTAAGAATTTATACCTTGGAATTTGGTACTACAACATCCCCAAGCACACCGTGGTGTGGGTTGCAAACCGTGACAACCCCATCACCACTCCTTCGTCAGTGAGGCTCACCATCACCAACAATCTAACGCTCTCATTGTCCGACTCGAGAGGGCACACTCATTGGGCAACCACAAGCAATGTCACCATGGGAGGCGCTACAGCCTTCGCCACACTGCTTGACTCAGGGAACTTTGTCCTTCAAAGCAGGGCAGATACTATATGGCGAAGCTTTGATCACCCGACCGACACCATCCTTCCAACCATGTTGTTCTTGTTGAGCAATAGGGCACAAGTTGAGATGCGCCTTGTTGCATGGAAGGGCGTTGATGACCCATCTAGCGGGGACATCTCCAGCACCATTGATCCTAACTCCAGCCTTCAGGTCTTCATTTGGAATGGAACTTTGCCATACTTCCGCTCTGCTATCGTTAATGAATTATCAGTGTACGCCTACGAGAGCAATGCTACCTATATCTTGTACCAATCGATAGTCAACAAAGGGGACAAGCTCTACTATACATACACAGCCTCTCCCAGCTCACTGTACACATGTGTCTTGCTTGACTACACCGGCAACATGAGGCTTCTAATCTGGAACAACAACACGTTGATATGGAAGGTCGTTTCTGCATCCCCTAGCGGCTGTGATCTATATGCCTCGTGTGGCCCATTTAGTTACTGCAACCACACAGACAGAGGGGTTGCCCCAACGTGCGAGTGCCTAGATGGATTCGAGCCTGTAGATGTTCTCAACTTTTCAAGAGGATGCCGGAGAATGGAAGTGCTGAAATGCGGAAAAGAAAATCATTTCTTGACCTTGCCTGAAATGAAGATTCCAGACAAGTTTGTGCACATCAGGAACAGAAGCTTCGACCAATGCCAAGATGAGTGCAGCAGAAATTGCTCGTGCTTGGCATATGCTTATGCCTACTTGAGTAATGATGGCACCATGGGTGACACATCGAGGTGCTTGCTTTGGACTGGGGTTCTCATTGACATGGGGAGGGCCACCATTGCACCTGAGAACTTATATCTATGGCTCGCAGGGTCTCCTGGTATGAGCACTTGCTAGACACCATAATGATTTTTAGTTTTTGTTTCTATCTTTCTGTAGTGCCATGAGCACTCTAAAAGAATTTCAAATTTTAACAAACTCGGGCCTTGAACCATAGCAACACACCATCTGTTTCATGTCTTACACTCTGCGCTGGTGTTAATGCTGCTAACCATATATATTCGGGAAGTACTCTCTGTTTATTTTTAAAAAAAAAGCATGCCAAATTCAAAGACCATGATTGTAGCAGTAATATGTGTATGACCATATATAATGCTGCCTCACATATCTTAAAATCACATGTTCATTAGTGATGCTAGAAGGTTTTCACTGTTTGAGTGGTAGTTCGGTTTGCAAATAATTACACTCTTCGCAAGTGATGTTTGATGCAATAAATTCTAACAGGATACATACATTTCCATGCAGTTAAAAACAAGAGCTATATAGCAAAGATTGTACGCCCGGTCATTACATTACTGCTGCTAATCGCAACCATGGCCCTTCTCTGGATATATAAATACCGAGGTACAAAGAATAAGAAGCCTGTTCTCCAAATGAAAAATAATGTGTTATTGTTGAGAAAAAGAAACCATTTGATGTTGTACCACAGGTAAAAGGCAACATAAGGAAATCCAAAAGAGAGAGATGCTTCGAAGACATTGTCCAAGCAACGGGCAATTTCTCAGAGTCCAATTTGCTTGGAGAGGGAGGTTTTGGAAAAGTCAGAGTCCAATTTGCTTGGAGAGGGAGGTTTTGGAAAAGTTTACAAGGTACTAGATAAAATATTTTATATTAATAATAACAGTGACTAGAACAATTTTCTGATTCTGAATGATGAAATCGAGTAGGGAGTGTTGGAAGGTGACAAGGAAGTTGTTGACCCAGCCCACAAGGCCTTATAGGCCTGCTCACCCCAAAAGCCTAAGCTGTTGGGGGAGGACCGCCCCGCCTTATAAGCTGGCCACCCCCTATTGACTAACCGATGTGGGACTATCCCAACACTCACCCCCTAGTCATACGTCAGTGATCTTGGCCCTCAGCCTCAACCGAGTGATATTCTTGGGCGGGTCTTGTGTCTTCCTGGGATAGCACACAGCAAGCGTGAGTGGGCCCATAACCAATGTTGGCCCAGCCCACGAGGCCTTCCAAGCCTATTCACCCCCAAAAGCCCGAGTTGTTGGGGGAGGACCGCCCCGCCTTATAAGCTGGCCACCCCCCGTCGGCTAACCGATGTAGGACTATCCTAACACTCACCCCTAGTCACACGTCGGTGATCTTAGCCCTCAGCCTCAACCGAGTGGTCTTCTAGGGTGGGTCTTGTGTCTTTTCGGGATAGCACGCAGCAAGCGTGAGTGGGCCCATAACCAATATTGGCTCAGCCCACAAGGCCTTACCAGGCCTACTCAACCCTCTTGCGGCTGGGCAAGGCACAGAGGAATTCAGAAATGAAGTAGTCTTAATTGCAAAACTGCAGCACAGGAACCTAGTTAAGCTTCTTGGTTGTTGTATTCATGAAGATGAGAAGTTGTTGGTATACAAATATTTATCTAACAAAATCTTGGATTACTTCATCTTTGGTACAATTGATTTCCAACATTTCATACTCTTATGAACACTTCAATAACCAAACAAATAATATGTCCAGCACATGCCTTATTTGACTCTCTTATTTCAGACTCTGAAAGGAAACAGATGCTTCAGTGGCCAACAAGGCATAAGATAATTCAAGAGGTGGCCAAAGGGATTCTTTACCTCCATCAGGATTCAAGGCTAACAATAATTTATAGAGATCTCAAAGCAAGCAATATTTTGTTAGATAAAGATATGATCCCCAAGATATCAGATTTTGGTATGGCTAGGATATTCTGTGGCGATCAACACCAAGCAAATACTTTCGTCTAATAAAATTAGGCGACCAAGCTTTCATCGTTCCTTTCGAAAAAAACACAAGCAAATACTAATCGGGTTGTTAGGACATAGTAAGTAACTACTGGACTATTTAATTCTCCACATGGATTTTATCTAGCTGCATCTACTCATATTGCATAGACCTTATGTTGGTAAAATTTTTCATTGGCAGTGGTTACATGTCACCTGAATATGCATTGAAAGGTGCATTTTCTGTCAAGTCTGACACCTATAGCTTTGGTGTTCTACTATTAGAGATTGTGAGTGGCTTACAAATCAGCTCACCACATCTTGTCATCGGTTTTCCTAATCTTATAGTCTATGTAAGTATGGGAGATGCTCTGAATCTAGTACTAGAACTACTCAGCGAAAATATGATAACTGAGAAAAATCCTATCTGTTCAGGCATGGAACCTATGGAAGGATGGCAAAACAGAAAATTTTGTGGACTCATCTGTTAAGGAGAATTGTCCCCTAGATGAAGTTTCACGATTCATCCACATAGGACTATTGTATGTTCAAGACAATCCAGACTGTCGGCCACTCATATCAGTAGTTGTGTCTATGTTGGAGAATAAAACCACACAGCGCTCCCCGTACCCACGCAACCTATGTGTTTTGCACGTAGAGATGTCGAACCTGGAAGCAGCAGCGACAAGAAGGTACTTTCCTCCAATAATATGGGCTTCACAGAGATCGAAGCCCGTTAAAGGTTCATGGCGATTGGTGACACTTGTTCTACCTGAATTTCAGCAATTTGAAATATTTAAATCTTTGCTTGAGTGTTACATGGATAAGTTATCAGCATATGCATCTTTTCTGTCTTATTACATGGAAAACACTGCGTTTGAGTTGAGTACATGAGAAAACCAGAAATAACTAAGAATGACACATCAGGAATTGATGATATTTATATCAACAGGCCTCATTTCAGACAAGGTATGACCAGATTCATAAGACGCTTTTTATTGGAAGTTTATCCTATGATGTTGTGACTTGTGAGTCCACATATTTTTCAATAACGCTAGTTATTTGCATACATTGTCACAGACTCATAGTTTGCATGAGCTCTGCTCTATGATCTATTTTCTTGGTTTGCTTAGGAGACTAAGTATATATTTCTTCTATCTTAAATTATAAGTCTCGTTTTATTTTTTATGTAAAATTTGATCACTCGTCTTATTTAAAAAGTTATATAAATTATATTTTTTTATTATGACTTATTTTATTAATAAAAGTTCTTAAAGAATGGTTTAAATTTGACTATATTTGCATAAATTTTTTAAATAAGACGAACCATCAAACTTAGAGCTAAAAAAAATCAAATGATTTACAATATAGAATGAAGAAAATATAACTCATAAACGCCGAACTGCAACGTATTTATAGTTGTTTTCACTTTTCAGCAGTGTCGGGATCGGGATGGACACTAGAACCAAATCTGGGGGCAATACTATAGAAATTAACCGGTTTCTCTGCAGAAGTAGCAGAACAGAGAACCAGAGTAGTATTAGTACCTATAGCCTCGTGGTAGCGAGTAGCGTGGCACGGCGTATCGACGCCGTGGGGAGATCAGTGGCCGAGGGCCGGGAGGTGGCGGGGCTGAAGACACCTCTCTGTCTGGAGCCTGCCGGCGGCGTCAGGAGTTGCGGCTGAGCCCCTTCGCTGTATCTTGGGGCGCGGCTACGACTCCTCCGTTCGTCTGGGCCCGCAATAAAGATGGCAATGGGTATCCGAAATTTGATTATCTGATGGGTTTTATTCGAGAAAGAGGCAGGTATGGAAACAATTTTTCACCCGTGGGTATATTTGTGGGTAAAAATTTCTACCCATCGGGTATACAGATTTGGGTATGGGAACATACTACCCACACCCGTGTACCCACAGGTAATTTATACCCGTCTTGGCAACACATATTTTATTCATTAACTACTACGGAATACACATATATATGATATATCTATGATGATTATACTATTAATTAGAGTAGTTCTATTTTTATATTATAATTCTTGAATTTTATTAGAAAGAATTGACAATATATGATTTAAAAAATATAATATATTCTTGATTTGATTTTTAGTAGGTATATGTTCGGGTACGGGTTACCCATCGAGTAAAAATTACTTGCGCGGGTACGGATATGGGAGCATTTTTCTATCCATGTACAGTTACGGATAATTCGACGGGTAAAATTTCACCTCGTAGATACGGGTATAAATGCCTACTACCGTCAGGTATGTACCCGTTGCTATCTTTAGCGCAGTCCCGGCCGTTTCGCCCCCACCGCCGAAAGCCGCCTCAGCAACCAGACTACCAGACTACCGGAGGCGACAACACAGAGGGGCGCCTACGCCTGCGCGGGGAAAGTGAGTGGTCTTCTAAGCGCAACAGGGCCCAATAGGCTGGAGTGCGTATGGCCCAGATTTATGCCCTGTCAGGCCCACGACTTGACAATCGGCCTCCAAATACCCTACACAAGTTTTTTCTAAAAAAAACCCCTACACAAGCCGTAAAGTCCATACCAAACGCACCTTTATACCAGTATATAAGTCTCAAAAAATACACACACAAACAGTATAAATAAAGCCAAAAAAAATGACAACTGTCATTCCACCTTGTATTCATTATCTGTTGGCCAAGTATTGGGCCCCAGTCTGAGTAATGGAAATTCCTTCATGTTCAATAATAAAAAACCAATGGTAACATTACTTAACATGTCCATTCCTTCGTGTATAGCCCTACCAAACACACCCGTAGGGCCAGGTATACTACCATGATTCTATGATACAACCAAAAAACAATAGCAACATTACCGGTTATATAACACGTACATTCCTTCATACAGGGGAGGGCCAGGCAGCTACTTGCCTACCTCCCCCACAGCTTTTACAGGTAATCGGGCAAGTCCATATTTCACAAGCTTAATAATTTTGAAAAGTCTGAGCTGCCTACTTGCGTGCTGCTAGAATCGGCATCCGGGTCCTTGAGCTCGCTGAAACAGAGCTCTGCCATGAGGACGGCTTCACCTTGCCTGCCATCAGTGCGGTAGCTGCGCCAGCTTTTATGTTCCACCTCTTCAGCACGAGATCGAGCTTACCATTTGAGGCTGAGCTTGATGACTCAGGGAAGATGGAGGCAGCTTTGATCGCTGCTCGCTTGTCCTTTCTACTCTTCTCAAATTTTGACGCATAACTTCACAGAAGCAGCCGCGGTGGCATCTTCTGCAGAGGGAGGCAAGAGCCGCACTCCGAGGCCCATCTTTCTTGCGGACTTCTCCTCAGCAACTCTCTTTTTTTTGGCCCTACATAAAAACACAAAGAGGTGGATAAGAAATGTGGTGATTGCATGGCCTATGTTAGGAATAGTTGATAATTTATAGGAATTCATTGGATGACCCTAAGACGGTCGTGCAGAGCTCTGTTCAAAGCATAATCATCAGAATGCCGGCTATCAGAGAGTCGTTGAAGGCGAACTAAAACTGGTTCAGCTTCTTTTTTCTTTCGAAGATCCTCTTCCTGGTGTTCAAGCCGATACATAGGATCTGCGAGCTTGTCTCGATCTGAGGAAACATCCATAAATAAACTTCATGCATTTTAAACAAAGGGTGTCTCGTGGCAGCAGCAGCAGCAGCAACAACACAGCCTTTTGTGCGAAGTAAGTTGGGGTAGGCTAGAGATGAAACCCAAAAGAGGCATAGAAACAAAGAACACATAAATGGTACAAGAAAAAAGATTACGGTTCAGGCACGTTAATTGCTAGTCTCCGAGCGCTCCTATCCATAGCTAAATCCTTAGGGATATTCCACTCCTTAAGGTCTCTCTTAACCGACTCGTTCCAAGTCAGTTTAGGTCGACCTCTACCGCTCTTTACATTATCGACCCGCTTTAGAACCCCACTACGCACCGGCGCCTCAGGAGGCCTCCGTTGGACATGGCCAAACCATCTCAACTGGTGTTGAATCAATTTTTCCTCAATTGGTGCCACCCCTACCCTATCCCGAATATCGTCGTTCGGACTCTATCCCTCCTTGTGTGCCCACAACACCATCGTAACATACGCATCTCTACTACACTCAATTGCTAGATATGTCGTCTTTTTGTAGGCCAACATTCAGCACCGTATAACATCGCCGGACGAATTACTGTCCTATAAAATTTACCTTTTAACTTCTGAGGCACCCTTCTGTCACAGAGAACGCCTGAAGCTTGACGCTATTTCAACCAACCGGCTGAAATTCTATGCCTAACATCTTCATCAATGTCGCCATCCTTTTGTAGCATTGATCCTAAATACCAAAAAGTATCCTTCTTGGCCACCACTTGCCGATAGAGGCTAACGTCTCCCTCCTCATTCCTAGTCGCGCTGCAATCGTACCTCATGTACTCGGTCTTGGTCCTACTAAATCTAAACCCTTTCGACTCTAACGTGTGCCTCCATAGTTTTAACTTCCTATTAACACTGTCATAGTCTCATCCACTAGCACCACATCATCAGCAAAGAGCATACACCAAGGGATATCACCTTGTATGTCCCTTGTGACCTCATCCATCACCAAAGCAAATAAATAAGGGCTCAATGCTGACTCTTGATGTAGTCCTATTTTAATTGGAAAGTCACTGGTGTCGCCATCACATGTTCGGACACACGTCACCACATCCCTGTACATATCCTTGATGAGGGTGATGTACTTAGTTGGGACTTTGTGCTTTTCCAAGGCCCACCACATGACATTTCTCGGTACTTTGTCATATGCCTTCTCGAGGTCAATAAAGACCATGTGCAAGTCCTTCTTCTGCTCCCTATATCTCTCCATCAACTGTCGTAATAAGAAAATTACCTCCATGATTGACCTACCCGACATAAACCCAAATTGGTTTTGGGTCACACTTGTCACTCTTCTTAGGCGATGCTCGATAACCCTCTCCCAGAACTTCATCGTATGGCTCATCAACTTAATCCCACGGTAATTAGTACAAATTTGAACATCTCCTTTGTTCTTGAAGATCGGTACTAATATACTTCTCCTCCATTCTTCAGGCATCTTGTTTGACTGGAAAATGAGGTTAAAAAGCTTAGTTAACCATACTATCGCTCTGGCACCTAGGCATCTCCACACCTCAATGGGGATACCGTCAGGGCCCATCGCTTTACCTCCCTTCATCCTCTTCAAAGCCTCCCCGATCTCTGCCTCCTGAAATCTCCTCACGAAACGTCTGTTGGTATCGTCAAATGAGTCATCCAACTCCATGGTAGGACTCTCATTCTCCCCATTAAACAACTTGTCAAAGTACTCTCTCCACCTGTCCTTGATCTCCTCATCCCTCACCAAAAGTCGATCCGTCCCATCCTTGATGCATTTGATTTGGTTGATGTCCCTCGTTTTCCTCTCGCGGATCCTAGCCATCCTATAAATGTCCTTCTCCTCTTCCTTCATGCCTAGCCGCTGATAAAGGTCATCATACGCCTGACCTTTTGCTTCACTCACCGCTCATTTTGCAGCCCTCTTCGCTATTTTATAGCCCTCAATGTTGGTTGCACTCTTGTCATGATGGAGGCGCTTGAACCACTCCTTCTTCTCCCTAATAGCCCTTTGCACCTTGTCATTCCACCACCAGGTGTCTTTCGCTTCCCGTTTGCCTCCCCTACTCACTCTAAACACATTCGAAGCCACCTTTCAAACACATGTTGCCATCTTTAGCCACATGTCATCTGCATCTTCTCCTTCTTCCCACGGCCCCTCATCTAGCATCCTCTCCTTAAATGTTTGCGCAGCTTCCCCCTAAGCTTCCACCATTTTGTTCTCGCAATCTTGACCCGATTGTCCCGGTGGACACGTACCTAAAAGTGAAAATCCGCCACCATAAGCTTGTGTTGAGGGACAGCACACTCCCCAGGTAACACCTTACAATCTAAGCAAGCACGTCTATCCCCCTCCTTGCAAGGATAAAGTCGATCTGGCTCAGGTGTTGTCCGCTACGAAAGGTCACTAGATGGGATTCTCTCTTCTTAAAGACGGTGTTCGCTATCAACAAATCATAGGCCAACGCGAAGTTCAAAACATCTGCCCCCTCTTGATTTCTACTACCATACCCGAAACCCCCATGTGTTAGTCTCTGGATCCTTGCTCTAGGTGTGAGCAGGATCCTTACTCTCATCGAGAGGATAGCACACAAAGATCTCAGAGTTGAGGCAATTTTCTGGGTTTATTTCTCACACCATGCTATACCAACTTAGGGGTTGGGGATACATATTTATAGGCTGCTAACCAGCCAAGCATATGCTAAGATGCTAGTCTAAGATGCTGTCCTAGATGCTGTCCTAGATGCTAGGCAAGATGCTGTCCTTAAGATGCTAACTGCTGTCCTAAAAGCAGTCAAGGATGCTTTTACAAAGGACACAAGGACACAAGGACCATGTGCTCTTGCGGCACACACACACAGGGACTTATCCATCACTCTCCCCCTAAGTCTTGTGCGACTCCTTGTGAGGTATCTGAGCCATCTCGATCCTGGCGCGAAGTTCCTGGAACTTGACTCGCCCAAGGGACTTGGTCAGGAAGTCGGCGAGCTGGTCTTGGGTGTTGATGTAGTTGGCCCGGACACTCCCTTCCTCCAGGCAGCTCCTGATGAAGTGATACCTCACCCGGATGTGCTTGCTGCGCTCATGGAAGACTGGATTCTTCGCCAAGGCCAAGGCGGACTTGTTGTCCACCCTGAGCTCCACTGCCTCTGCGTCTCTGCCAAGGAGATCGCCAAGCAGCCGAGCCAGCCACAAAGCCTGAGTAGCAGCGGTAGTGGCTGCGATGTACTCTGCCTCGCAGCTGGACAGAGCCACCACCTGCTGCTTGGCCGACTGCCAGCTGATCGGACACTTGCCGAGGAAGAACAGCGTCCCGCTGGTGCTCTTGCTCGTGTCGATGTCGCCGGCGTGGTCGCTGTCACTGTACCCAATGAAATGTGCCGCGCCGGGGCACCTCGGGTAGTGCAAGCCGTAGTCGAAGGTGCCCGCGACATAGCGGAGGATCCTCTTCACGGCCTGCTGGTGCTCCATCGTCGATCGCTGCATGAACTGGCTGGCGTAGCCGACGGCGAACGCCAAGTCCGGTTGCGTGTGGACAAGGTAGCGAAGGCTGCCCCCAATGCGCCGGTACTACGTTGCGTCCACCTCCTCCTCCGTACTCTCCTGGCTCAGCCTCAGCCTCTCCTCCATAGGAGTGTGGGCTGGGTTGCAGCCGGTGAGACCGCCAAGCTCCACAATGCGCTTGGCGTAGGCAGTCTAGCGAAGGGAGGTGCCGGAGCTGTCCTGGTGGACCTCAATCCCCAGGTAGAAGGAGAGAGGGCCCAAGTCGCTCATCTAGAAGGTCGCCCTCATCTTCTCCTTGAATGCCTCGATCTCCATCTCCTTGGTACTGGTGATCACAAGATTGTCGACGTAGACACCTACCAGCAGGGCTTTTCCTCCACTGCCCCGCCGGTAGATGGCCGCCTCGTGCGGGCTTTGCTCGAAGCCCATCCCCTTCAGCGTGGAATCCAGCTTGGCATTCCACGCCCTCGTGCCTGCCGTAAGCCGTAGAGGGCCTTGCGTAGGCGAAGCACCTTGCCCTCCTTGCTAGGAACTGTGAATCCCGGCGGCTGACGTACGTAGACCTCCTCCTTCAGGTCACCGTTAAGGAACGCCGACTTGACATCCATGTGATGGACACGCCAGCCCTCCTAGGTAGCTAGCGCAAGGAGGAGTCGCACGGACTCCATCCGTGCCACGGGGGCGAAGGCGTTGTCGAAGTCGACCCCCTCCTGCTGCACGAAGCCTCGTGCCACCAAGCGAGCCTTGTGCTTGACGATGGCACCGGTTTCATCCCTCTTCAGCTTGAACACCCACTTAACGGTGATCGCGCAGTGACCACGAGGGAGGTCAGTGAGCTCCCAAGTGCGGTTTTGCTCGACCGCGTCCATCTCCTGCTGCATCGCGGCACGCCATGCCGCGTCTCCCTCTGCCTCAGCGAAGGAGCGAGGCTCACCGTCCTCATGTGCTAGGTGCAGCTCCGCCTTGAAGTCGTGTACCGCCAGCCCAGGGACAGGCTGGTTGCCGAGGATGTTGTCCATGGTGCGGTAGCGTAGAGGCTCATTGTCATGGTAGGCGTCGACGCGGTCCTCGTCGTCGGACAGCGGAGTGGCGACCTCCACCGAACGCTGACGGGCCAAAGCTGCTGGTGCCGATCTTGGAGATGCCGGCGCCGGTGCAGGAGAGTGGGGAGCCGGTGCAGGAGTGCGTGGCATAGCCGGTGCAGGAGTGCGTGGTGTAGCCGATGGTGGTGGTGGACTCGCTGGTGGCGGAGGTGGTGGAGGACTCGCCGAAGCTGATGGTGAGCCGGTTGCTGAGGAGGACGAGCTCGGTGAAGATGAGCTGCTAACTCCCCCGGCTCCCTCCAGGTGGACGTAGTCGACGACGAAGTCCCTGAGGGTCGAAGTCGAGCCGTCGTCCACCGCCTTGTCCCAGGTCCAACCTCGCCCTTCGTCGAACACGACGTCCCGGGAGATGCGGACGCGCTGTGTCACAGGGTCGAGGATGCGGTAGGCCTTGGCGCCCTTCGCGTAGCCGATGAACACTCCTGGAGTGCTCCGGTCGTCAAGCTTGCCGACGTGAGTGAGCTCCTTGGCGAACGCCAGACAACCGAAGACGCGGAGGTGGCTCACCCCCGGCTTGCGCTCGTGCCAGGCCTCGTACGGCGTCTTGCCGTCAAGCGCCTTGGTGGGCGAGCGGTTGAGGAGATAGACGGCAGTCATCACCGCCTCCCCCAGTAGATCGCCGGCATCCCTCTCTGCTTGAGGAGGGCGCGGGCAGTGGCTACCACCGTCTGGTTGCGGCGCTTGACGACACCGTTCTGCTGCGGGGTGTACGGCGCGGTGAAGTGGCACTTGATCCCCTCATCGGCACAGTACATCGCGAACTCAGCCGCCGTTATCCGTGCACAACACCCGAAGCTTGCGGCCGCACTCCTTCTCCGCAACAGCTTGGTGGTTCTTGATGGCGTCCGCGGCTGCCCCCTTGGTGTTGAGAAGGACAGCCCACATGTAGCGGGACACGTCGTCAACGAGGAGGAGGAAGTAGCGTCGTCCTCCAGGTGTAGCTGGTGTCACGGGGCCACACAGGTCACCGTGCATGAGCTCCAGCTTCTCCTTGGCACGGAAGCTTCCTTGGTGGGGAAAGGACAGCCGTTGCTACTTGGTGAGGACGCATGTGTCGCATAACTGCTCCACATGGTTAACACACGGCATGCCCTGCACCATTTCCTTGTTGCCGAGCTGCTTCAGGGCCTCAAAATTGAGGTGCCCAAAGCGCTCGTGCCACCGCCAGGCCTCATCATCCCACCGAGCTGCAAGACAAAAGGGTTGCGCCACCTGTACATGAAGAACATAGAGGTGGTTGCTCCCCCTATTCACCTTGGCGAGAAGTCGGTGATGGGGATCCCAAATGCAAAGCACGCCATCGTGGATCTCCACGCGCGAGCCGTTCTCATCCAGCTGTCCCAAGCTGATGATGGAGTTCCTCAACGCGGGGATGTAGTAGATGCCGGTGAGCAGCTGGTGCTCGCCGTTCTTGGCGACGAAGATGACGGAGCCGGCGCCCTTGATCTCCACGGTAGAGGCATCCCCGAACTTGACAGAGCCTCGAACGTCGGAGTCAAGCTCGGAGAAGAATTCCCGTCGGCCTGTCATGTGGTGGGTGGCGCCGGTGTCGAGGCACCACCCATCGATCTTGCTGCCGCTGCCGGACCCGCTGCTAAGGAGGGCATGTGCCTTGGGCTCGTCGAGGTGGAGAAGGGCCGCTGCAACTGGTGCTGCTGGAGGTAGCTCGCCGCTCGCATGTGCCATGAACAGAGCTTGTTGCTCCTCCTCTGCCTGCGCGACGTGGGCCTGGGCGCGTCATGGCTGTCTGCAGTCTCTGGCCCAGTGACCAGCACGGCCACAGTTGTGGCAGGCGTCATCTTGTGCCGGCTTGGGCTTCTCGACGGCGCCGCCCTGGGCACCTCTGCGGGCGCCGCCCTCGGCGCGCCCTTGCGTCCTGGCCTGGGCGCCTTTACGTGGCTTGCCGCGCTTGGCACGCTTGCGGCCGGCTGTTGCGGAAGAAGGCTCCCCCTTCTTCTTGTCACCTTGGCCGGCAGCCCACTGCTCCCGAGTGAGAAGGAGCTTCCCACCAACGATGGCAGGCCCCGAGAAGGGTTGTGGCTCATCACCATCGATGACCTTGAGACGACCTATCGCCTCTTCGATCGACATTGTGGAGAGGTCTAGCAGGGACTCGATTGAGCGAGCCATCTGCCTGTACTTCTCAGGGATGCAGCGAAAAAGCTTCTCGACAGCTCTCTCCTCGCTGTAGGTGTCATCACCAAACTGCACCAACTTCTGCAACAGAGTGTTCAGACGGAGAGCAAAATCATCAACGTCCTCACCAGGCTTGAAGGCCAGGTTCTCCCACTCCTTGCAAAGTGCCTGCAATGTGGACTTGCGGGCGCGGTCGCTGCCGATGCGTGCTGCAGCAATGGCATCCCAAGCCTCCTTGGCAGTCCGCTTGCTGGTAAGCGAGAACTGCATCTCGGACAGGACTGCAGTGATGAGGGCATTCAGTGCCCGTCGATCCTGGTCGTAGTCGACGTCGCCGTACCGGACTGCCTCCCACATGTGCAGCACCTGAAGTCTCACCTTCATCACCGCAGCCCACTCAACATAGTTGGTCTTGGTGAGGGTAGGTGATGAGGACATCGCTTCTTCTTGTGCACCTGCTGATCCTCTCCAAGGCCCAATGACCCGAGCTCAAATGCGTCAACTACATTTACAGGTGAGCTCGTTTTTAAGCGATACTTTTCATACTTTTGAGAATAGATTACTACCTAATGATTTAATATTGCTTAGGAACAATGGAGAGGCTTCTGAAGAACTTGGACGAGGAGTTGGAGACGAGCTGGGCCAGCAAGGGCGTGCAACACAAGCTGATTTCGCGTCTGTCTCGGACTGCCAGACCAGCCTGGACTAGAACTGGTCATACGGACTCATACGGACTCCGTTTTCAACGTTCTACATATGGTTGGAAAGCTAACTTCATAAGGAAGCTAATAGAAGTGGTCTCACGTCAAAACCTCTTCGGAGTCCACGGGAATTGTCGAAGCAAGTCAACATTCCGAATCTGTCTTGGTGCTGCGTCACCTTATTTTGGTCCAATGGGCCGTGTATCGTTTATGAGCCTGTTAGTGGGCTCGTTCAGGGTAGGCGATGACCCTAAGTCCTTTATAAACATACACCGCCGCCGTCGTTAGGTTTTGGGTTTTGCTTAGATTATTCTGTCCATCGACAGCCGCCGTTCATCGGTTTGTGGAACCCCAACTCGAGTGCTTAATCATTCATTTGCAGATTGTCCCATTAATTGAGTTGCGTTCTTTCGAGTTCTTGCTTGTGTTCTTCGTTTCGCAGGCAGGGATTAGCCTTCGTGGCGAGGTCAACCGGTTGGAGACACGGTTGATAACCAGAGGAGTCGTGGTGCTAAGATTGCAGGGTTCGGGTCTTTGGATCTGAAGCCGGATCGGCGTGTCGTGCTCCACCAAAACGATAGTTATCTCCATCTGACGGAAGATCAGGGAATCACGTCCCCAGCAAGTGGTATTCAGAGCTAAGGTATACCGTCAGATTTACGTTTATCCCTAGTTTTTGGAGTGTTTCGTTTTTGTCCCATAGTCCAAAGCCATATTCAATTTCCTGTCCTAGAACCCTTCCGCGCTTTAGCCTTTGCATAATTCAGTCCAGAGTCTGTAATGTTGAATTTGTGTCCTGGTCAGGGTCTTGTTGCTGGTAGGTTGTGTTAGAGTCCAGTCGTGTGTTTTTCCTTTCAACGTTGTCCCTTCCACCGTTCCAAACAACAAGTCAAATCACCACATTACTCGACTTGCCCCCGCCAGCCGCCTTGTGTCGACTCTCGCCGCCGCGCAAACCCTAGATAGGTCGTCAGCCGCACTTTGTTGCTTGCATCACAGCCTTCCTTAAATCATCTGGCGAATACCTATTGTTGTGATCGGTGTTGGAGTTTAGGGACGCTTCGCCCTAACTGCCGACTGCCGCGTTGTGCCTTCTGAGAAAATATAACTTGAGATACCTTCGGTAAAACAGGCATAACTTTTCGCTCGTTTATCAGAAAAATCTGAAATTTTTACAGCAGCTTCTTGACTCCATTTGGAGCCGACCCAAACTGGCCTTCGACCTGTTTGGTTTCATCAGAATTGCCAAAAAAATTCAGAAAAATAAAGAAAAAAAATTGTTAAGGTTCTTGCACGCTTTTCAGAGAACGTGCTGTTTTTCTGTAGACCACATCCCACCTCAGTTGTCGGTGCCAATTTTTGTGGTTACATCTTTTGTGATCCTTGTTTAGGGAAAAATATAAAAAAATAGTGAAAAAAATAAAAAAAGTTTGATTCCTACTAGTGCCTGTGGGAAAAATCCGAGAAAAAGACAAAATCCGAGCTATTTGCTTGTTCTGTGATTGCGTGTGCTACATTGTGCTTTGTGCTTCATTCATACTTGTCTATCCATCATACTTGTACTTTCTTTGTCCTTGTTCACACACTTTTGGTACTTGGAACACGTTAGGCCAGCAACAAGCATAAGTACTTTGGACTAGAGTTCAGCATTGCTCGCTGTTACTGAGTTGTGTGCCATATATACATATATTTTCTGTTTCTGCGCCTTCCAAGCTCCACATTATCTTCAGATCAGTACAGAAAAAGACCTTGCAATCGTGGCCCACATCCTCAGGTATCACAACCGAGATCCACCGGTTTGCCATCCTCTGCATGTGTTGGTAAGAACTTGGGTAAGAACTTGTTAAGACGTGTGTGAGGGTGTGATTCCACCAATTGAACCCAAGTAGTAGCTCATAGGAGTTTTTGCTAATCACTAATCATGCCAGATGACACTCCTGTTTTGCAAAGTGACTTGCAGGTCATCAGGGATTTACTCACCAACCAGTCGAGGATGCTGGAGGCGTTACAAAAGGATATTCGAACAGTCCACATTGATGTTGAACATGTGGACAAGCGAGTATCCATGATTTCTGGAAGGGTGGAACAGCTTGAGAACAGTCCACCCAAGCCGGACGATGATCAAGGACAAGAGGGAGGTGATGACGAGGCTGTTTTTCCTGAAATAGAAGAAGATGTTGTTTATAATTCCGATGGCCTTCCTGATCACATTAGGACAAACGAAAACCGCTTATGCAGAAGACGCAAGATGAAGAATACAATTGGTATGGGAGGTAATAGACATCAAGGTAACGATGATCCATATGCTAAAATTAAATTTTCCATACCATCTTTTGTTGGTAAATATGATGCTGAGGAATATTTAGATTGGGAGCTGACAGTAGAACAAAAATTTTCTGCTCATCTTGTACCTGAACGTCATAAGGTTAGACAAGCCACTAGTGAATTTAAAGATTTCGCTCTAATCTGGTGGACTGCTTTGAAAGTAAAACCTTCAACATGGGAGAATCTTAAATTTGCTATGCGTGATAGGTTTGTTCCAATTACTTATCAGCGAGATATGCGTAAGAAACTACAGCGCTTAGACCAGGGAGATATGCTTGTTCAGGATTATTTTGCAGCGCTACAAAAGGGTATGATGCGTTGTGGTATAGAAGAAGAACCTGAGGATAAATTGTGTCATTTTTATGGTGGTTTGAGAAAAGAAATTCAGGATCTTGTTGATTATAGGGAATATAATACTACCAACCAGTTGTTTCAGCTTGCCATGCTTGCAGAAAAAGAATTGCAGGGACGACAACCACAACAGCAAAGGAGCCGAAGTAACTACGGCAGTTCTTTTTCGTCGAAGAATGTGCCATCGGGCGCTAAGGCTGCGAGTGCGTCTCCTTCAGCAGCGGCGCCAGCAGCCACGCGTTCGCCACCCGCTGCATCTTTTCCTTCAACCGCTGGTAAGACTCGTATGCAGGAACCGTCATCTTCTGTGGCTTCTACCGGTCGCTCTACAGGTATTCAGTGCCGTCGCTGCCAAGGGTACGGTCACATAGCAAGAGAATGTCCAAGCACACGGGCATACATTGCAACTGAAGATGGTTACATTAGTGCCTCGGATGAAGAACCTGACGAAGCAGATGCTACAAATGAGGACGGAGTAATTGTGAGCTTCGAAGATGCTGGCAACCAACGAATTTTTATTGTGCAGCGAGTTCTTAGTACGCAGGTTCACGATGCAGAGAAGCAACAGCGCCATAACTTGTTCCAGATTTTATTTGTGATTAAAGAAACACGTGTACGCGTGATCATTGATGGAGGCAGCTGCAACAATTTGGTAAGTGAAGATTTGGTCAAGCATCTTGAATTAACGACCCGACCTCATAAAAATCCATACCATATTTAGTGGCTCAACGATTCAGGTAAGGCCAAGGTAACTAAAACGGCACGAGTTTGTTTTTCCCTTGGTCCATATTCTGATTATGTAGATTGTGATGTTGTTCCAATGCAAGCTTGTTCTCTTTTGTTGGGTAGACCTTGGAAATATGATAATGATGCTGTCCACCATGGTAGAAGTAATACATATACTCTTATGCATAAAGGACAAAAACTTACTTTGCAACCCATGACGCCTGCTCAAATTGTACAAGCTGAGAAGGATAGACTAGCTGTTGATGCTAAAATTGAGAATAAGTCAGAAATTAAATTAAAAAAATCTGTGATGCTTGCCACCAAATCTGATCTTGCAGAGATTAATGATACGTGCTATGCTTTAATATGCAAAGATGCTTTATTTTCTGTAGAAGATATATCTAGCACAGTGCCATCTTCTGTCGCTGACCTTTTGCAGGAGTACAGTGACATTTTTCCCTCTGAGATTCCCCCGGGGCTTCCACCCATTAGAGGGATTGAACATCAGATCAACTTAATTCCTGGAGCAAGTTTGCCAAATCGGGCTGCTTATAGGGCCAATCCTGAGGAGACTAAGGAGATTCAGCGCCAAGTCCAAGACCTTTTGGACCGTGGGTACGTCCGTGAGAGCCTTAGTCCTTGTGCTGTTCCAGTTATTTTAGTTCCAAAAAAAGATGGCAGTTGGCGCATGTGTGTAGATTGTAGAGCCATTAATAATATCACCATAAGGTACCGTCATCCTATTCCTAGGTTAGACGACATGCTTGATGAGTTAAGTGGTTCTGTAATTTTTTCGAAAGTAGATTTGAGAAGTGGCTACCACCAAATACGAATGAAATTAGGCGATGAATGGAAAACTGCTTTTAAAACCAAGTTCGGCCTATATGAGTGGTTAGTAATGCCTTTTGGGTTAACAAATGCACCTAGTACTTTCATGCGATTAATGAACGAGGTGTTACGTCCTTTCATTGGTAAATTTGTGGTGGTTTATTTTGATGATATCTTGATTTACAGCAAGTCTTTACATGAACATGTTGATCACCTGCGTGCTGTTTTTCTAGCATTGCGAGCTGCAAGTTTGTTTGGTAACCTCGCGAAGTGCAACTTTTGCACCGAACGAGTATCGTTTCTTGGCTATGTTGTTACCTCGCAGGGGATTGAAGTTGATGAGGCGAAGGTGGAGGCTATAAGGAGCTGGCCAACTCCCACTACAGTGACACAAGTCCGGAGCTTTCATGGACTTGCAGGATTTTATAGGCGCTTCGTCAAGGATTTTAGCACTATTGCAGCCCCGCTTAATGAGTTGACGAAAAAGGGTGTGGTTTTCCATTGGGGAGAAGAACAAGAGGCGCCCTTTGCTCTTTTGAAGGACAAGCTTACTCATGCACCGTTGCTGCAACTTCCTGATTTTGGTAAGACTTTTGAACTTGAGTGTGACGCTAGTGGTATTGGCATTGGTGGCGTCTTGATGCAAGAAGGTAAACCCGTTGCTTACTTTAGTGAAAAATTAAGTGGGCCTGTTCTTAATTACTCCACGTATGATAAGGAATTATATGCTCTTGTTCGTACTTTACAAACGTGGCAGCATTATCTATGGCCTAAAGAATTTGTTATTCATTCTGATCATGAATCATTGAAGCATATTAGAACACAAAATAAATTGAATCGTAGACACGCTAAGTGGGCTGAATTTATTGAATCTTTTCCTTATATTATCAAACACAAGAAAGGAAAAGACAATGTTATTGCTGATGCTTTGTCTAGACGATATGCCATGTTGTCTCAACTTGATTGTCGGATTTTTGGGCTTGAAACAATTAAGGATCAATATGTTAATGATGTTGAATTTAGAGACGTCTTGGAGAATTGTAAAGAGGGACGCACATGGAATAAATATGTGATGAACGATGGATTTTTGTTTAGAGCTAACCGCCTATGCATTCCAGTTGGTTCCATTCGTCTTTTGTTGTTGCAGGAGGCCCATGGCGGCGGATTGATGGGTCATTTTGGTGCCAAGAAGACGATCGAGGTGCTGTCCACACACTTCTTTTGGCCACAAATGAGGCACGACGTTGAGCGGTTTGTGTCTCGGTGCGCCACATGTCAAAAAGCTAAGTCACGATTGAACCCACATGGTTTGTACATGCCGCTGTCTGTTCCTTCGATTCCTTGGGCTGATATTTCTATGGATTTTGTTTTGGGATTGCCAAGGACTAAGAGGGGGAGGGATAGTATTTTTATGGTTGTGGATCGTTTTTCGAAGATGGCACATTTTATTCCTTGCCATAAGAGTGATAATGCCATTCATATTGCTGACCTATTCTTTCAAGAAATCGTTCGCTTGCATGGTATGCCTTCTACTATTGTTTCAGATCGCGATGCGAAGTTTTTGAGTCACTTTTGGCGCACTTTGTGGAATAAATTGGGAACAAAGTTACTGTTTTCTACAACTTGTCATCCACAAACTGACGGCCAAACTGAGGTGGTGAATCGCACATTGTCCACCATGTTGAGAGCAATTTTAAAGCGTAATTTGAAGATGTGGGAGGAGTGTTTGCCTCATGTGGAGTTTGCATACAATAGGGCTGTACATTCTACAACAAAGGTAAGTCCCTTCCAAGTAGTGTATGGCTTTAACCCCCGTGCTCCAATTGATCTTTTGCCTTTACCATCTGTTGAGAGAACGCATAGTGATGCTATGGAGCGTGCTGAATTTATTAGAAAACTGCATGAAACAACAAAAATAAATATTGAAAAGATGAATGAGAAGTATAGAATTGCTGGAAGTGAAGGTAGAAAGGAAGTAAAACTTGAACCGGGTGATTTGGTATGGTTATATTTAAGAAAAGAAAGATTTCCAGATTTGCGTAAGTCTAAATTAATGCCAAGAGGTGCTGGTCCTTATAAAATAATTGAGTAAATAAATGATAATGCATATAAACTTGAGTTGCCGCCCGAGTTCGCGGTTAGTCCCATATTTAACATTGCAGATTTAAAACCATACTTGGGAGAGGAAGATGAGCTTGAGTCGAGGACGACTCCAGTTCAAGAGGGGGAGGATGATGAGGACATCGCTTCTTCTTGTGCACCTGCTGATCCTCTCCAAGGCCCAATGACCCGAGCTCGAATGCGTCAACTACATTTACAGGTGAGCTCGTTTTTAAGCGATACTTTTCATACTTTTGAGAATAGATTACTACCTAATGATTTAATATTGCTTAGGAACAATGGAGAGGCTTCTGAAGAACTTGGACGAGGAGTTGGAGACGAGCTGGGCCAGCAAGGGCGTGCAACACAAGCTGATTTCGCGTCTGTCTCGGACTGCCAGACCAGCCTGGACTAGAACTGGTCATACAGACTCATACGGACTCCGTTTTCGACGTTCTACATATGGTTGGAAAGCTAACTTCATAAGGAAGCCAATAGAAGTGGTCTCACGTCAAAACCTCTTCGGAGTCCACAGGAATTATCGAAGCAAGTCAACATTCCAAATCTGTCTTGGTGCTGCGTCACCTTATTTTGGTCCAATGGGCCGTGTATCGTTTATGAGCCTGTTAGTGGGCGCGTTTAGGGTAGGCGACGACCCTAAGTCCTTTATAAACATACACCGCCGCCATCGTTAGGTTTTGGGTTTTGCTTAGATTATTCTGTCCATCGACAGCCGCCGTTCATCGGTTTGTGGAACCCCAACTCGAGTGCTTAATCATTCATTTGCAGATTGTCCCATTAATTGAGCTGCGTTCTTTCGAGTTCTTGCTTGTGTTCTTCGTTTTGCAGGCAGGGATTAGCCTTCGTGGCGAGGTCAACCGGTTGGAGACACGGTTGATAACCAGAGGAGTCGTGGTGCTAAGATTGCAGGGTTCGGGTCTTTGGATCTGAAGCCGGATTGGTGTGTCGTGCTCCACCAAAACGATAGTTATCTCCATCTGACGGAAGATCAGGGAATCACGTCCCCAGCAGTAGGCCACCCACCACCGGGGCCAACGTCCCTGGCAACAGCCTTGTACCCGTGGTAGCCACGGTACCGGTCCGGGGAGAGAGAGCCACGCTGCCTACGATGGCCGTGCTCTTCCTCGACCCGTCCACCGCCGTGCCGGCTGCCCTCGTGTCCGACACGGCCGTGTGCGCGCTGCTCCTGGCGCTCGAGCCAAGCGTTGGCTCGGCGTGCAGCACGCTCGTCCTGCTCGGGGAAATCCTGCTCGCGGTCCAGTTCGGCATCCAGCCGCGCAGCAGCCTCCCGCAGACGTATGGCCTCCAGTGCCCGCTCTTCACAGGCCACGTGGTTGGGGTCGCGGTTCCCTGCACTCGGAGCACCGCCGTCGCCTTGCGCGCCTCCTCCAGGCGCGTCGCCGGGCTCGTGGGCGCATCCTCCAGGAGCGTCGCCGGGCTTGTGGGCGTGCACAGCTGCCCACTGCGCCGCTCGCCCTTGCCCTGCCTGCCTCTCCAGCTGCTTAAGGTCCGGGTCGGCGCTGTCATCAGCAGAGATGGAGCTGCTGTGACTGCCGCATAGGTCCTCAACCTCCTCTGCGGCTGCACGCGCTGCATCCGCAGCTGCTGCTGCCTCCACCTCCGCTCTGGCTGCTGCCAGCTCCGCTTGGGCCAGCCTCGATGCCCTCGCTGCTGCTGCAGCGGTTGTTGCCGCCGCTCGCCTACGCTCCTCTGCCACGGCGAGGTCGGCCTCCTGCCGACGTCGCGTGCTAGAAGCGGCCGAGTGCTGAGACTGCCCTCCCGTGGTCATGGCGTGCTGCTGCACGAGGGGCAGAGGCTGCCAAAACAGCTGCTGCTGGCTGCTGGGGCTGCTGCGAGGCAGGGAGCTCGACTGGAGAAGGGATTGAGCAGGAAATGCTCAGGCTACAGGATAGTACGGCTCCGATACCACTTGTTAGTCTCTGGATCCTTGCTCTAGGTGTGAGCAGGATCCTTACTC
>CM041642.1:6165941-6188710 GCA_023333625.1 Bothriochloa decipiens
CAAGGACCATGTGCTCTTGCAGCACACACACAGGGACTTATCCATCACCATGCACCCGCTCGAAACCTACATTAGTCGCACCCACATGGCTGTTGAGGTCTCCTCCTATAAAGAGTTTCTCGCTGATAGGCACAGTACTAACCATGCTATCAAGATCTTCCCAAAACTGCCTCTTGGTGCTCTCGCAAAGACCTACCTGTGGGGCATAGGCACTGATCACATTCAGAGCCAAATCTCCAACTACCAACTGGACTAGGATAATCTGGTCGCCTTGCCTCCACACCTCAACTACTCCATCCTTAAGGCTCTTATCGATCAAGATGCCTACACCATTCCTACCCGATGTTGTCCCCATGTACCAAAGTTTGTAGCCAGTATCCTCCACCTACTTCGCCTTCTGGCCCTTCCATTTAGTCTCCTGAACGCATAGAATATTTACACGCCTCCTAATTGCTGTATCAACTAACTCTCTTAACTTACCCATTAGGGACCCTACATTCCAGCTACCTAGATGAATCCTAGTTGGCTCGACTAGCTTCCTTACCCTTCGCACCTGTCGAGGGAAGTGCGAAGACCCTTACTCATTTTTCAATACACTCGGGCGCAGATGTAGCGCGTCACAAAGGTTGCGACGACCCAACCCTTGCTTATTTATCTTCGTACCCGGATCACGATACGACGCGCCACTAAGGGGATGATGACCCGGCCCTTGCCCATTTGACACTACACCCGGGTTTCGATGTAGCGCGTCGCTAAGAGGGTTACGCCCCAACGAATCTCTTGTGGGTTTCATATCCATGAGAGTGGCTGGTTTTGAAATGTTGGCTAGCTGAACCTAACACACCCTCCTTCTTTATCCGGGCTTGGGACCGGCTATGTTAAAACAACTCAAGAAAGTCTTCCAATCAACAAAAGTGGGGAATAAAATAAATCTTTATAGGGTTGAACCTTCATCTGCTGGCAGCAGCAAAGTCTCTGCGTCCTCAACATCAAAATCTTCTATCTTCTTCTGGGCCCCACTAATTATGACATATTCAGTATTCTTTGGGTCTGTCTGTATGACAATTTCATGCTTGCAGCAGGGTGATTTCATGGTGAAGCTCCATATCTGTCAAATAGACATTTGGTGAAACAATGTCAGAAGAGTATAGGGAGATAGTAGGTTGAATCACTATCTTCAACTTTGTAAAAAATGATAACATGGTTTATCTAATGACATGAAACAACATTGTTTTAACAATCAACCGTTTGTTTAGAATGAAAAAAATTGAATGTCCATCAGTCCTAGGTTTACTGGTTGCAACTCCTGAAGAAAACAACCATAATAATTTTACAGACACGTTCTAATCAATGATTACTGATTGGTAGCAGATTTTAGGTTTGACTTTATTAGTTATAATTCAAAACTTAAAAGAGGCATCCAAAAAAGGAAAGATATGGTGGCCCATTTTGCTTAATAGTGATTCAGGTAATGCCGAATTCTATATTCTTATTGCATACATTAATCTAACAAATGTTATTTTTCAATTCATGAACTAATAAAATGCATTCTAAGGCAAGCACAAGTTATGAGACACATCACACAGACATTGATAGATTCTTGGCTGGAGCTAAACCAATATACAGGGGGTTGACAAGTAAATATTTAGGCTAAATTTAGTCTATGACAAAGGAAATTCAGCAGATTTATCAAAATTAGCAAATACCAATCAATTGAAAAGAAAATGAAAATTCCTCTTATGCTGTGCATAGCAATGTAAGTAAAAGTTGTCTAGTAATCAGTCATGTACCTTGGTAGAGTAATAATTCCCAACTTGTTTCTTCTCAGCATTAAATCTTACTCCCTTGGCTATCATGGAGTTGCATCCACCACACCAAATGTTAAAAGGCATCTCAAAATCTGCATGATCAACCAAAGTGTATAATAAACCAATAAACCAATGGATGGAAAAAGACTAGAATAATGGTTTTGCCAAAGATATAACTAATCCCATGCAAATAAGCAAAATCAATAGTGATGTGAGCAATGTTTACTTTAAATATCAGCCACTTTAAAGTTTAAATAATTCAATGAACACATCTGTGGTAAATCTGACACCATGCAGAGATACCCTTTCTTTCAGCCAAAGGCAATCTGATAAATTGCATCAAATTCAAGGCACAAGCACATAAAAGTAGGATCAATCTGCCAAACTATTGTTAAAGGATGTGTCATGCTTCAAAAGGTAATCAACCAATGACATAGTAAAAGGATTGGGAAGAACCCTCCTGAACTTGTTGGCATGTGTTCCAATTCCAGCTATATACATGTCAGTCCTCTACTCCCCATTTGTTATTTACAGTATCATTTTCCCCCAATGTTCCACAGTCAAACCCCACCCCAACATCATGCAAACAAACATATGGACATACACAGAAAGGTAAGCAAATCGATGTGGAGCCTGTGGGGTTCACATAATTGCAAGTAGTGTTTCAGAAGAAACAAACCTTATAATAAGGATGCCCTGGTCGAGCTTCCTCTCCCGCTCTCTGAGCGCATGCTGGCCATGGAACTTGTTCAACCCACCCTGGTCATCAAGCACAAATAGCAGTACGAATCAGCTGCCACAACACATAATAAACCAAAACGAATAGGCTACACAAAGCTTCATCGATGGAGATACATACCTTCTTGGGGCTCCATTCCGGTGGGTAGTAGAAGTTATCCGCTCTCGCCGCGGCCAGCGACGACTGTACAGAACCAAAACAACCAATCCGTCAAACAATCGAACCACCAGCCAATAACAAATCATGCCCCTGACCGGCATGGATTGTCCACCAGATTCAGGATAGGTGTGGACGAAAATTCCGAGGGAGGCCCCCGAGATTTGGGAAAGGGGAAGGCGAGGGAAGCTGCTAGGGTTAGATCCCCAACTTACCATGTTGCCTCCTGGGTGGGAGAAGCGGAGAACGAGATCAGCGAAGATGCCAACTCTCCGGCGGCGGAAGCAGTGATGGCTACCGTGGTGAGCACGGCATCGAACCGGAGTGGGGGGATCGGCAGCCGAGGACCGTGGAGGCGTGCAGTGTCGGGAAGAGGGGCGGAGGACCGTGGAGCCAAAAAAATTTACAAAATTAATTTTTTTTGAAATATGACAGAACTAGTCGCCTACGCCCACTGTCTGGGCGTTTTTTGTGACGTGGCACACAGCCGGCCGTCGCCGGTGCCGGCTTTTGCGGGTGGCCCACTTGCGCCCAAAAAACGCCCACTGTGTGGGCGTTTTTTGTTGGCGAGGGGGCCGCCTACAAAAGTGCGCGCTGTTTTGCGGACGGGCCTCGGAGCAGTAAAAAAACGCCCACTGTGTGGGTGTTTTTTGTTGGCGAGGGGGTCGCCTGCAAAAGTGCGCGCTGTTTTACGGGCGGGCCTCAGAGCAGTAAAAAAACGCCCACTGTGTGGGCGTTTTTTGCGCTGCAGGGGGCCGCCTGCAAAACAGCGCCCACTTTTGCAGGCGGCCCCCTGGCCACCAAAAAATGCCCACACAGTGGACGTTTTTTGGGGTCCTCCTATATATACCCAGCCCCCTCTTCAGATTTTCATAATATTCACTAAATTTTCCAAAAAAAGAAATAGGAGAGGAGGGAGGAGAAGGAAGTAAACGGCGAAGCCCTGTCAGTTTGAGACCTCGGCTTTTAGGTAAGTTTCTCATACATTACAAGTCTGTTGCTATGCATTAGTAAAATATAATGTGCACTAGAAATGTGACGAATATCATATTTTCTCTGAATAGATAAGTTTAGGGTTTAGGGTTTAGGAATAATGATGTTTATGCTATGCTTTAAACAATGGATTGCATGATTTGAAATGTGACGAATATCGTATTTTCTCTGAATAGATATGCAAAACTTGTGGCGGACAGAGTTTTGGAAAAAATGAGGTCGCCCTAGAGAATTGTATCCCGATGTGTCTAGCAAGGATGCTCCTGTTCCTCCTGCAGTCCCTGTCCCAAATTGTGACTGTGGAGAACCGGCTGACATTGGCCAATCTCGCCATGAGGACACAGCTGCCCGTTGCTACTACACATGCGGTGGATTCAATGTAAGTAATTGCACCTCTATCACTGTGCCTTTATTCATTGCTAGTAATTACAGCTCTTGCATCTCTAACAATGTCGTTAGCAATCATGTTTTGTAGGCCCATGAGCGGTGCTTTTTCTTTCAGTGGATTGACGGTCCAGACAAATTCGACCCAAGGTATCTCCAGTTTGACGAATGGTGGAAAGGGAAGCATAATCCACCCGATCAATTCAAGCGGTGGGTCGCACCTCCCCCTGACCCCCCCAATGACAGACGAGGAGAAGAAAATAGCCCAATTGAGACGGCTTGAATCTCTGCCTCATTGCAAATGCGGAGATTATTCTGTAATAAGTTCAGATAGGCCTAACGAGTTCGAATGTCCTAACCCCGCCGGAGTAAGTGCAAATTGTATGCGGTCATGGCTTTCTTAGTATTTGTGCATGTACTAACATTTTACATTGTAGGGTGGGTATACCTTGTTGCGGAAGTGTAACTTCAGGGAGTGGTTGTGGGGTCCAAAGAACAAATGGCCGGAGCCGAAGGTGGACAAGAAGAGAAAAGTGGTTACCCCCAAGCCTCCTGTGTTGTGCAAATGTGGTGTCGAAGCGCAGTATGGCCTACTACCATCGGAGCTTGGAATAGGCTATTGGTGCGGCCATATGGTTGATTACGATGAGGTCCTTTTGTTCCACTTGTTGCTCACTTGATATCCAAACTTTTTGTATTTGCTGACTTTAAATTGTTCCGGTCGATCACAGAGCCTTAGGAAATGCAAGTGGGAGGCTTTTGCCCATGTTGAAGACCGCAGGGAATACATGGATACACTGAAGCAAAAGCAACTAATGGACCTGAAGTTCAGGTCTGGTACTCAGCTTGTGGACAACAAAATTAAGATGCGAAAGCGAGCGCAGGTTGACTATGCCCAACGATTGTGTGTCCAAACCCCAAGTGCTGCTTGGTGGAAGAAAGACTATGATGCATGGAAAAAGAAGAGAGAAGAGGAAGCATCCTTGCATGCGAGGAAGAAGATGGAGGAGGTCAAAAAGAGGAGTGCTGATGCAAAGATGAAGCAGAAGATGGTGGAGGCGGAGATGCCGATGAACGACGAGGACGAGGAGTATGATGAAGCGTTCACCCAATGTGGCAGAACCTCCTAAATTATATGGCCCACACGCACCTATCATTGTCTCAAAGACTTCTGATAGCCATGCATGTGTTCCAGATAACTTAGAAAGCCCTGTCGGGTGCCCTCAAAGGACCCCGATTAAACCACATTTGTCAACTCATACCAGGATCAACAAAGGAGTAGCTACAACATTACAACATTTATGATAAAACATATATCAGAGTGCGAAAGAGTAATAATATTAAGTTTACAAAATACATGAAAAAGTTAACTTTTATAAACTTGACTTTAATTGCGGAAGCGGCGGAAGCAGAGAAGAACTTCAGAAGTCAACTTAGGTAGAACGCCTAAGTCGGGAGGGGACAACCAGATCACGTCGAGCCCACCGACATGAACTTGATTTAAACACCAATTAGCACCTACAATAGGGGTTCAACAAACCCTGAGTACAAAAGTACTCAACAAGACTAACCCGACGAAAAAAAAGGGGTGAAGACTCAGGAAATGCAGGCTAGAGGGACAAGGTAAGGTCTGTAGAAGATAAGAAGTTTTGCAGAAAAGCTTCACAAAAGAGAAGGTTGCTTGGACTATTTCCAATTACCAACCAACTTCATTATTGAACCTCAATTTTTGTTCAAGTTGTTACTACGATGATGAACAACGATCGAGTCTTCTTCTCCGAGAAGCAACGGCGATTCGAATCCATTTTCATACCCAGCTGGGACCTAGGTGACTGAGCATACCGGAGACTTTAACTCCGAAGCACCCCAGGTGCACCGATATACCGAGATAACAACCTCAGCCATATATCACCACATGATACACGTGAGCTCTTCGGCCCAGCGTACCGAGATACATGGGAACTTAAACCCCACAGTAAAACACACTATGACACAGATGGGATCTCTGGCCTCACGCTAGGTCACTCCATGGCATACACGGCTCCAACCATCCGTATACCACTTCATGCATGTGGATTTCTAAATTCTCGATATCATCCAGTTCACCAACGGACGGGACCTAGGGCATCAACAGACGAGAACACTACAAAGGGACTCCATTCCCAGTGCAAGTTCGTCGTCCGGACTCGATTTATTACTATCATCAAGATTTCAACAAAGAAACCAATCTCATCTTTTTCATTCTTTTGCCTTTGAACAATTTAAATAAATAAGCAGGGCTAAGCATTACTACTCATCTTCCAAGTAGGTAACAAGGATTAAGGAAATAAGACAGGTAATGCAATTTGTGGGTTTTCACTCAACTCCTATTACTTAAGGCACATATTATAGCTGAAGCGGTAAAACTTTTTATAAATAGAATAGGGTTGAATGCATCCGAGGCTTGCCTGTGTTGCAGCGGTAGTTAGTTCTCGTCAAGATCACGGGTGTTACGCTTGACACAACTCCAGGATGGACGACACCACATCATGGATCCGCGACTTCACTTCGACGGGGGATGGCATTTTCCGGAGATCGTGCACCAATATCCACTCACTCTCGAACAACTACACATATTTAATGATGCATGTTTTAGCATGATGAACTCATGACATGATGCACAGCAATGTACTGGTGCAAGCATAACAGGATTAAACAACTAGCTAATTATAAACTATTTTAACAGCATTACAGAAGATAAATATAAAACTCCACATATTCTAAAATTATATAGTCATATTAGGTATTAACATGACATAGCAAAATCATACAAAGGTAAAGGAACCATATTTTTCATTTCTATATTTTTATTATAATTATAAACCATTTAATAAGCAATAAGCAAGATAAATCAAAAGGTCAAGCATACGATATCTAATGACCACAATATTTTTACTACAACACACACATAGCACAAGAAACATGTCATAAAAATTTCAAGTCAAAAGGGGTCACATAGCATGATATATGAATTTCCTTCTCTTTAAACATTAAATAAAGGCACAAAACATAGCTAATTATTTTTCTATAAAACATGGCATGTTTCATATTTTTAATAAAAACTAGGCATTACAAGGAACACAACAAAATTTGGTTCACTAAAAACGGAGTTATGAAACTCCAGATATGAATTTTTAAACTTTATGAAAAACTGCTACAAATAGGTCCTCGGGGTACTATTCACCTGAGTCTTAGACTGTGCAGTTAGGACCCTGGCTTTAGTTAAATTCTTGGACGAAGTCCGGTCGCGATTCATGTACAGAGAACGCTCAGGAAGGCCGTTTTCGGCGGGGATAGTGCTCACCAGCGGCAAAGGAGAGGCATAGAAGCATCCTCGAACTCGTGCGCATCCGATGGTGCACTCAAATCGAATGGAACTAGTGCGTGGAGGGGTGTGGCCACGCGAGCTGCGGCCATGGCGGCGCGGCGTTCTGTGGAGCAGCGGCTCTGGTGCGAGATAGACGAAATTGAGGGCACGGTTAGCTGCAGGGGAGCAAGGCGAACTCAAAGACAAAGAAAAACCAGAAAAACAACCGACGACGATGACCGTTGGCCTGGCGAGGCGCACGACGGTCATGGCGGCTGTGAACAGAGAAGGGAAAATGGCGGCCGGTGTTGAGCTTATAAAGGGAAATAGAAGATGGTGGAGTGCCTGGAGTCTTCGCGGGCGTGGCCACGCAGCTACCAGCACGGGAGGTCTCGAAGACACGGCAAAATGGCTCACGGCGACGACGCGGCAGCAAAAACGGACCAGAGCAAAAATGGACGACGACGCGGCAGCAAAAACGGACCAGAGCAACATCGGACCAGCAAAAACGGACCAGTCACTCGTGCGGGTACTGTTTATCGAAATTACAGGACTGCCACTCGTCGAAAATTGTAAACTACTCCCAAATTTATATAGGAACTTAAAAATCTCCAAAAATAAAGTTTGCATAACTTTTCAAGAGCTACACTTTTCATTTAAGAAACATTTTCAAATTCTGCATATATTTTGAAACATGAATTCAAATTTAAAAGGAATGCAAAAAGGGTCAATTCTCTAGAAGCAAACATTTGAAATTACTTTTTATTTTTCTAATCAACTTGAAAATCTTCAAATCTATGAAATGTTCAGATTATCAAACCAAACACTTTTCATAGAGAAAGTTTTCCCAAATTTTGAATAATTTTTGAAATATGAATTTAAATTGAAAAGGGAATAAGTGTTGGAATACTGTATTTTCAAATTTATTCGAAATTATTTTTGGAAACTTGAAAAACTTTGAATACCAATATTGTAGCTCCTGTCAAGATTTACAAACTATATTTTGAGAGTATCTCAAAATTCCTTATAGATTTTAAAATATAGAAAAAGGGATAAAACAAGGTTTTGAAAATAGTTTTTAAGTAGCAATCAACTCATCATTTCATGTATAAAACAAAGCACCACATAAAAGACATTATTAAAATATGAATGCATTTATGTCATGATGCTCAATGATTATTCTTAATAATGAACTTGATTATAATTTTAATTGCTTACTAACATCTGGGATGTTACACCCAAGCCCTCGATGACTTGGAGGCCGCTTACTACAAAAAAAAAGGAAAAAGAGGAGTATGATGAAGCGTTCACCCAAGCCCTTGATGACTTGGAGGCCGCTTACTACAAAAAAAGGAAGAAGAGGCCAACGCAGCTGAGCGTAGCCGTACCAATGCGTTTGTGGGAGAGGATAGTGGTTCTGAAGATGAAGACTTGCTTCCCGGTTATATTTCGGATTATTAGGGCCGTTTTGTTAGATGAATTCGGATTAGTAGCTCATCGCCCTAGCGGACCTATGATTTAATTGTAATGAACTGTTTTCGTGACTTTTAACTGTGCTGTAATGGACTATTATAACGGATCTAATGCAAGCATGTAAGGGTTTAGGGTTTAGGGTGTAGGGTTTAGGGTTTGGGGTTTAGGGTTTTTAGGGTTTAGGGATTAGGGTTTAGGGTTTAGGGTTTAGGGTTTTTAGGGTTTAGGGTTTAGGGATTAGGGATTAGGGTTTAGGGTTTAAGGTTTTTAGGGTTTAGGGTTTTTAGGGTTTAGGGTTTAGGGTTTAGGGTAAATTTTTACAAAAGGATAGTGTGTATCATACATCAAGACAGTAATTACATCGTACAGGGTACTACTGTCCCTGAGCCTGTCCCTGCCCCTGCCCCCTACCCCTCTTCGGCCTCCTCGGTCGCACGTGCCCCGATGAGTAGGTGTGGCGATCCGGTGGAACACCTCGAGTCACGCGGACGTGCTGCATTGGAGTCATCTGTGATAACTCCTGCGTGTAGGGCAGAGGTGCTCCTGCAAGCTATGAAGGGCCGATCTCGACCTCCTCGTCGTTGATCGATGCGTCAGTACGGGGTCATTAGGTAGTCGGTAGGTCCGCGACGAGGTGCCGGCTCCCTGGCCCGACGTCGAAGCTGCTCCCTGCGCGGAGGTACCCACTCCATGGGGCGAAGGCAAGACTCCCCAGGCTGCTCCCTGAGAGGAGGTACCCACTCCATGGGACGAAGGCCAGGCTCCCCAGGCTGCTCCCTGAGCGAAGGAACCCTCACCATGGGCCGACGCGCTGGGTGGAGCATGAGTGAAGTGCCTGGATGCCTCTGCTCCGTGCACCGAGGACCCCGCTCCGGAGGAACGAAGGTACGGCATAGAGAACGCTGTGAAAGGTGTCGTCGTAAGTCACACAGTCATCCAGATTGCAAAAACATAGTTAGACGAGGTGCGATACATGGAGTTACCTCTGTTCTGGGGTGCAGGAGGACGTGCTGCGGGTGCCGGTGCAGGAATTTGAGGCGCTGCGTCGGAGGTCCAACAAGTCAGAGCCCTCAGCACGGATCTAAGCGTCGTACGCATCCGCGTGTACGAGGTGCGCTGCTCGTCCACTGTCAATGCCAAGCCACCCTCCAAGCGGCGACACACGGAGTCAACCTCCATGTAAAGTAGTTGCGTACCATTGACCTAATTTCAGTTTTAAGTAAGATGAAAGTTATACGTAATGAACTACTGATAGATATGAGAGATTCAAGTACTCACGACGCGGAAGTATTCCTGATCACGGTGCGCAGGGTAAGCGTCACCCACGGCGGCGACGTGTGGCTGCTGCTCCGGAGGAACGAAGGTGACACGTGTGCGGGTACGAGGCTGGTACCACCGGAGGTACATCATGTACGAGTCCTCGGTGTGGGGGCGGTACTCATCAACGACGTCCTCTGTGGCAAGCAACCAATCGTCCACGTATGGCTGCAGACGTGGAACCCATAAGTTGCCGCCGACCTGTCCCCTCCGAGTCAGCCTGTACACAAATTTGAGTAAGACATGTCTACTGCGATTAATTTTTCAAAGTCAGTTGTTAGTAGTACTTACCTATGAGCATCTACAGGGACGGTACGGATGATAGGGACGGGGGACGGCTGCATGAGACCGAACTGGCGCAAAACACGCCCTGGGAAGTGTGGTTCGACGAATATGTCGAACACCATCGGTCGGAGCGTCAGCCAGAAGGCCTGGTCACGTGTGCACAACGTGGAAAGCCCAAGGGGAGCTCGTGCGTGGATAGCCTCCTAGCTGTAAGGCTGACGACGGTAGGAACACGAACCTGATGACGGCACCAGACTGTACCCATGGTGGGAAAGTCCTCGGGTGGATGCTGCAAGTACAGGTCCTCCTCGTAGGCGGTGTGATCCACCACAGGTCGACCAATCGCAAACCGTTCAGCTGCCCATAGCTGTAGAAGAAGGAGGCAACCAGTGAGCAAAGAACCTGTTTCTATCTTGGTACACGCTTTGCAAAGGCCCCTGTATGTCGTCGCCAGTACTGCAGATCCCCAGCTCCACTGTGGCACTGCTCCCTCGTCAGCATCAGCGATCGCGCGCGCGTAGGGGATCATGACCTTGTCGACGGCATGTCCCGCGCTGCTGGTGAACATGACCCAGCCAAAAAGCCACAACATGTAGGCCTCCAAGCTCCGTTGCACAGAGTACACGTCAGGCTCTGGGTGTAGCTGATCGGACTAAAAAGGATACAGTTAATAAAGTTGAGTACAACTATAAATTGATAAAATTCTTTTAAAATAGGCCTTACGGTAAACTGCATGAGCCACTGCTGCGACATGCCCATGGTCGTGTACGGTGGGAGGCTACTCATAGCTAGAAGTGCAGGGTGACGCTGTACGTGGCCAAAGCGGGCCATCATGTCGTCTCGCCAATCATGAAGTCCGTCGACTGGCCCAACGGCATCGCCAGCGAGGGGAAGCCCAAGCAAGAACACAACGTCCTGAAGCGTCGGTGCGACCTCCTCGCACGGCAGGTGGAACGTGTGTGTCTCCAGCCTCCATCGATTGACCAGGGCTGCTAGAAGAGACCTATCGAAACTCCACCTCCTTGTCTCATCGGCCTCACCAGCTCGGGCCTCCATAAGACGACACAACGGGAGGATGCCTGCCTCACGTAACCTGCACATAAAAATTTTATGTTATTAAGAAGCCATGTGTACTTAATTAGGAGACCTCAAAGAGTCAACGGATACCTGGAACAGAACCGAGGGTCCACTGAAAGTAGACGTCTGGACGGTCGCGGTCGAAATACGGGCAGATTGGCGTTCTGCACCGTAATACGGTACGAGCGGTGCTGCAGATCGATCCCTCGATCTAGCAGCTCTGGTGTGTCATCCGCCATCCCTGCATGACATTATCATAGTTAACACATATGACACATGCAAATAGAAAGTGAAAAACTATACAACAATAAATTTAAGGTACAACAAGAAATGATCGAATTTGAAACATAAAGAATGCACATACAACATGTAACAGAAATATATTCAAATACAAGACTGAGATTATGAACATTACATCCGGAAGATAGGTTGAAACAACAAGTTTGTTCACTTCAGTTACAACAAAGCAAAAAAAGTACATTACATAATCTTAACCAAGCTTACTACACATCACTACACGACCGAACCACGAGGCACGCGTGCACGCCTTGGCCTGGTGGGCCTAGAAGTTGTCCCTTCTCCTGTTGGCGGGGTACCATCCAATCCGAATCCTGATGGCGGGGCTTCTGCTGTTGTGGGCATGTCTGAGTCCTTCTGGCACTTCTTGTAAGTATGTCCCTCCTTGTCGCATTTGCTGCAACGTTTGTACCTTCCACCTGCTTCGGACTCATCCATGGCGTTTCGAATACGTCTTGTCTTCCGACGCCCAGCCTTGTCTCTGATCTTACTTGGGTCCGGAATATAGGTAGGTTGCGGTACTGTACCTGTAAAATTCCCCGCTATGCCAAAACCATAAATTTCATGTGACCATGTATGCAATATGGCTTCCTTGGTGAAATAGGGAGATACAAAAGTACGATCAAGTATTCCACACTCCGAGCTCGCTGCAATAACATGGGAACATGGTTTGTGGTAGAGTCTTGGCTTGTGGCACGTGCATGCGCAATACCCATCCTCTTTAAGTATGCATTCTTGCACAACTCTTCTTCTATATATTCCATGCTTGGCCCTATCAGCACACAAGATTTCAAATCGGTGCTCTCTAGTACCTTGAGTTATAACTCTATGCTCCTTTGCCTTCTTACGTTTTTTCTCCAGATAATTTGTCAGCATATGTCCGAAGAAAACACCTCGCACTTGCATTGATAGGGCAGCGACTTGGTACCGGTCTCTGAAATATCTGCATGTTCCATGCAGGATGAACTCAACAATGGTAACCAAGGGAAGGTCTCTAACACCATGCATCACCCAGTCGTAAACTTTAGCCAAATTAGTTATCATAATACCAAACCGCGCTCCGCCGACATCATGCAGCAAAGACCACTTCTCCTTAGGCTCATTCTCTATCCAGTGTGAAAATTTTCTCACAGCAGATGCCGATCTCCTTCTGATGTTTGGACCATCTGTGGGCAGCGGTTCTAAGGACTCTGGACCATCCTCACCAACAGGTGCTGATCGGCTTGAGTGCTCTTCCATTTGCTTCGTTGTGAGCTCGTCCAACCTCCTCCAAAGCTCATTGAATTTTTTCTCTTGATTCTGTCCGCACAGCCTCTTGAATAGATCCATCAAGCTCTTCCGCTTAAACTGCTTGTAAAAATTAGCACCCATGTGACGCATACACCATCGACTTTGAACATCTGGCCAATCTTTACCATATCCCATCTCTGCATCACCGTTCTTCAGATATTCAATTGCCCGAAGAAGGCCAGCATGACGGTCATGAATTAGGCATACACCAGGCCTTATACCAATAATGCTAACCTTCACCTGCTTGAGAAACCAGTACCAACTATTGGTATTCTCGCTCTCCATAAAAGCGAATGCCAGTGGTAGAACTTGATTGTTCCCATCCACGGCAATTGCTGTTAGTATCTGACCTTTGTATTTACCTGTCAGAAATGTCCCGTCAATACAGAGTACTGGACGACAATGCACAAATGCCCTGATGCAAGCACCTAGTGCAAAGAAAGCTCGTTGCAAGACCAATACTGCACGGTCATTCTCCATGGTTGGGTATGTTATAAAATCTGTACGTGTCCCTGGATTTCTGGCGGCTATGCATTGAAGAAGAGATGGTAAATTATCATATGAGACTTTGAATGTGTCAAATCTCATCTCGATAATCTTCTATTTTGCCCTCCACGCCTTAGCATATGAAATGGTGTATTTGAATTTATCTTCGATATGCCTTATTATTGACCTTGGCTCATATCCCAGATTATGCACAACATCTGAATACATCTCTGCAGCAATAAATGCAGATGTCATGTTTCTGTGGTACTTCTGTACACCTTCCAAGTGACAGTTGTGCTGAGTGACTATTGACACTTTCCAATAATCCTTCCACTTTCCCTTGAATGCATGCACCCTCCACGGACAACCATCGCTGGATCTCATGCACTTAACTTCATATACACACTTTGTGGACTTTGCTACCCAGAACTCCCTCTGGAGTGATACAGCCCAAAGCTTGACTGCCTCCATCAATTCTTCCTTCTCTGCGTACATCGCTCCCTCGATTACCTCATTCTCCTTATACTCCCATGGAACATGGTATCCCTCTAAAATAGCAAGTCTAGAGAAGTCTTCATTAGACCATTGCCACGGATTCACATTGCATCCTTCCTCATCAGAAGATTCATCACCCTCCACTTCCTCATTCGCCGCATCTTCGTTTTCCATTGCTTGAACAATGGAGTTGATCCTCTCGCCCTCATCTGCCAAGCCTCTCGGCTCACTGGCTTCTCCTTCTCTTTTTGGTTCCTGCACATCATGTCCCTGTTCTTCTCCTTGCTGAGCACGGTCGTTTCCCTCTTCTATTTCAGCATCGGTCCTAACCATGCTTGTACCCTCCACATCTTGCAAGGTTGCATTGTCTTTATCGTGCACCTCTATGAAAATGCTGGGTTTCCAGCCCCGCTGCAATGCATTTTCTACGTACCATTTCCATGTTTCGGTGCAATCTACCGACATCAATTCCCAGAAGCATTCTTCGTTGCCACGGTTGACTACTACATTTACTTTTATTGTATTGTGTTCACCTCTGGGTTGATATAAAATATCCTCATTAACCAGTTACACACTGACCGAAAATTTCTTTCCGCTGGCCTATCTATCCCCTTTAGTGTTGACCCAAATTCAGACAGATCTATACCATACGGCCCATATCTGACAGTGCCACTACCATGGAATAACCGAAACATCACTTTGGTTGACATATCTATTCAGAGAAAATACGATATTCGTCACATTTCAAATCATGCAGTCCATTGTTTAAAGCATAGAAGAAACATCATTATTTCTAACATGAACTGCAATGCTCTAACATCATTATTTATAGATCTAATAATACTACTCACGGATCTATCCAGAGTCAACTAAAAACTAAACAACTCTAGTGCACATTATATTTTACTAATGAATAGCAACAGACTTGTAATGTATGAGAAACTTACCTAAAAGCCGAGGTTTCAAACTGGCAGGGCTTCGCCGTTACTTCCTTCTCCTCCCTTCTCTCTTCTTTCTTTTTTCTGAAAATTTTAGTGAATATAATGAAAATCTGAAGGAGGCTGGGTATGTATAGGTGGAGGTCAAAAAACACCCACTGTGTGGGCGTTTTTTGACGGCGAGGGGGCCGCCTGCAAAAGTGCGCGGCCGGCCTTGCCTGTTTTGCAGGCGGCCCCCTGGACCGCAAAAAACGCCCACGCAGTGGGTGTTTTTTACTGCTCCGCGGCCCGCCCGCAAAACAGCACGCACTTTTGCAGGCGGCCCCCTAGCCAACAAAAAAGCCCACGCAGTGGGCGTTTTTTTACTGCTCCGAGGCCCGCCCGCAAAACAGCGCGCACTTTTGCAGGCGGTCCCCTCGCAAACAAAAAACGCCCACGCAGTGGGCGTTTTTTGGCCGCCAGGTGGCCGCCCGCAAAAGCCGGCACCGGCGCCGGCCCGCCCTGTGCCACGTCACAAAAAACGCCAAATTAATTTTGTAAATTTTTTTAAAAAAAAATAAAAATAAAAAAAGTTCACTGCTTGGCTGTCTACCGTCTGTTCGGTTCGAGCAACGGAGGACGAAAGGATGGTTCGCGTTGTTCACGCGGCTGCGACTCGGGCAATCGGGCCCGCAACCTTTTTCTCTTCGGGTACCGGCCTTATGAGCTAAAAAAGGCCGCCTCCGCAACCACTCCTCCAAAGCCCAATAGGATTGACTGCTTATGGCCCAAATGCGTGCACTGTCAGGCCCACGCTTTCAGCATCGGCATCGGCCCATTTTGGTGGCTTCTTGCTGTGACGGCTAGGATTCAGTGGCAGGCGAGCCCAACTAAGGAATGGGTGTGCCCCCGCTGTAACTTATTTTGGAGGCAGCATACTTTCTTCCTGTGAGGAGAAGCCGATTGAAATTTGCTATTGAATTGCACTGAATAATTTCCCTTTTGATCAGTGCTTGCAGCTGGAATAAAGCAACAAGAGCGAGTGTTTCATGATACAGTAATTCAGAAGTGTATGATGAGGCGATGCTGAAATCTGCCTTCGATTCTGGCAGTTGAAGACCGGCGGCCTGATTTCGTCTCTGGACTGGAGTTCTCGTGCACCTGTCGTTTCCAGTCAGCCGCCGGTGCCGTTGTAGAAACCGGTGTGGCATTGGCACGATCAGCCATAACTCACCTCTAGCGATGCTGAATTGCTGACCGCTGAATGATGATCAGCTTCTGGTCCTCAGCTTCGGCCCCTAGCTCCGGTTCCCACTTCCTAGGATTTTGGATGCGTTGCGTTTGTGCCTAACAAAGTTCCAGGTAGCACCGAGTGCTCAGCACCTGCGTCATTGCCATCAGTCCTTGACTTGATGTTTCTAGATTTCAAAAGTCACTTGCTTTGAAATTTCTGCCACGCTAATCTCAAGTTTTGTGACGGAAGCTGTGTAGACTCTTACGGTCTTACCTGCCTGTTAGCGTCCGAAAAATGGCCGCAGACCTTTCCAGTCCTTCGTTTCACCCAATCCCAAACACGCAATGAAGACAAATATTCTTTTGATTGCGTTAAAAAAAAAAAAAGTTCCTTTGATGTTAACTGCTCTACATCTATATACACACAACTACAACTCCCACTGCCGAGGCAGAACAAGGGCCTAAAATGGCCACGGCCTGCTTTCCCGTTCTCATCCTCCTCTTCTTGAGTTCGTTCTGCAGATCCGATGACCAACTGTCGCAAGCAAAGTCGCTCTCCCCCGGGGACACCCTTGTCTCCGACGGAGGAGCTTTTGCTCTTGGCTTCTTCTCGCTCGCAAACCCCAACAACAACTTGTACATTGGGATCTGGTACCACAACATCCCTGTGCGCACCGTAGTGTGGGTCGCCAACCGCGATAGCCCAGTCACCACGCCTTCATCTGCCAAGCTTGTCATCACCAACAGCTCAGAGCTCGCGTTGCTGGACTCCAACGGCAGCTTCATTTGGACAAACGGCGTGACCAGTACTGGAGATGCCGGAGCTGTGGCCGTGCTACTTGACTCGGGAAACTTTGTGCTCCGTTCCTCAAATGGCACAGAGATATGGCAGAGCTTCAATCACCCGACTGACACCATCCTTCCAACCATGAGGCTGTTGCTTAGCTACAAGGATCAGGTGACCACCAATCTCTCTGCTTGGAAAGGACCTGATGATCCATCAACTGGCGAGTTCTCTTGCAGTGTCGATCCCAGCTCTGACCTTCAGATCTTCATTTGGCGAGGAAGGCAGCCATACTATCGCACCACTGTGCTCGATGGTATCTCCGTGTCCGGCGACACAAGTCGAAGCAACACCAACTTTATTATCATGTACAAAACCGTTGTCAACACAGGGGACATCTTCTACTTCATGTACACAGTCTCTGACGGCGCACCATACACACGTGTAATGCTTGACCACACCGGCAGACTGAGGATCCTGACATGGAGCAACAGCACATTGTCCTGGACAGTCATCTCTGAGTCCCCTGGGGATTGCAATATGTATGCTGCTTGTGGCCCGTTCAGTTACTGCGATAACACGGGCTGCTCCAACATGCCGGTGCCCTGATGGGTTTGAGCCTCTTGACAGCCTCAACTTTTCAAGAGGATGCCAGAGAAAGGAAGCCCTGAAATGTGGGAACCGAAATCATTTTTTGACCTTGACCAAGGTGAAGGTTCCTGACAAGTTCCTCGATATGGGGAACAGAAGCTTTGACCAGTGTGCAGCTGAGTGTAGCAGGAACTGTTCTTGCACGGCGTATGCCTTGGCCAATTTGAGCAGTTCTGGCACCATGGGTAGCACATCTAGGTGCTTGGTCTGGACTGTGGATTTCGTTGACATGGGTAGGGCAACACTTGCAGCTCAGAATTTGTACCTCCGGCTCGCCGAGTCTTCACCTGGTATGCACTATCCAATCACCACATTTCTTTGATCCTGCAGTGCATTTACAAACAATACCGACATTAGTGCAAACACATAGTAAATCATCAGAACAGAACTTGTGAATACGACTCATAGCTTGCCCTGACAGCAATCGCAATATAATCTCAATGTTTTAAACTTGATTGCTGGTAACAATTCTAATATTCGTAACAGTAAATCAATATGTAAGCATATGTGATATAACCTCCGCAATATCAAAACTCCAGGAGCAAAGTTGGAGGTTACCATTTGAGTGGTAGGAAAGAAATATTTAAGCATACCAATCTATTTATTGTGGAGGTGCAGTGTTCACAAATCAGTTTGTTTCCGTGTGCAGTTGAAAAGAAAAGGAATTTAACAATGATTTTACTCTTGACCATACCAAGCCTGGTGCTACTTGCATTCACAGCCCTTTTCTGGGCACACAAATACAGAGGTAAAAATGACAAGTTTCTCCAACATGCTACATTGTGCTCTTAAGTGTTGATAACAAGAACCCTTTGATTTTTCTACTTGCAGGCAAACGGCAAAAGAAGGAAGCTCAGAAGAGAATGATGATAGAATACTTGGAGTCTACAGATGAATCTGGAGAGAAAAATATAGAATTCCCATTTATTAAATTTAATGACATTATTGCTGCCACAGACAATTTCTCTGACTCTAATATGCTTGGGAAAGGAGGATTTGGTAATGTTTACAGGGTAAGAGTTCCAAAAGAATTTTCCTTTTTCCATGAAACTCTGTGAAAAAATAAATTACTATTCAGTTACCTCACTTGGAATGATCAAAACGTCGAGGGAAAGTTGGAAGGTGGTAAGAAAGTAGCCATCAAGAGACTTAGGGCCTGTTTGGTATGGCTCCAGAGCCGAACTCTACGCCAGAGCCAGATGGAGCTAGCCAAACACATCAACTCTAGAAAATATTTGAGCAGCCTAACTCCATGGAGTTATTGGAGCTCTAGTACAAATTTTTGGAGTACCTCTTCTCCTACTCCAGAACTGATCGAAATAGAACAAGACATGGAGTTGAGGGGAAATTACCCGCAATTGCCACTCATTAAAGAACTGAATCGTTATTTTTCTTTTTTCCGGCATCCCACCCGTTCACGCGCCCCTCCCCCATTCACTATTCCTCTTCTCCACCGCGCCTCCACCGCGCCGCCCCCTCGCGTCTCCATCCCCAACCCTAACCCTAGAAGAGGAGGTGCGGCGTGCTCGCGCAGCAGGGAGGGAGGCAGCCACTTCACCCAGGAGGTGCGGCGCCTGCGCTTTGCTTGTCGGGGGTGCGGCGTGCACGTCCGGCCACTGAGCTTGTGCGGCGTCTTGGGCAGCAGGGAGGACAACAGCTGTGGTTGGCTCCTCTTGGCAGCAGGCGACAAGCACGCCAGTGTGCTGCAGGATCTGTTCGGCGAGCAGTGGTGGACAAGGAGGCAGTTCGTACTGCTCGTCACCGCCGTCTTTGTTTTGCTGCCGCTCGTGCTCCACCACTGTGTCGGTAAGTTGACATCTATGTGTTCAGCACTTTCTCTGCAGTTTAGCGCACTTTCTGCAATAGCAACCAGAGCATCTATGTGTTCAGTCAGGTTAATTTGAAGGTTTTATAAATTCTCTATGCATTGTACTTCTTTTGCAGAGTTGAAGAGAGAACTTCACAAGGGCATAAAGTGGGATAACGCATCAAGCACTAAGATAAGAGGTGAGAAAAATTAGCTTGCTGCATATAGTTTTCAGAAGTCGATTGTGGCGGCTCATTGTTTTGTATTTTGCCTTGTCAGTTGGGGAGTCGAAGTACTCGTTGCAAGAAAATTAAAAGGCTGCTGAGACATAGAGGAGAATTAGAAACAGAAAAGGTAATTTTTTCCTCGAATACTAGTGCTCCACACTCTGTATTTTGCCAAGGAATACTGAAATGTACTACACCAACAAAACACACTCTGCGGTGCCTAGCAACAGCAAATCTTACTAGTGCTCCACACTCTGTGGTGCCCTTTTAAATAAATATCACTGTTTATTTTAGCTGACCTTTAACAATGAATCTTGGCAAGGGACTTCAAGTTACTCATCAGAAATTCTAGAGAGAAATTGATATATCTGGATTTAGCCACTTGAGAAAGTAGAGATGCCAGAAATTGATTGGAACGTAGAGAACACTCGGATCCTTTGTGGTTTGTTGGTTGAGCAAGTTGAGAAAGGAAATAGGCCAAGCACATTCTTGAATTCAGTGGGTTATGCTGAGGTTGAGAAAGGTTTCAAAGATCGTACGGGTATTGAATTGACCAAGGGCCAAATCAAGAACAAGTGGGACAAATTGAAAGAAGATTTCAAGGCATGGAAAAAGCTAACAATGAGGGAAACAGGAATCGGTTGGAACAACGACACTATTGATATGGACGATGAATGGTGGAAGAAAGCTAGAACTGTAAGTGTTTGTATTTAGGAATATTATCTGCTTTTTAAATTAGTTGCTGTTATTATTTTTCCTAATATGTTTTGCTCTCTTGCATATTTCAGGATATTCCAGGCTGCGAGAAGTTTAAGAAGCAGTCACTTCAAAATGAAGATGAGTTAGCAATTTGTTTCCAAGGCATCGTAAATTTTGGTTCCAATCATTGGACCCCTTGCGGCAACACTTCTACAATGGCTATGGATGAAGTGGTTCCTGTGGATGAAGAAATTGATGCACTAGGTGCGACACAGGAAGAGGAGGTAGATGAGGCTACCCCTTCCCCTAGTAGTGGCAAGAGACCGGCAAGGCCTGTCCATGGTACATGCAAGAAAGCTAAGATTGGCAATGCAGTCCTCATTCAAGAAGCAGTCACTAGTATGGCTAGTTCAGCCAGTGCATATGCTGCCAGGAAAGCTGGAAAATTCACTATTGAAGAAGTGATGAAGGCAGTCATTGATTGTGGTGCTGAGTATGGATCCGATGAACACTATATTGCCACTGCATTGTTTGTCAAGAAGGAGCAAAGGGAGATGTTCATGACCTTACCTACTAATGATGTTAGGAAGAACTGGCTTACTAGAAAGTATAATGATAGGCATGCACATTAGGAGTGTTTGTCTCATGTTTGAAGACTTGTAATAATTTAGATAATTTAGGCATGCACATTAGGAGTGCTTGTCTCATTTTTTCCTTCTTTGACATTTGTTTGTCTATCGGCTTGTCATATGGTTGACCTCATTTTTTCTACATTTTGCTCTATGGATCACAGATGTCTTCAAGTGAAAGCGATGACTGTAGCGATGATGATGAACAATTTTTTTCTATCGTTCAAGGCGGTGCTAAACTTGCAGAAGCTTATGTGAGCCTTTATATGAATAAGGCACCAACAAGGATCTCACAGCTGAGTGGAATGGGATGGGTGATTGAGACCCTAACACTGCAGGTGAATGCCATAGAATGTTTCGAATGAACGAGCACATCTTTCTGGATCTTCATGATAGGTTGGTTGCTAGGTATGGTTTGGAACCATCCAAATTCATAAATACTTATGAAGCGCTAGCAATACTTCTATTCATATGTGGTGGCTGTGAGTCAAATAGAAGAGGGCAAAATAGGTTCAAGCATTCTGGTGAAACCATTAGTAGGAAATTTCATGAAGTTCTTGATTGTGTGGTTGCAATGGCTAAAGATTATATAAGACCAATTGATCCTAATTTTTGGACAGTTCACAAAAGAATTAGAAAGGACAAAAGAGCATATCCACATTTCAAGGACTGCATAGGAGCACTAGATGGAACTCATATCCGAGTGTCTCTTTCACCTGAAGAACAAGTCAGATTCATTGGTAAGACCGGAATTCCTACTCAAAATGTGCTTGCCATATGTGATTTTGATATGCGATTCACATATGTGGCTGCGGGCCAACCGGGAGCTTTCCATGACACTAGTGTACTCTACCATGCAATGGAAATGGATGCGCAAGTCTTCCCGCATCCTCCAGAAGGTAATAAAATAACATTTTGCATTGTCAATTTGTAACTCGGATTCTTATGCTATTTTTTCATATGCGCAGGGAAGTACTATGTTGTGGACGCGGGCTATCCTAATCGTCCAGGTTACCTATCTCCATACAAGGGTGAAAGGTATCATTTACCCGAGTGGCATCGAGGTATGGAACCAAATACTCCAAAAGAAAAGTTCAATCGGATTCATTCATCTGTTCGTAATGTTATTGAACGTTCATTTGGACTATTGAAGATGAAGTGGCCAATTCTTTATAAGATGCCTTCGTTTTCCATGCTCACACAAAAGAAGGTTGTAGCTGCTACCATGGTTATCCACAATTTCATATGTGAGCATGCAAGTGGGGATGCGGACTTTGCTAGATTTGATCGAGATCCGAACTTTGTGCCAACTATCCCGACAAGGTACAACAAGTATGCTGTGTCTCGCCATGCCTCTGATACATCTACTACAGAATCAAGCTTTGTAACTATGGACACATTTCGTGATAGTTTGGCGACATCCGTCGCATTAGCTTGGAATTAATGTAATCATGTATCTCGGATTATTTGGTTGGACTTGTATTAGCTTGGAATTAATGCAATCATGTATCTCGGATTATTTGGTTGGACTTGTATGTCAGATTATTTGCTTTGATGAAATATTTGGATTATGTTAGAATTATTATTTTGGATTATCTTGCAATATGTTGGAATTTTATTTGAATTCATAAGTTTATTTTGCTGTTGGACGCATCAACGAAGTACACTCATGCAAA